>ML777164.1:1108004-1119148 GCA_009831015.1 Picea engelmannii
GAGTATTTTTAATGAACCCTAGGAAGGAGTGGTTCGGTCCCATTACGGGTCTGTCAATGTTTGTTTAACGAGTCCAGAGATAGTAAACTCGGAGGTTTTTCAAGATTATAGAGTTTGGAAAAACACTTTAAAAAGAGAACTCTCTCAGTTCCTTTTTCGTACAATAGTCCAACGAGACCGAAAAAGGGTTAAACTATAGCTCGAAGGACGCATACTTCAAATACTTTATCGAGCTTGAAAATAGCAAGGTCGCTCGGCAATATTTTCCTGTTTAGAGAGTCTGAAAAGAGCTTAAAGATAACTCCAGGGGGGTTCCTTTTTCATGTAACCACAGCGAGCCCGGAAAAGGGATAAAACAACGCTCGATCACATTCTTAAGTTTTTGACAAGCGCAAGAACGGATAAAAGGCGCTCGAGGTTTTATATCAAAACCATAGAAAGCAATCAAAAATATACCACACCATACAAAAAATCGTCCATGACCCTTCATGTTCCATACCTGCAAAGCATTTTACTCATTTCCTCATTAGCAACTAGGGTTTAATAATGAATAAATATGAAAAACCCACTTTTTAACATAGTAAAAGTAATAAAATGAATTTATAACATATTTTACCATGTTATTTTACCATTTTACCATTTGAGTGCAAAAACTTCCATTTTACCCTCAACCTTCATCGTCAATTTTCGGGAGCTTCGGGGAATCATTCCACGAGCCATCTGGATTATATTGGTAAGTTCTTCATTCTCTAGCTTTTCATGGCTTAAATTCATGATTTAATTGGTTAAATTTCAAGTTTTAAGTTAATTTTTGAAACCCTATGTGTGAAGGAGGATTCTCGCAGGCTGCCCATATGGGGCCTGCGAGAAGTCCTCATTCTCCCAGGTGGGCTTGAGGTAGAGTGAGAGAATTTCGCACTGTGCGCTATAAGCCACCTGCGAACAGCGCAGAGCCCAAAACATTTTGTAATATTTAACCAATAAAACCAATTTTTCTCATGTTTTAGATTATTAACTAACTTCACATGGTTGTCATGCAGGTTAATAACCATCATTATGGTGCTCGAATGGAGAGAAAGGGAACACGAGGAAGACAATACCAATGCCGAAAATCACCCTCAAACCATTGTTGCTTTAAGAGATTGCGGTCTCCTGAAATATTTCCGCATTCCGGGCATGAGAGCCCAAGTTCGATTGCTAGAGTACTTGATCCGAATGTGGGACCTGGATCAACAAGTCTTTAACGCGGGGGATCACACCTTGACTATAGACATCGAGGACATCTATTTCTTGAATGGGTTGTCAAGACGAGGGTCCTATGTCAGTTTGACCGGCAGCCGAAGGGGTGGTTTAAAAATGAGCGAGTATTGCAGGCAGTACTGCATGCCTGAGGCTGAACGTCAGAAAGGGAAGGTAGCCATTTGGGGAGTAACTGATATAACTCTCTGTACCATTCTCTTCACTATCGCTCGGATGGCAGGAAGTGCAGCCCCACATATGGCTCTGCAGAGCTATTTTCAGTATGCCATCGAGTGTACTGAGCCTCGGGTCTTCAACTGGGCTAATGCAGTTCTACGCAGTCTTAAAAAACAACTGACCAAATGCAGGCGTGGAGATCTAAAACAGTTCGGGTATGGATCTCTTTTGGTGTCCTTCTTCTGCGAGAGGGTCCTGGTGTTTAGGCTTCAGGCTGATTGGCAGTTTCCGGGTCCCAGGGACCCAAGGATGTTACGATGGTGCCAACTCATGGCCCGACATGTGGCAGGGCCTATCATCAGATATGACGATCATTTCTTCGACTGGCTTCAAGGCCAGGTGCTGATGATAGAGGATTACGCATACGCTGGCTTAGATTTCCGTGGTGATCCTGACCTTGCATTGCCTGAGGATGCACAGTGGGGAGACCTCTGTAAGAAGTACACCAATTTTAATTTTTTTAAATGTTTTTGTATTTTTGATATATTTAAATGTTTTTTGTTTATAGATTAATCTGAAGACTAACACCAAAATCTTGTTGATAAAACAGACGTTGGAGCATATATACCCGCTGGTAGTTCTCATGTTCAGCGTCGAGGAAAGGCAGCAGTAGCAGTTCCACAGTACGCCGAGGACTATTTGACAGTGGAACAGAATTTAGAGGGCCTTATGGTCGATGTTCCTGATATGCCCCTAGAGGAGATTCCACGACGCGATCAGCGTCACACTGTGGGAGTCTCTGCATATATGGGTCGCTTGCTCCGCAGAGTTGCTAGGACATTAGTCTGTTATCGAGAACATCATTAGTGATGTCATTTTGTAGAAGCCATGAGCTTCCATTTTTGATATTTTGGTCTTCGGACAACCATTTGGTAAAACAAACTCTGATCGTTATACATATATACACGGCTTCTACCGGCTTACTTTACATTGTGTACATTTTAATGTGTTTGATTTATAAATTGTGCAAATGCATGTCCAATACATAATTAGCTAAAGCATATGTCAATGTATTAAGACATCTAGGAATGTGTTGATATTCAATATGATCAAAATATCGTTCCAAGAGACGAATTTGCAAATATATCCTTAACAGAGTAGGACTTCGAATAGAGTATACATTACTGAGTTGTAGTACTACCAGCTGCTAGTCAAGTCGGACAACCAAATGACGAATTCCAAGAGAAATAGCATCCACCAATAGTTCAACAACGGCGCTATACTCTGCGATGTTGTTGGTTGCTCGACCAAGACATATACCTCGTAGAGATATGAGTTCGTTTGTCGGAGCGTAGATTGCCCATGCAGCGGAAGCTAGGTTCCGAGTACTACGGCTAGCACCGTCGGCGAAGCCAATATAAGGTAGCGAATACTCCGACATCTGGCAATCAAACACAACATCACGTAAGGGTAGAGACCAGATAACGTCAAAATCAAGACTAAAGTAACACACACGCAGTATGATACATAAAATACAAGCACTCATGCACAAATAACTTATGCATAGTACTTCTTCAAGTACAACCCATTCCTGGGTTCACTCAAAGGTACACCATCATAATCAACTAGTTCATATGCTCCTTTTGCCAAAACTTTGCTAACAATGTAAGGACCACGCCACATAGGTTCGAATTTCCCAGCTCCTAAGACATATTTATCTTGTTCATACAACAGGACAAGATCTCCTTCAGAGAAGACACGAGGTTTGACATGCTTGTCATACTGTGCCTTAACATGTTTATTTTGGGCTTCTATTACAAGAGTAGCGTCACGGCGAGTCTCGTCTAATCGCATCAAATACAATAGACGTTCCTCTTCGGCAGAAGTATTAGGTAAGAGTTCTACAGCTAGCTTCAGAGACGGTATCTCACATTCTATTGGCAGAATGGCTTCCATGCCATAGACTAGTCGAAAAGCCGTAAATCCCGTGGCGGATTTAACAGATGTCCGATATGCCCACAATGCCGAAAACAACATCGTGTGCCAGATGGTTTTATGTATTCCTATCATCCGTCGAATCATAGTTATAAGAACCTTATTGATTGCTTCAACCTGGCCATTAGCCTGCGGATAATAGGGTTTTGAGCTATCATGACGAAGGCCCAACTTCTCTGTAAGTTCTGACATCATATAATTCCTAAAATGACTACCGTGATCGGTAACAATAGCCTGAGGGACACCAAAACGAGTGATGACATGGTTGAAGAGAAATAACACTGCAGTCTTCCCAGTATTATCGAATGTCGGCATTGCCTCGGCCCACTTTGTAAAATAATCAACAGCTACAATAATGTAACCATGCCCCCCGGCCGAGTGAGGGTGACATGTCATAAAATCAATGCCCCATTTAGCAAAAGGACCTACTGAGACTACAGGATGAAGAGGAGCAGTATGCGACCGAATCTTCTGTTGATAGGTCTGGCAGGCATGACACTTCTGAATAGCAATAATGCAGTCATGGAACAAAGAAGGCCAAAAGTATCCTGCACGTAAGATCTTTTGGGCAGTAGCATACCCAGACATATGACCACCACATGCTCCTGAATGGCAGTCATTCAAAGCTTTCTCATCTTCTTCAAAAGTCAAACAACGCCAAAAGACAGAGTCAATGCCTCGATGGTAAAGAGTATCGCCGAGGATAATATAATGATGTGCTTGATAACGGACACGACGTCGTTCGTTACTGGACAAAGCAGGCCGGAAAGTTTGAGTTTGGAGATATATAATGATATCTCTGTACCAAATGTCGTCGGTATGAATAAGGAAAAGCGATTCGTCAGGTAACGAATCGACTGCTACATTTTCCGTGGAAGACTAGGGAAAATCGCAAATTAACTCAGCAAAAACTAAGGATTTCTTCGACGTGGCGCGATCGAATTCCAAGTCGAACTTCTGGAGAATGACTATCCACTTGGAGTATTTGCCCCCAAGCAATTGACGAGTCAATATATGTTGCATGGGGTTACAATGTGAAATCACTGTAGTTTTCTTGGAGAGAATATAATGGCGAAAACGTTGAACTGCCTGAACAGCAGCCAAAGCCAGCTTCTCAACATGTTGGTACTTGACTTCCGTTGATGATAGACTTCTACTCAAGTAATATATAACATGTTCATCATGGTTATCATCCTCTTGCATGAGGACCATGCCGATAGTATACTCGGAAGCAGCCAGATAAAGAAAGTAATCTCGACTATAATCCGGAGGGAAACGAAGAGGATCTTTTGTGAGGGACAACTTTAAAGCTTCGAAAGCGTTGTTGGCTACTTTATCCCAAACAAACTCTGAACCTTTCTTTAAAAGACGGGTGAAACCACGAGTAATCTCGGCGTAATTAGGTATGAAACAACGAAGAAAGTTTGCTTTCCCCTGCAAACTTTGTAACTGGCGCAGTGAAGAGGGGGGAGGAAGATTGAGAATTGCCTCAACCTTAATAGGATCTACCCGGATCCCGTGACGTGAAACAATGAAACCGAGAAGACGGTCGGACTCTACACAAAAGACACACTTATGAGGGTTTAAACGAATTCGATAGAACCGACAACGAATGAAAATTGCTCGGAGATGAATAGGGTGATCGACTCGGCGTAAAGAATGAGCTGGCAAATCGTCCAAATAAGGTTGAACGATATTCTTTATATCGTGAAACGCATAAGACATAGCACGCTGAAACGTTGCACCTGCGTTCTTCAGAACGAAGGGAAGTTTTCTGTAGGTGAAAGTACCCCAAGGACAAATAAAAGCCATTTTATGTTGGTCCTCAGGAGCGATGTTCATCTGATTATAGCCGGAAAATCCATCCATGAGGGAAAAGATTTCACTACCGGCACAATCATCGACGATCTGGTCGACGAAAGGGGTCAGAAAGTTTTCCTTTGGACAGACTTTGTTAATATCTCGATAATCGACGCAAACACGTATACTACCACCTTTCTTATCAATCGGTACAGGATTGGAAACCCATTCTGTCAGATCCACAGGATAAATAAAACTGGCTTTGACAAGCTTTTCAACTTCGAGTTTAATGGTTGCCGCTTTACGTGGATGGACAGGACGGAGGCGCTGTCGTACTGGTTTAACTCTAGGGTATGTTTTTATCTCATGTACAACGATAGATGGGTCGATACCTGGCATCTCTTCATAACTCCAGGCAAAAATATCATGAAATTCCTTGAACAAAGCAGTATAAGTGGCAATTTCCTCTGGAGAACACGAAGCTCCAATGTGAACATTTTCAACTATCCCAGGTTTAACTGAAATATCGATGGGAATCGTGGGAGAAATATTACTGAGGTTCCCTTCCGAAAACACATCACGTGTAGATCCGGGAACGGTCGATATGACAACAACGGTCGATGAAGTCGAAATCCGCTGGTAGTTTTCCAGAGTGTGTTGTTCCAGAAACGGTATGGAACGATGATGCCCATCGTCCCACGGTGTGTCAGCCATGACGGACATAATCATCTCATCAGTGGGAAAGACTACATGGAAAGGATCGGGAGACAACTCCTCAAGAGAGGGTGCAGAAGGTGTTGCCGATTGAATCGCATGATATGCAGACTCGACCGGACTTAACGGCATGATGTCGCTGAAACGAGAATGATCTCCTGGATCAGGGACTATCCAAGGGTCAAAAGACACCGGACGTTCATGAGGAACGGTGGAGATCATATTAATCAAAGCAACTGACAGGCATAGAATATCGGGTGGTGGTGGTATGGGAAAAGTACCCATTAACGCAGAGTCTTTTAGGAGACCGACTCCAACATTCTCGTAACCCGGTGGGGTTTTAGCTATAAACGGCACATTTCCAGTGCGAGTATCCGAATTAAAGAAGGCAAGTTGATCAACTGTAACAACTTTTCCCTGGTGACGAAATTGTAGGACACGGAAAAGTGTCGACACAACAGCGCGCATGGAATCTACCCATCTTCGACCAAGAAGAAGATTGTAATCTAAGGGAGAATCGAAAACTTCCACTTCAACTTGGACGGTCTTACCTTCTAGAGTGATAGGAAACGAGGAAAGGACGATGTAAGGCTTAAAACCAGAGCCATTGAAGGCTTTCAAAGTATTTTGTGATTCCGTTAAAGGAGGAGAGCCAATGGCTTTCCAACAAGTAAGAGACATTACACACGTAGAGGCCCCCTCATCAACAACTGTACGACAAATGTTCTTGTCAGCAACAATAACTTGTATCTGAAAAGCAAGATGAGCGGGCAACCTTGGAACATGTTCGTCCAAGTCAAAGACTATCAAATTCGAATCAGTAGGATCAATTCCACCGATGCCTTTCAACAGAGCCCTTCGTTGTGCAAGACAAGACTGAAGGACTTCAAGGGCAGACATCGCTGAAGGTGCTTGGGCCAGATCTTCCACAATACTGTAGTTCTGGGCCGCACGAGCATGAGGATTAAAAGCCGACTTGCGAACAACACCCTTAGGGGGTCGTAGGACTGTATCAAGACTCGGTCGTTCGAGATGAAGAGGACCGTTCGTAGGTGGATTTGATGGAGAGGGTTGTACCAGATCGGGAGGTAAGTCGTCAACCTTCTCCTTAGAAGGAGTATAGTCTTTAGCTCGAGTCGCGATTGCAACGTCGTTCTTCTTAGAATCACTGGAGCACATCAAAACATATGATGTCGTAGAGGTCGAGGGTTGGTCATGGATGACCAACGAGGCCTGTTGCTGAGACGGGAAAGGTTGAGACAAGATAGCCAGTGTCGGTGGTTTTGGCGTTCCTTGAAGGAACTTAGAAACTTCGGCACATCTAGGACAATCCTTTGTATAGTGATCGTCACCGCAGATAAGGCAAGGATACTGTGGTTTGCATTTATCCCGCTCTTCAACAGGAGCATTTGTAGTTGGTTCGGTTGGAGTATTATTTTTACCCCCTTATTCTTGCCTCTCCCTTTCTTTGATTTATTTTTCCCGGTCGGTGTAGATTGAACAGCATTCACTTAGGAGGTTTTACCGGTGGGATGAGCAGGAGACGGGGCATTCTGAAAATTAGAAGAGGTGGGTTTAGGGGTTTTGGTTGAAACGGAATGTGAATGGGTATGAGAAGTCCCAATCACACCATCAGCCGCATGCGAGGCAGCTAGAGCAGTAGAAGTGCTGGAAGTACCAGGACGAGGTAATTCGGGCAGTAAATCATAGAGTGTTCCCGTTTGCGAATAAACGAGATCAAGATACTGAGCTCAACTTATAGCCTGCTCTTCTGTAACAACACCACCCATGGCAATGTCTTTTCCAATTTCGTTCACAAAAGATTTTGTGAACCACTCTGCCAGTAACTGATCCGGGAGTTCAAGTTTGATGAGACGTCGTCTACGTCTCCACTCATGTATATGATCTGAGATGTGAGTACCTTTCATTTGTTTGAAAGATGTTAGGATCTCAGTCCCAGTATCATAATGGATCGGTAACTGGTAATGTGTGAGAAAGACCATGGCTAAGGTGTTGAAGTCAGAGAAGAAACCTCATGGCAGTTCAATATACCACTTCGCAGCCGAACCGGTAAGGGTCCATTGAAAAAGACAAAGACGAATGGAGTCATCCATCAGAGAGTTGGATGAACACCATAAGTGAAAATTCATGACATGATTATTTGGGTCCTCTCCTAGCTTGCCATCGAATTTTGGAATATCCGATGGAAGCTTAGCAGGGATGACAGGCCATTGGGGAGAGTGACGTATAGGATCATTGAGAATCCTAGACAAATCAGGAAAATCCAAGGTAGCAAGAAAAGGCAACTGTCGGTTTACTTGTGGGTACTGATGGCTTTGGGGTGGGAGCCATGTCGGCAGACCAGTAGGACCATAAGCAGACTGTCCATAAAGGGAAGGCCCTGGCTGATTCGGTGGTGGGCGGATAGGGTAGTAACCCCAAGGATTGTAACCTTGAGTCTGAGTAGGGACCTGAGGTTGAGTGGTTTGACCCGAACCCAAAATAGGATTAGTTACCCCTGGATAAGGTTGGCCAATGGTAGGGACAGCTTGTTACCCCCCAGCATTTTGAGGAAAGTTTTGTAGAAGGTGATTCCAATACTGGGCCAATTCAGGAGGGATATTTTGTCCAAAAGGTGAAGTTGGTCCCCCTACCATAGGTACCGTTCCACCCGGAGGTAGTGTACCGACCGGAGGTTGTGTAGTAACAGCGTTGTGTCTGGGAAAAGGAAAAGGAACCGTACCACCCTATCCACCAACAGGAATCTGTACATTTGGTGCAACAGTCGGGATAGCAGTAGCAGCCGGGACAGTGCCACTAGGATTAGGGTTGCCAAAAAATTGAGGAGGGAGTGTCGGGATAAAACGAGGGATATCACACCCAGTAAGAGGAGGACCACCCAGAGAACCGGCTGGGGTTTGCGGAGGTGTCGTATTAGAAGCATTCAACAACGCACTCAACGCATGGTAACCAGGAGGTAGATTTGGGTTAACCTCAGGCATTCATTGGGTATTGATAGGAGCTAGAGTAGCTTTAGGAACCTCGGTTTGGACACTCATAGTAATTGCGAGATGAGCCATCTCTGGAGGGAGAACAAAACGATAAGTAGTAGTCTCGGGTGTAGTTGTTGCCTCAGGAGACACAGGAGGGTTAATTTTGTAGACGGGAGGTGCCTCAGTATCAAAAAGGACTCGTCGAAAATCACCCGACCAAAAAGGATCTCGGCCTACTACACCGTGAGAAGGCCCGACGGTTGATTCAGAAGATGTAACAACTGCTTCTTCAGCAGAAGTTGATCGCACAACAGGTCGTTCACCACGACGACTGTGAAAGTCCTCTATAGTGTTGGTAATTCGAAAATCCTCTATAGAATCAGTGCGTTCTACTCGTGGAGGTGGAGTAGAAAAGTCTTGGACTTCACTTGTGCTCTCGTGTGGTGGTGTAACAACCAGGATGTCACTTGTCTCCCCGTGTGGTGGGGTAACAGCTGGGGCTTCACTCTGGTGAGGAGAGCCCTCAGGTGTACTAGTAGGCAAGGATTGAGAAACATCTAGATGTTCCGGAGATAAACCTTGCATCCTACGTGAACATCATGGGGGAGCAATTGTAAACAAGTGACAAGCTCTGTGAAGAAATTCCTAAGGTCAACTTCGAGAAAACAACAACACACACTAGTTGATCTAAAATTGAAGAAGACTTGAAACTTGAATAAATATTGCAAGTGAAAATGTTATGTGTTTTTAAAGCAATCGGATCAATTTGCAACACATAATAAAGGATTACTTATGTAAAGCTACACATAGACAGCATAATAAATCATTGAACATCAGACATAAACACAGCAACTTGATAAAGGAGTTCACCCCACTCCGGGCTACATCTCCTGGTCCAGCTTCCAATGGATCATTATTATTAAATTGCTTAAAGTGCTCAAAAACATGTCTTACAGTGCTCAAAATGACAAACTGACTGCTTCAATGGCTCCGCAACATCCCAAAACCCCTGTCTAGGCTCTTTCGGCACCTGAAACGGTCGAAAAATGAAGAAGATAGCCTCCTTGAAGTCTCCCCTTCTTCTTTGTTGTCTCTGGTTCTACAATCTGCACCCTTGTTCTCCAAACTTGGCACACACGCTCATTTAAAGCGTAAAGAACCCAATCCCATGCATAACCACGCACCGGTACAAACCGTAGGACGGTTAGGGGTGCCCAGCCCTTAACCACCTCGGCACTGGGTCATATGGCTCACGCGACCATAGGCGCGGCATAAAAGTCATTGGTCCGTTTGACAACCGTGCAACGGATTAAACCGCGCGCTCACGGGCCATGGGCATATACATATAACCAAAGGTTAAAACCCGTGCCCACAATATAACACACCGTATACATGTATATTCCCACACGTTTTTGTTACAATGTCAAACCATATAACATATAACATATGCAATTTAAAATCGTGCACTATACACATATGCAATGTTTATATGTAATATATATATGATGGGTCGGGGCTGGGCCCCGGCCCGCCTCCCGACCATATAATACAACCAACCACATTAAATGTAAATACAATGGAACATATAACAAGGTTCATTGGCGGGAACATTGGCTAGCATAGTTTGTAAAGTTATATGCCGTGGGGAGGTCCGGGGGTCGAACCCCGCGGCCTCCACTAATTTTGCAAAAACATTGTAAGCCAACCATTGAGGGACATGTGGCGCCCAAGCATTGGGCCACGTGTCCTCACCTTATTCGCTGCCAACGAGACACGTGTCCACACTGTATACGCCGATGAACAGCCAATCGAAATGTGCCACGTCACCAATACGCCATGTCAGCAAGATGGTACGGCCCTCCACGTGGCCGTATGGACTGTACGGACAGGTACAGTCAGCATCCCAAATTTTTACCTGTTTGACTTGGCGGTCAAATCACGATATCTCCTCCATACGGACTCCATTTGCGAAAATAAATATACTGCCGGAATCAGGAAAACGAAATGGACGCAATGGAACTATTTTCGTCTCAATCCGAGCACTTTGAAAATTGAGCAAATTTTGATCCCCTGATCACACCTCCCCATTGGGAATCTTTTGGACCTCCAAAAGACTATCTCAGTCTATGTGAAGATGAGGGTATAGTTCCCTCACCCTTCCAACGTCAATCCACTTGGCCTTGCTTGGATTCGTCCCTTTAAGACCAACTCGCAAATACTCCACAT
>ML777165.1:35686-50466 GCA_009831015.1 Picea engelmannii
CTTTGGAGGAAACCTACTTCAACCTCCACAATTCGAGATGAAATTATGTGAGTGATTAGTGACTTTGATGTGTGAGCAAGTGAACAAATGTGTCAAATTTTTAATAAGTTAGGTGTCACCTTGTAGCATGTGGACTTCATGTGGTCCTTACAAGTCTTGATTACCTATCTTACTAGATTCCATTGGTACAATCTTGCAAAATTTTAAAGTCCCTAAAAAACTAGCATGTGGACATGTGGGTCCTTACCAATCCTTTAAACTCCCTAATGTGATTTAATCTAAGAAAGCTTAAAAATACTATCCTAGATTGCAAGCATGTGGGCATGTATGGGTCTGTTACAATAATCTTTAAACTCCCCTGGTGATGCAAACTAAGAAAGTAGCTTCAAAAACTATCCTATCTTTGCGACATGTGGGCATGTGTGGGCCCTTAAGAATTTAAGATGTTTTGAAAAAAAACTAAGAGGAGCCCTAGGGGGGCTTTGTCCTCTCTTAAAGATTTTGTTTTAAGGGAGATGAAATCTTCCCTCAATCATTTTTCTGATTCTCAAGATCGCTCTATGGTGCGAGAGAAGATCATACTCAATGATTGAAGTTTGATTTCTGGTCCCAATGCAAGTGTTTATATATGTGATAGTAAATGATTTCAACTTAACTTTAACAATCAAAACAAGCCATCCACGTGGCAAATGAAAGCAAAATAGGAGAAATACGATTCTTTTTAACTCTCTAAGTGCCTATGTTTTGACTAACCCTTCATGTGGAGAGGGAATCTAAGTGTGGTGCATTTACAAATTGCATAAAAAGCGAGATTTTGAAGGTTAGGGACCTTCAAAAATCACAAAACCTCTTACAATTTCAAGACTTTGGAGAGATGCGCGGGTTACAGTTCAGACAGAGGCGTGGTGGGCGCATAATGCGCAGAGAACAAAAAACCTTAGGGTACACTGTGCACATAATGCATAGATAATAGAAGTGACATGCGCGTGCAATGCTCAAAATGCGTGTCTTTGGGCCGAAATACCCGCGCACATTCTGATACGCATCTAGGAGGATAGATTTTAAGTGGAATTCTCCTCTTCTAGTTCCAAATTAAGCTCTTTGCAGGTCATGCTAGGCTAGTTATGATCCTTGCAAGGCAAATGAATTAAAAAGAAGTGCTCAAACAACCCAAACAGGGAGGAAATTGATACCTTATCCCCAATATGGTCGCCAATCTATTGTGTCCTTTTCATCACTCCAGTGGGCAAAAGAAGGGAACCTTCAAGTCTAGTTGGGCCTGTTAGACAAGACAAAGGTTAGTGTATGAATCAAATGACTCAATCAGATGAAATAAACAAACAACTAAGCTAATAACAATTAAATAAACAAAACTACAATGCATAAGGAAATTAGAACCAAAATCAATCAAACAATTGACCAATATTCATGCCACCAATGGAGAAATTATATTAGTGGGCAAACACCAAAGAGAAAGGGGGACTTATGGATCCCCTCTTCCTCCAAGCGAGGGCTCTTAAATCCCCTATGTGAGAGCTCTTCCTACAAATGGAAAAATAGAAAGTAAATGGTGAAGAAATCCAAGCTTATTCCCTCAAGAGGTGAGGTGAATAGCTTAATGAAATGATGCTAGTATGCTTCAAGAAGGAAAGAGGTTCCTTGTAGAAGAATAGAGACAACATAACAATACAATGAGATTCTTGAATTCATAGTGCATCCATGGCCTCTTTTTATAGAAAATCTTTGAGTCATTATTCAACCGGTATTTAGTGTGAACAAGGGGCCCTTTAGAGGACCCTTAGGTCTTTGACCATCTCCCCACTTGGATTCAGCTCAAATTTGAGGGTCAAATCGACTTGGTCGCTGAACTAGAAGTGGGTGAGGGGACGACAAGAATCATAAATGCGTCGTTCATAGGAGTGCGCGGCTTTTGTCGTACGTTGTCACGCATCGGGTGCATGTGCGCTCTTTTAGATTCTTTGGGCTACGCACGTGCGCATGCTTCCTGTAGTGTTTTTATGCATGCCAATTTTATAACCAGTGGTATAGTTTGTGCCCTTTGGAAATGTATTTTTGGGGTCATGAATGAACTAATAGGTGTTTGGAGATGTTGTTTTCCTATAACCATTTGCAGACGAAATTTCATTGATAACAATAGGAGCACACTACTCTCGGTGTGGTCTCCTTTGGTTGTCGATGAAAGATAAAATCTTTAATTCGAACGAGAGCCTCTCTTTGAACCAGATCTTGTGTTGTGAAGCTGAATGTCAAGGAAAACATAGAGCTCATATGGGTCCAATCGACTATTTTCCTTTGGAGCTCCTCCTAAATATACCATCTCCATCATGTGCACGAACTGATGCACCCATTGGGTGCGGGGGAGATTCTTAGAAGTCCAACATCTCTCACAGAAAGAGATGTGTTCCTGGGGATCTTCTGTGCCTTTGTACCGATTTGATAATTCAAAGTCAACGATGGGTTGGAATGCAACTCTTATTAACTCTACCACTTTTGCCCACTCCTTTATATTGGCGTGGTATGTCGTCCACCATCACACATGAGTTCCTCATACTACTGCATCCATGATATGCACTCGCCGATCTTCTGGAATAGTCTTCTCCATTTGGCTTAGGAAATCCTGTACTCATCCTGTTCCATCAAACACCAATGTATCACATAATGTTATTCCAATTGAACGAACCGCTTTGGTTATTCTCACACATCGAGTGGAGATCTCATACAAGTTGTTTTTCTACTTGTCCATGGCTTCTTCAAAATCCATGTCATAAGACTTGACACTTCTCCAACTCAATTTCCCATCTGTGGCGGGATTAATGTAATATTCCCTACTCACAATAATCTTATATATGTTTTCAATGACTAAGCTCCTTGCACCCCCATCCACTAAATCGTTGTATCTGTCCCCTTCATAAGGATCTAGTGGGGCGATCACACACAGGGTGTCTGTAACGAAAGACATCTGTCTCCTTTTAAAATTCAACACGACATTGTTGTCAAAATCCCAGTCAATGCCTAACAACGCAGGGTATGGGTCAGAATCATCCATGATCTAGATGACCATAAAGTTAGCCTTTGTTTTGACCCCCTCTATGTTCACCTCCACTTGCTCCAACCTGCCTATCGGATAGATCTTGTACTAATTGGCCAACCGAAGTTGGATGGGAGACCAGACCAAGTTTGGTTTCGCCATCACTTGCCAGGATTTCTTTGGTAAATTAATCACGTCGGATCCCAGATCCAACATGACACTATCCATGTCACAGCCTCCAAGCTTGGCTGCCATGTTAAACTCTCGACCAATGCGCTTTTGGTTACTGACTTGACAAAATTCTTTTTCTAGCAGGGGGGTCGATACAAATTCTTCCCTCTCTTGGTCCCCCATGCAAATAGATAGCATCTGCATCAACTTATTTGTATCATTTGGATCATTAAGCAAGTGCAAGGAGCAACACAAGAAAGAACTTACTTGGATTTGGGTTTCTGCTTCGCGATTTAAGTCATGTAAGTCATCTGTGCATTGCAATTATTCAAGGCGCTATTCTTGAATCACTCTTTTCTCAGTGCACCACAACCAGTCTTGTCTGTGTGCTTCCTCGATTGTCTTTTGTGTTGCCCGGTGAATCTTCTCGTGCACGTGAGCTTTGGCTAATGATATTTTTCTCGTGTTGTAATTCTTCGCGGGTGGGAGCCTCTTCCAACAATCTTTGTGTTACTCTTTGTACTTCTTCACGTATTTGAACTTCCTCTAGTGACCTTTGTGTGGCCTTCTACACTTCTCGGATCCACTCCTCTTCAAGTGACCTCTAGGTCACGCGTTGTAGCTCTTCACGTGCCCATTTCTCCTCCATCTCTTTCTGCGCCTCGTGCAAGAGATTCTTTTGTTGGGAAACATCAAACTTGGGGGAGTTGTGTTTCCTTCTTGAGTTTCCCCTCCAACTACTGACTTGAGTCTTCAACAGACTCGAAAGCTGGCTCTTGTCTTTGCTCCTCCTTGGGTTACTGCCCGAACATGGACTTCCTTAGCCTTCTTATCATTGCGTGGTTGTGCATGCACCATGTTGCACTGCTTCTTCTCTTCCAACTTTTTCATCAAGTCAGGACAATGCTTAGTGACATGCTCAAGACTATAAAAGTATGCACATAGCACGTGTGGTTTGGTACAAAACCTGGAGACAAATATCTCTGCAATTGAAACAAGTGGCGAGGTTGTCGCCACCTCCTCAATATACACGTTCGTGTCTACACCCATATCCTCCTCTGGGACCTCCTTGGTATTTGTCACACTTAGCTCTGCTACAATCACAACCATGTTGTTCCTCCTGTACTCAGAATGCATCACGTGTATTATCCTGCATCACTTGGAGTGAACAACAATTATTGACATTGTTCCTGACATATTTATAGAATTTGTAGGACAATGCGTGGGTTATTGTTTGATATTTATGAAGAGTTGGGCAGTGGGGTGGCACATGGCCCCTTTGTATACATATTTCACACCACTCTGTCTGTCTAGATGGAAATGGACTTGACGCTCCTGTCACCACATAGTTTGGAAGGATAGGGAACTCATCCCTGCGATTCCCTTCAGAGAGAAATGTGGTACACCACACATGCTCGCGCACAACCTTAGCATTCACCATATCTTCTAGTTGCATCATCATATTGGCCAGTTGCGACTGTACTTGTGCCAACCTAATCGATGTTTTTGTGTCTCTTGGTGTAGCTTCCAAGCGCTTCACAATATCGACTACCTTTGCCTGAGTCATCACCTTCTGCTGAGTGAGCGAGACTCAGATATGGGGGATTAACCCCGCAATAAACAATTCTTTGTGCTGCACGTCTTGAATTTGGAACGTTAGCCTATCCAACAAGATTTTAAACTGCTAGTCATAATCCCAGACAATCTCTCCTTCCTTCTGCTTGATTTCTATTATCTATGTGATACATTAGGATTTTGACTTTGTCTTTTGCAATTCCCTAAGAATATCTTGCTTAATCTTGACTAAGGACCTTGGTTGTGTCGTTGGTGTGGTATCCTTATACTTCATATACCACATCAAGGCTGTGTCCCTGAACGTGGTTTCCAACTGGGCAATCTTTGTTGCTTCGTCTGTGATCGTCTTCATAGACCAAATTGCTTTAGACGTAAACCAATGTTGTTCTGCATCATCTCCACTCGTTCCATGGAACATGGGAAAACCTTAATGTACTTTCTCGATTCGCCATTCCGAGGCATGAACTAGTTCCTCCTATCTGACTGCTACGGATTTGATTCCTCAACACCAATTCTTCTCTAGGTGAAGTAATGTTGATTTCTCCTTCTTCTTATTTTCTCTCTCCTACTCGAACCACTTCACTATCTTTTGTTCTTTCTTCTTGATTTAAATGCGTAAGGGGGTGGTACAAAGGGGGGATAATTCCATCTTCTTCTGCTAATTCTTGTGAGGAGACCCTAGAGAGTTTTCTACTTGCAGCCACACAAGACCATCTACAATTGTCCATATGTCTCCCCCACCACTAGGGGAGCCTCCATCTTCTTCTTCTTCTAGTGTACCAACACTTTGTGCTCCATCTTCTAATCCTATCTGCGCACTGCCACTATGCACACTATCTTCTTCTCCTATCCGTGCACTGCCACTGTGGACACTATTTTCCTCTCCTATCAACACATTGCCACTGTGTTGTGAGCCACTCTCTCTTCTCTTTGGCACACCACAACTCTGTGCACCAACCTATATTCTTGTTAGCATGCCACTACTCTGCGCCTCATCTTACTTGTCTGTTTGCGCACTATGATCCTATGCATCGTCTACCAATCCTCTGGGTGCACCATAAATTTGCACCCTCTATTCTATTCATATTTTCTCACCACAATTGTGCGCTCTATATTCTTTTAAAGTTGCGACATAGAGCAACTGATAAAGGGTACATACTTCATCACCTAGGCCCTCACTATCACTATTGATACTACTAGTATCTTTTACGCCAAGACCCTTCCTAGGCCTATCCTCGTCTGTTCTCCATTTGGGCACAACATCCTCTCCCTCACCACTACTTGATGCGGTTTCTTTTCTCTTCATAGTGAGCCCAACCTCTCGTTGTGCACCCTTGGCTAACTCTTCTGCTCACCTTTCCTTCTCAGCTCAACTCTTCTTGTGTACCTCTCGACTCTTTCTCTCCTCTACTCTTTTTGGGTCCATTCCAATCCTCACCTCATCTCAACAAATTTTTGGATCCTCCTCAATATATCCATATCCTTACTCGTTTTGCCCTATCTTTTCCAAATCCCCCCTCCTCCAATGCTAGGAGGTTCACTTAGCCATCCTATCAGAATCCATGCACATCATCCTTCTCTCTATGAATTTCTTCTAGCATTTGCTTCCTTGGGCCTTCTTCAAACTTTCTTTTAGCCCCGTTGAAAGAATCGTTATATTCTACAATAAATTCAATAATGTAGCCTTCCTTCACTTGAGCGAACCAAAAATCAATATCCCGAGTTCAATTATTATCTAACACCTTCAAGCTCTTAAGCGTGGCTTGATTCCAAACTATAGGCTCCAATGACAACACAATTGAATTGATCACAGCTTGCATTTGCAACCAACCATTCATGTAACAAACATGGAAATTCAACAAAGAACACCTCATGCATATCATAGTAGATATACCCATCTTTTCATTGCTCTACACTCACCCTTAATCCTTGAGTCTCTCGCACAGAAAATTCATGTTCTTTTGCAACTAGCCAATCTTCAATTTCTTCCTTAGATGGATTCCACCTCATTTCTTGCCTTCATCTTTCCATACAAGACTTTCAGGTCTTGACAACGAAACCAATTGTTGGCTCGATTCACGCTTGCACCTGTTCTTCCTCACGCTGGGGGTTTTAGACCCAAGGTTCATCCAATGTTGACCAACAATAACCCTAAAGCATCGACATATCAAACCTCAATTGAGGCCGAAAAAGGTCTAACCCAAGATGCAGATAAGATCAGAAATACCATAAGGTATTGTGACAGGGATGAAGGCTAAACATATAACTATCTATATCGACTAATATATGTGCACTTTATGTCTAATAATTAATAAGGACTAAGAATTAACATAATACACACACATAACCCAAAAACACATGATAGAACCCAAATAGATCAGAACAACAACAATATTCTCATTCCTTTCATTCCATTCAACACACATAGACAATATACATGCAGGAAATCATATTCGACAACAATGAAGTTTCAAGTATCCTTAATGTAGCTTCAAAAAAATACAAGACAGTGCACAATGCACAACCTCAACATCCTAGAGACCTATGATAGACTCATATGTATATGAAAATCAATACAATATTACAGCATGCTCAGAGTGAGATCGACATGAATGACTCTATACATTAACCAATTGAGGGGCTAACTCTATTTCTGTTATAATTGCTACCTTTTATAGTTTTCTGTCCTTGGGAGCTCCGCTTCTTCCTGCTCTTCTCCACTCACTCTAGTGATCACTGCCTTGAATGCTTCTTGCACCTGCCAGCGTTCCACGTAGGATTTTTGCATCAAGGTGATCTTAACTGCGTTGCTAGCTCATCCTCTGGCTGTCCCACGATCCCTTGTGTTGTTGGTAGTGATGATTTATTTCTTGATTTCGATGGGCATCTTCTTGATTTCTGGTGCAACTAACAAAACTCAGATCGATGTGAACTGGGTAGAATTTAAGCTTGGATGCGCAGCTTACAAAACCTGGTCCTGCGTGCACCTCTAGTCATTCGTTGCACGAACTTGAGAAAAACTTGAAATGTGCGTGCACAACTTTGTTTCTACATGCGTGAGATTTAAACCCAAACTTTGGGTGCCAACATAAATCTCTTAGCCAAATATTTACTTTGGAGGAGTCATATTTGTTGAAAAATAATTTGAGTGGAAGGATTCCTATAGATCTTTCTAAATTAACTATGTTGTCATCTCTTGATGTTTCTTGTAATAAACTTTGTGGGAGAACCCCAAAATGAATGCAACTTAACAATTTTAATGCAACTTCATTTCAAAGGAGCAAGTGCTTATGTGGTGATCCTTTACAAGCATGTAAATAGAATCAAAAACAAACTACAAGCATTAACATTAATAAAGGATCGAGATGGATGGGATTTGTGGATGAACATGTCTCATTGATTGCATTGGGATTGGGAGTGGGGATTGGATTTGTTGGCTTACTATAAATGTAATGACATATGGGATAAAGCTAGACATTAGGTAGTGTTCTCCAAGAAAAATATTAGTTTATGAAGTGTATCGATTTCCTAAATAATGTATAAGTTTATTCTTAATTACACAACGAATAAATGTTATATAGTGATAATGTAAGGTGAAGACAAAAATGTGATAATTATGTTCTTTACTTATAAATAATATGTATGATGATAATGTGTGGTTAATAATAAAATAGTTTTACCATAATCATATTTTTTGTTTATTCGTTCGTCATTATTACTATTCGAGCATTGCTTTTTTCAATGTTAGTTTTATAACCAAGGGACATCACATTTTTCAATGTTACAAATTTTCCACTTCCTTATTATAAATTTGACATGGATTACAAGTAGTTTGAATTCATGCACCATTGTTATAGCACCATATTTTACCATGTCATTATTCACAATTTATTTTGGGATGCATAAGTTTTTTTATTTTGGAGTTTGATTTAAAATAAAATAAAATAACATAAAATGAATGTAAATACGTTATATCAAGAAAGGGAGAAATTATATCAAAATTTAGTAATATATATTTTTTAAAATTGACTTGAGTAGTTGTTTTATTATACTTGCCACTCCGTGACATGGTATATAGCAATGGATTTTTCGTTGACTACATATTAATCCAACTATTGACCAAAAAATTATGCGGTTTTCCTAAGGTATGACATTAGGGATGATTTTTATTTTTATTTTTTCCAATTATTTGAAACTTTTTCTGAGCATCCGATTGGATATTGAAATGCACCTCTTATTGCTGACCCAAAGATGATTCATAAATGAAAACACAAGTCTCATAAATTCAAACCTAATCCTGCATTATGTGGTTACTTTGAAGTAAGCGATCTAATGTGATTGTATTTAAGCAACATTGCAGTCGAAGTTCTTTCGCAGGTTCTGACAACACTGCGTTGCAGTTCTTTCGCAGGTTCTGACAATACTGCGTTGCAGTTCTTTCGCAGGTTCTGACAACACTACAATCTAAGGTTCTTACAACATTGCAGTCTAAGCCCCACCTATTCTCCCCCTCACCTCCATGCAGTCGTTGACAGTTTTACCATTGCCACCACCCCTTCCACCGCCACTACCATTCTTCAATTATATTAAACAAAAATACAACAATTAAATAAACATAAGGATGGCCAGTTCCACATGCAAGAGGATTTAGATCAAGACCTGGATTGCCATAGCTTTCATGGAACTTAGGATGTGCCTGTAAAATTCCCATACCATGATAATTAGTGCACAGAGAAACATGCACGACCATTCTTAGGCTCTGGAAATTAAAGTTGGGTGACTGAGAAGTGTTAAAATGGGGAGTCAAACAAGGTGGTGAGTGCAATGGCTCGAGGAGTTGTGGCTATTGTTGGTGTCAGACCCAAGCTTGGTCAATCGATACCCTGAAGCTTCTCCTACGAGGGGTACACCATCGCCATTATTTCATGCGATCTAGGCCAGTGATTCCCAATTTACAATAACATTTCATTTCTTCTTTCTTACTATAACATTATTTTAAAATCTGGTGGCGTGTTGAAATGGTTTTTTTGTTGCGTGACATTATGGTATAACTTTCTTACCATGGAATTGATCTTCTTTTAGATTTCTTTCTTCTGTAATTTCCTTTAAATGCGACTATAAAATTTATTCTCTTTCAAAATCTAGAATGTTTGTAGCTTCTAATTGACAAAACATCTAATCTGAGTAGTTGAATTTGTGGCATATATTTTGTATATTTAAATGTCCAAGGAGAAAAAGAAACTAACGATGTTACCAATTTGAAGTTCGGGATTGAGCCTCTTAGATGAAATTCAAGATTAGAACTTCTAAGCTCTCAATATGATATTTCAAAGATTGTGGGCATATTAATAAAGAAAGAAATGCATGGATTTTGACAAGGATATAAAAGGCGATAATAAATGGAAATTTGATTTGGAGAGCTATGAGAGTAGAGGGCATAGGAGATATCTAATCCACACAGCTCCATTTTTTTTTAATNTGTTGAAATGGTTTTTTTGTTGTGTGACATTATGGTATAACTTTCTTACCATGGAATTGATCTTCTTTTAGATTTCTTTCTTCTGTAATTTCCTTTAAATGCGACTATAAAATTTATTCTCTTTCAAAATCTAGAATGTTTGCAGCTTCTAATTGACAAAACATCTAATCTGAGAAGTTGAATTTGTGGCATATATTTTGTATATTTAACTGTCCAAGGAGAAAAAGAAACTAACGATGTTACCAATTTGAAGTTCGGGATTGAGCCTCTTAGATGAAATTCAAGATTAGAACTTCTAAGCTCTCAATATGATCTTTCAAAGATTGCGGGCATATTAATAAAGCAAGAAATGCATGGATTTTGACAAGGATATAAAAGGCGATAATAAATGGAAATTTGATTTGGAGAGCTACGAGAGTAGAGGGCAGAGGAGATATCTAATCCACACAGCTCCATTTTTTTTTTTTTGGGGGGGGGAGTGCATGCTACACAAATTGAGCAGTGCAATGTTGTTTAGAATTCAGAATTAACATTTCCAATTCTATTTGCAATGTTGTTCAGAATTAACAATTCCAGTTCTAGTTCTACTTGTTAGTTTCTAATTCATCTCCTAGTTCAGCTCGAGTTCATTCGATTTTGAGAGTGCATGCATGACATATTTTTAGATAGGTTGCAAATCTGTAGACTAACGACATTCAAATCTAGAAATCAAGGGAATGGCCAAGCTTGAATTTTGCAAGTACATCGTAGATGGTTATAGAAAAATAAGGCTACAAGAATGATGTCACCCAACTCATAATTCATTGAGTTGGGCACATAAAACTCGATGGAACTAAAAGTTTTAAATTTGTAGGGTGGCATTTTATAGTGCATAAACAACATAGATGTACCTTACCATTTTGACCTTTTTTTTAAAAGAGGTTTTCAGGACATAATTCTCTCTTTGTGGCTACATGCAACAATAGAATCTACAAACACAATAATCAAATCAAATCAACTAAAATAGACCTAAATATTACAACAAGAATCAAACCTCTATCCATAATGTTTAGAGATCATAAGTGAAGTTTCAACATACACAAAATGTAGGGCATTGCTATACACTAATGTGTAAATATAC
This sequence comes from Picea engelmannii, assembly GCA_009831015.1. Classification (NCBI taxonomy): domain Eukaryota; kingdom Viridiplantae; phylum Streptophyta; class Pinopsida; order Pinales; family Pinaceae; genus Picea; species Picea engelmannii. The sequence goes on from ML777165.1 coordinate 47,081, forward strand.
CAAAAATAAATAAGAAAGATATAAAACTTATGTGTTTGTCTAAGTCACATTCGGGCTATCCAACCACTGGTTTTCTTTAAATTTCAGGTTTCTATCATTTATTCCCAAATATGTTCTTAATTTGCACGTTGCTCACATTGTGAGTTGTATGTAGTGAAAACATCATTTTCATTACAACAAATGGATGTTCGGAAAACATTAGTGCAACCATAAAGAAGAAATGATGGGAAATTAGAGTGGGCCAATAATGGAACCATGGATATTAGAGGGCGACCGATGCTTAGAACAAAATATAGTGGATGAAAGGATTCTTTTTTCATGATAAGTAATGTTTTCCATTATAATAATGTCATCATATGTTTACTTGGGATGCAGGATTCCTAAGTGGAGAGCATCTTGACTGTGATCGGAAATGTTGATCTTGTTTGCATGACTGAGTTCCTCTGAATTCTCAGAGACGTTGATCATGTTTGCATGACCAAGTTGCTCTGAATTCTTTCATAGTGACAGGTATATGCTTCCATTCAACCTTGTTTTAAATTACGATGTTTCCTTATAAATTCTATTTATATTTGTAAATAAAATATTTAAATCATTATATATGTGTGTGTGTGTGTGTGTGTATATATATATATAATGATTTGAATATTTTATTTACAAATATAAATTTAATCTTTTTTATATTAATTTTTTTTTTTTGTAAATAAAAAGGGACCTTATATTAAATCACAAGTTTACAGCTTTGCGACGCTTGGAAACCACTTGTTCCGCCACAGGAGGGAAACCAAAACAGGTGGCTCCAAGCGGTATTGAGTCTATCATGTCTGAATTATTTTTTACAAAAATTGAGCAGAGAATTGCTAGTGTCTGCAGGAACCCTGTTCCATTTATCTAACCCGAGGCTGGCCTTGTTCAGAGCCGCCATTATTGAGAGAATTGCACAACCAAAAAAGAGAGTGAAAACTATCTTATCACTATCTACTCTATGACTGTAATTGACAAAAAACTGGGACCTGGGGTGAGCCGTGTCATGCCTTGGGAGAACCTGGATGTCCATGAATGGTGTATGTCGGGGTAAATATTTTCTTGCAAGTTGGACAATGGGCTTGTGCTAGAGCATCTGTGAATTCCTTGAGAAACATGTCTAGTCATTGATTGATGATGCCTTGGCCATGCACTTGTTCGTCCTGCCACTAACGAATGTCGAAAAGGATCTCAAGATGCTCCTCTGCCAGATGATAGGCAGAGTGCGAGCTTTGGTCTCCCTTGTCCATGCCATTGTCTTCCGTTGTAGTTGAATCCTTTCCTGCATCTGTCAATTTCCAACTTGGAGGGATTTCCTCCTCCACGATGCGACTCCTGTCCCTATAGTGAGGCTCGCCCGACTTGAGAATTGGGGGGGCGAGAAGGATGGTGGCGGTGGGGAGGCACACCTCTAAGGGTGGCGTTGTCACGTTCACTGAGCTCGAGCCTGGATGCAAAGATGAAGGTGGTGCTTCCTCTTTCACAGTGGTGAGGCTGAGGTGCGAAGGCCGAGGAGGTGCCTCTTCTTTCACAGTGATGATGTTATAATGTGGAGGCGGCAGTGGAAAGTGTGCCTAGGAGGACGAGGTTTCCATTTTCGGAGTACTCAAGGTTGTCTGAGTGCTCCTGGTGGTGCTATGGGAACAAATGAAATGAGCTATTAGAGCTCGTTGAGAGGCGGTGAGTCTGGTGGCCCGAGTGAGGGTGTTCGTTATTTTGGTGCCCCGCTTGGGCTTCCCACGCTCTCGGGGCATGATGGGAGGAACAAGGGGATGGATGGGCTGAGAGGGGGTGGTGGGGGGATGTTGGTGGTGAGTTGAGGCCAGAGGGACACACATGGTGCAAGCAATGATGCCAGGAAGTTCGTGAGGGTCGAAGAGCTCTGTATGGTGAGCATGCCAGGTGAAAAAAAAGTATAATTGCACATCGGGGTTGCCTTTAACTTTGTGAGGAGCTGAAGATGCCTCTCCTGTCACCATTGAAGGCCTACGAGACTGCTGCAAGTATCTGGTACCATAATCCTGGCCGGATCACTCGTCCGAGAGCTCTACCAAGCGCACTGAATTAAATCTTCACATGTTGTAAGCCATGGGAAATTAATACTATGGGGGTGACGACCTGGGGTAATAACTCCCCCGACCAGTCCGAGCCATCTGTCCTCCTCGTTCCAAGTGGCACCCCATCCGAGTCTTTTTTATATTATTTGAATATGAATAACATAAATGTATTTATCCCAATTTATTTTGGGATGCAATTTTTTTATTTTATTTTGTAGTTTGATTTAAAATAAACTAAAATAAAATAAAATGTAAATACATTATATCAAGAAAAGTAGAAATTATGTCATAATTTAGTTATACATAATTTTAAAATTGACTTGTATAGTTATTGAGTAGTTGTTTTATTTTAAATTACGATTTTGATTTATAAATTCTATTTTATATTTGCAAATATAACATTTAAATCATTATATATATATATATATATAATGATGATGATGATGATTAACGTTCATTGAGACCGAATTGGTCTATCATACCTTAAGAGGGTAAGGGATTACTTGCAGTTCTTTAGAATTTTGTTTCTGTGTTCGAAAAGTATTAAGAGAAGCTTTCCAAGATCACCATAGTTTTGTTGAGTTAAAAGGTTAGGAAGGTTGGTAGTGTGACAAATATTTTGAAATTGAGATCTAATCTGGGTATATGCTAGACAATCTAAGAGAGCATGATTTTCATCTTCAACCTTCTTAGTGTCACGAAGGTGACACACTTTTTCATTGCATGATGTTTTAAGAATATACCAACGCCTAGTTTCACTATGGAGCTCTTGAAAATTTGTTCTTATCTTAGCAATGTTTTTTTTCTCTTCAAAACAAAGAGATATTTCTGATCTTCTAGATTAGGGTTGATTACATCCTTATAATACCTTAATTTTGTTTTTTCCTCTAACTCTTTATTAGACCACATTTTTTTCCTTAAACTTTGATTTAATGTTATTTTTAATAGTATCCTTATTCTGCAAAATGGTCTCTTCCATGACTCCTCACTGGCTTAGCCAAGATTGGGCATCTTTATGCCATCCTTGCTTGAGTCGAAGGTGGTTACAACTAGATTTTGAAGCAATTTTAGGAAGCCTCTTGTCTTCCATGTTGTTTAACTTGTTCTTATACATTAGGTATCTAGTCATAGCCATGCTCTCAATGGAGGAAAGGATTTCCTCTAGGAGGAGAATGGGATAAGGGTGTATTTCCTTTAATTTTGAGATTATAGGTTATAAATTTCTTTTGGATTTGCTCTATCTTTCTCTAGGATTCACGAGAGATACTGCATCCACAGACTTCACATCCATATAGAATAACACGC
>ML777165.1:86454-100040 GCA_009831015.1 Picea engelmannii
TGGGATGGAAAATGGGTATAGGTAGAATATGAATATATATGATGTGATGGAAAATGGAGTTCCCATTTTAAATAAAATAAAAAACAGTTTAAATAATTTAAATTTGAATTGCAGTGTTTAAAATGTAATTCATAATTTTTTTTTAGAGTATACATTTTACAAATATTCAAATATATTATTTTTTCAAAATTAATATTCAAATTTTCGTATTAATTGGTGCACAGTATATTCAAATTTTCAATGAAGAATGGACAAATCGCCATAGAATTCCCAAGTTTTCACAAATTTCCGATTGTCTGTCATACAAAATCCAAATATAATTAATTACTTGTTCCGACTTCAGATAGAATTCATAGGTTTCCACAAATTTTCAAGTTTGCCATACAAATTCCAAATATAATTACCTGCCGAACTTTCTTGTTGTGTGTCCCACTCATCCGTCCTGCCTTCAGACTTTTTATTCAAGGATTGATAAATTGCCAGGCCAGGACATGCTGTGGAGAAAGTTCCTTTATGTCGCAAGAAAAATCACCGTATTTTTCGGTGTAAGACTCGATGGCGACATATCACCGTATTTTTCGGTGTAAGACTCGATGGCGACATATCACCGTAATTTTCGATGTAAGACGCGATGGCGACATATCACCGTATTTTTTGGTGTAAGATTTGATGGCGATGGCGACATATCACCATATTTTTCGGTGCAAGACTCGATGGCGACATATCACCGTATGTTTCGGTGTAAGACTCGATGACTCTTTCTTTGCATTTATAGTTTTTTAAAGTTAATCTGCAGCCTTCAGTAACTTCATACGACAGCTATGTTTGTACTATATATACATATGCTGGACTCGCTAGTATCCCTAAAGTCATTTCTAAATGCATTATTTTACAAAGGTTGAAGGTCTCTGACAACAAATTTGGTGGAGATTTGGACATAGACTTTCCAAAGTCTCGGAAGTTCTTTCTGCTGATTGTAACAATTTCTATGGAAATCTATCCACATCTTTGGCTAAGTGCACCAAATTTCAATTGTTGGATTTAAGGAAAAATAGATTTGTCGGAGAGCTACCAAGGTATTTTGCATCTTTTCGTGACTTAAGAGTTTTAAGTCTTGGTTATAATGGGCTTCACGATGAAATTCCTCTATGGATGACAACTCTCACCAACTTGCAAGTGTTGGATTTATCCAACAATAAATTTAGTGGAAGAATACCATCTCATCTTGAAAGACTCCAGGGATTCAAAATCACAAGGTCTTCCAAACTTAGTACTAATACACTCCATGAGGATGTGAGAATTGTAGTGAAGGGAGTTGAGCAAAATTTCACATATATGCTTGCATCAAACACAATATTTGATCTGTCTAACAATAATCTTATAGGAGAAATACCTGCAAGCATAGGCACTTTAAGTATGATGCGCTTGTTAAATTTATCTGGAAATCAATTGGAAGGGAAAATCCCTGCATCTCTTAGTGAGATATCTACTTTGGAGGAGTTAGACTTGTCTAGAAATAATTTAAGTGGAAAGATTCCTATAGAGCTTTCTAAATTAACCATGTTGGAATCTCTTGATGTTTCATCTAATAAACTTTGCGGGCAAATTCCAAAAGGAACACAATTTGATACTTTCAATGCAACATCATTTCAAAGAAACAAATGCTTATGTGGTAATCCTTTACAAGCATGTAAAGAGAAGCAAGGACAAACTACAAGCATTAACATTAGTAAAGGGTCGGGATGGATGAGACATGTGGATGAACATTTCTCATTGATTGCAATAGGGTTGGGAGTGGGGATTGGATTTGGTGGCACTATAAGTATAATGACACTATGGGATAAAGCTAGACATTGGGTACTATTTCCCCCAAAAAAATGTTTTATGGAGTCTATCAATTTCCTACTTAAATGTTATAAAGTGATAATGTACGTTGAAGACAAACATGTAATAATTATGTTCTTTTCTTATAAATAATATCCATGGTTTACTATGTAAAATATAATATATCCATAATATGATAGTGTAAAATGTTTTATGGAGTCTATCTATTTCATACTAATGTATAAGTTCATTATCCTTAAATGTTATAAAATGATAATGTATGATGAAGACAAACATGTAATAATTGTATTCTTTGCTTATAAATAATATCCATGGGTTACTATGTAAAATATAATCTATCCATGATATAATAGTTTAAATGTATGATTTTAAGTGAAAAACATAATATATATAATGATAATGTTTGATTAAATATAAAATATTATTCCATTAATTATATTTTTTATTTATTCATTCTTATTATTTTTTGTTTATCACCAATTGACAAATTTTCCACATTTTTTTTCCAAATTTGACATGGTTTATAAGTAATTCGAATTCGTGAACCATTATTACATAACCATATTTTACAATGTCACTATTCCCAATTTATTTTGTAAATAAATTAAAAATAAAATAAAATGAATTTAAAAGGGAAAAATTATAAATTCAGTAATACATATTTTTTAAATTGACTTTAGTTATTTTATTTTAAATTATAATATTAAGTTTTAAATTTCTATACATTTCATTGTAACCTACTTTCATAAATAACACAATTTAAATGAAATAAAGTTATTATTATTATCATCTTTGTTAATACTTATTTTTAATATTAAATAAATTTTAGTATGTTTTATTTTATTTATATATGACAAAATTACACTTTCTAAACAATTTTTTTTACTAATCTTTTTACACTTTTTCCATTTTGAAAATGGTATCCATTATAAATCCAATCAAGTAAACTTAGTGCGCACTTAGATGTAAGTTTCCACACATTTTCTTCACCGTGTGTGTCCTCGGGGTCCCACTACGGAGTGGCACCACCAATGAAATGTAAGTAGAGCTATTTGATGTCTCCCATTAATCTTGAAGTCCCACACTCCCATCAATGAAAAGTCTAAACGCAAATTCCAAACACAACTGACAAGTTTCCACAAAATTTCTACGTGTTTGACGGAGTCTAAAAGCAAGATCCCACTATTGTGTTTGACGGGGTGGCAGTGGCACCACGAATGAATTCTAAATTATGTCGCGCTCACCCTCTCAGTCCCAGTCGTTACACGACTCCCACTCCGCGGTTTTGGAAGGGAGTGCAATTTGATATTATTCATGCTGGTTAATGAATTTTTTTTAATTCATATCAATTTATACTTACGCAAAGCAATTAAATAATAACACAATTTAAATTAAAAAATAAGATATTAAAAATATTAAATTTTCATCATTTTTTTTATTTATAAAATTAAAATATAAAATTATTTAATTTTATAAATTTTTTATTTTATCTTACATATCATCTTTATAATTAAGCAGTAATCTATAAATAAGTAGTCACTATAGGTATGGGTATCCAATAATATGAATCTTTATAAACTATTTAAAAGTTTTATCTTTGTAATTCAAGTTATCAGTATAAGTAACAATATCCAATCATAGGAATCTTAGGAAACACTAGTTTTCTCGAAGCTTCTCGCTCGTATCTTTCGTCAAAAGGTGTTATTCTATAATGTTTGTTCAAGTTATCAGTATAAGTAACAATATCCAATCATAGGAATCTTAGGAAACACTAGTTTTCTCGAAGCTTCTCGCTCGTATCTTTCGTCAAAAGGTGTTATTCTATAATGTTTGTTCATCGGGTTTCTTGCTAAACCGGGTAAACATTCAAAGATCTGTCCTACATTCATTCGTGAAGGTACCCCTAATGGATTCAATACCATATCAACTGGTATTCCATTTTGCAAATAGGGCATATCTTGTCTGGGATAAAATATTAAGAAAATTTTGATAAAATATTAAGAAAATTAATCTTTATAAAATATTAAAAAATTAAAAAATGGGATAGATGGAAATTACTTTCAATTTTGCAATTGGACCAAGGTCGGAAATTATCCTTGAAATAAATATGATAGTACAAAGATCAAGATAAATTCACCTTTATTTTGTGAACCTTCTAGTCCATGATTGATATTGAGTGTTTTCTTTGAGCTAATTTGTATTGGCATACCACTTGTTTCAGATACACTGTAGAGATAAGAAGGCATGGACTTGAATTTTGATTTTATGATAGAGAATAAACATTTGTTTTCTAACATAATCATCAGTGAGGAGATTGTAGATGTGATAATTTTTAGTCTTCTCTTTAAACGAGAGGATAAAATCAACTGTAAACAATTGTTGGGTATCTTCGTCATCATTGTACCCATTCCCTTACCATATGGATATTTTCATTTGTAAACTGTCATGGATATTCCACTGGAACAATTCATCATATTAGATCTGATAAAAAAAAAACCGAAATCTACACTATTTAGTTTAAATTCCTTTAGATTCCAAAATATTTAGTTTATGATTTTTTGCTTATGCATGAAATAGATAAAATGTAGAAAATAGAGATCAGTGAAGTAAAATCACACATCATCCACAAGATAACAAAAATATTTTCTATGGGAAACCCTTACATGAGAAAACCCGACTAGAAGGTGAGGTTGCTCCGCTCTCTTTTCTCTGGTATATAAATGATGCAAGTACAAAGAAAGAGACACTCTCTTCGAATTTTCCTTTGACCTGTGGCTTGTATGGCTACAATAGAATCCCTCTTCCTCTGTTATGCCCACATAATACCACTCTCAAATGTTTTTCTCAACTATGGAACAAGATACAATCCAAAAGAATGGAACCCCTTTTCCTCTTAGTGGTCCGATATTTAACATAGCTTGATAGCCATCTAGGGGTAGGTTTTTGACTTCCTCAACCCTCAATTGTGATATGATTTTGAACCTTCTAGAATCTTCTTGAAATTATATACATGGTTAGCCCAAGATGCGTGAGTAATGGGGGATGATGTGGCATCCTCTTGTACCATGGTGGTCAACACGGTAGGTCAACTTGTGGGAGACATAACTTTTGCATATGAGCTCTAATTGACGCGATTTTTGCACCGTTGGAAAGATATTGGTGTGTAGAATAATGTCAAGAGGTCCAACGTATTCTAAGACATTTTTAACTCCAAACATTGTTGTTTGATGCCTCAAAATGGCCCCAAAAGGTTTCAAACCCCAATTTTCCAAACTGGGACCTGCCACTAAAATGGCCCTGTAGGTTGATTCCTCCAATTTTTTCCACTCTGAAAGGATAGGGATAGATGACAAACAATATAATGATCTAATCCAGATCATAACTCCCCATTTAGGGGGTATTTTGATCCCCAAAATATTTACTGAATGAGGTGAGGAAATTTTTCCTCTACCTTCTCCCAGGAGTACCACTTTTGTTTGCTTGGAAATTATCCTTTCAACCCAATTTTCGAAAGGTCATGGTGCCCCTGTCTTGTAGTATTGGACTTCTTCTGCAAAACAATGTACTCTGCTAACTCTACATGAGCATCTCGTGCTAATTCCTCTATGGAAGGTAGGATTTGCCCCTCCTTCTAATCCAATGTGGAAGGACCATAGAGTTTGCGATTCTTCACATTCACTACTGAATAAATGTGCATGTATGGGGGTAGACTGAGTCTGTAGGCATTATCTCCCACCTTTTTCAATACCTCAAAAGGACCATACCTCAAAGCCCTGATCTTCTTGCTAGGACCTTGTATCCTTTCCTTATTCAACTGTAACCATACTATGTCTCCCACTCTAAATTTTCTCTTTGTTATGTTCATATATAGGGAATTCTATTAATTAAATGGTATCAGAGGTAATTTTGTTGAATTACTAGTATTGGGGGCATTAAATTGGTATCAGAGAGGAAACTTTTTTTTTGTGGCATCGCCCAACTTGGAGCTATGGATTCTACATTGTAGTATCAAAGACTAAGGTTCAATACTAAGCCTGCATGGGCTATCTAGCATAACACTAAAGATAGAAATTGCAGAAATTTAATTTTTAGAGGATTTCGCTAATATATTTGATGAAATTACTGTAGTGAAATTGGGGAAAATTTTACAAGTAATATGAGGGAATTTAGCTAGAGATTATAAATCCCCAAATTTTAATTGCATTCTAAAAAAAATTGGGCATGTAGATGGCCACATTTCAAATTTACAGTACAACCATGGAAGAATTGGTGCAAATTTCCTCAATTCATGAACAAAATTGAGAGAAATTTGAACCCAAAATGGTCAATCAATCATGCACGGATTTAATGGACTATCTATAGGTCCAAATTGGTCATAAAGAAGCTAATTACAAAGCTTCAATGGAGGCCCAGGGAAGAAATTATGAATTGGGGCAAAATTTGGAAAATCCCCAATTTTTGCAGTGTAATTCATGGATAATTCGACAGGGAATAGTCAAATTACATGTACATATGCCGAATTGATTCTTATAGGGAATAAAATGGCCATATTAAACTTAGTTTCAAAGCTTCAATGGCGACCTGAGGAAAGAATCACGAAATTGGGCATAATTGGAAAAATGGAAAAATTCAAAAATTGGGCATAATTGGGTATTTTTTGTATGATGATGTCAGTCGTGACATGGAGCCACGTGTCAGCTGACATGGAAAAGGTGAAGTGTACTTATATGGTGGTAGGTACACGATGGCATGTGGCAAGTGCAACAGGGGAAGTTGACATGGAGCCACGATGGAAGGGGTGCCTACCTGACCTGCAAAACACCACAGTGGAAGGGGCGTCTGCCTTACTTGTAGAACTCCATGGTAGAAGGGGCACCTGCCTTACATGCAGAACCTTTATTTTGGACCAACAAAAACCTGATTTTTGGGGGGTCCCCTGTTGGTTTTGGAAACCACCGGGGGTGGGGGTGGGGATCCAAGAGGAGCCACCCTGTCACTAGGCCAAAAACCAGAGGGATCCATTTTAGAGTGAGAGTGGTCAAAGGCTGGCATGGTATCATATGGAGGTGCCATGTGGACTCAGGATGATACGACAACATCCCAGTTAGTTGAATCCAACTAAAAATTCTTAGAAATAGTGAAATTTACTAGAAAATTATGGTGTTTTTCAAGTCATTAACTTGCATGCCATTTTGAAGGCATAAATACCATTTTTAGAAAACCATTTTTTCACAAAACTGTGTGTACGACAATACACACAATTTCTACTTCTAAAATTAAAGATCTCAGAGAGAGCTTTATACCAAGATAAACTGTTCTCCAAACGAATTTTGTATGAGAGAGTTACAATCCAAACTGTTCTCTAAAATAATAGTACAACTACTTGATGTCCTGCTCACCCTCTCAATCATAGTGAAAAGTCTAGAGGCAATATCGTTCTTTCAGTCAGATAAAAAACACATATGAGAGTGAATTGACCCCAACCAAATTCCCAAATAATTTCGTCTGGAACCAAATTCCAAACGGAACTGACAAGTTCACACACTTTCTTTATCGTCATGTATGAAGGATCCGACTATTGTGTTTGAAGGGGTGGCACCACGAATGAATTCTAAATACAACTATTTTATGTCCCACTCACCCTCTCAGTCCAAGTGAAAGTTCTAGAGGCACGATCATTCTTTCAGTCTCACACTCCGTTCAAGGAAATCTTTAAAAACAAGATCTCATGAAAATCAACGAAGTGAGATGACTCCCACTATGTAGTATTGAGTGGAACAGGGTGGTTTTGGATGGGACTAGAATTAAAAATCACTCTTGTATTTGTATTTATATGTATGCTAGATACCGGGGTTGAAATTTGGTGCTACTCATGCTTCTCAAGGTAACATTTTGTCCAAACACTTCGTCTCCCACTCAGGATTTCCCTAAAAATCCTCTACGCATGAGCATTCCTTCAGTCCCACACTCTAGTCAATGAAAAGTGCGAAGGTAAGATGATGAAAATCAATGAAAAATCCTTTCATCTATAAATCCAAATGACTCCCATTACGGGGTATTGAGTGGGACATGGGGGTTTCAGATGAGACTGACTTCCAATGTATTTATAGGTATGTTGTACAGTAGGGATGAAAACTGGTGTCATTCATGTTTGTTGACTTGAAATTTTATCATTGTTAATTTTTTTACACAATTTATAACTAATGCTGATATTAAATTAGTCAATGTAAATAGTCATACAATCTTAAAATATCAAAATTAAATCAATTTTATATTTTTATACCAGGGCATGGCAATGTATATTGTAATTGCTTAGGAGTCAATTTTCTTTGACTTTCAATTAGTTGTTTGTGATGACATACAACTTTCTAAAGCTTTTAAATTGTCTTTTACTAATTCTATTTTTATTTTATTTTTTTTAGTTTATGAAAATTGAAATTCTTAATTTTCTATTGGTTGAAGAGATTAATGTGACTATTTTTATGTGGTTTTAATATGTATTTTCATATTTAAATATTTAATTAAAAAGTTTAAAATTCAGAAATCTCTCCAAATGCCACCTAGCCATCACTTTAATTTTTCATTTAATGTGAGCATTCTTGATGTGAGAGATATCATTATTCTAATATATTCTTGATGTTAAAGATGTCATTTTTTAATCTATTTATGTTTCATTAATTTATGATTTAGTACTTCATTGATTTTGTTGGCGACGGAAGTCACTCCTGGATTGCTTGCAGGAGCAGAGTCCGACGCCCATCAGTTTTTATGTCACAGTTTGATAAATGGGTGATCAAATGGGTAGAGACTCGAGGAGATATCACTCTAACTCAGGGACTAGATCTGGGACGTAAAGAACAAAGGAGGTTTGGAATCCTAACTTCAGCCAGTGGGTTGATTAAAACATGAGCAGGTGGAAGACTTAGTAAGAAAAGTGAACAAACAGCTCTGGGCAACAGGCTTGCAGCGGTTTGTAGGGGAAAAACTCTGAACGCAGGATCCTCCTGGTTCAGGCTTCAAGAAACTGAATAGAAGACTTGACTGGATCCTCCAATTCCAAGTCATTCAGTGTTAAGGAAAACACAGGAACCGATTAGAGACTCTGTAACCATTACAGTTATCCATTACGACATCATCCTATAACAACTACAACTCGACTGGATCCTCCAATTCCGAGCTACTCTAACACAGTGTAACAAAGATGTAAAGAAACTGACATTCATAAGGTAAGAAGTCTCAAAAGTCTAGAAATAACCAGAAAACAGTGCTTCATTAAAGTTTTACAACCGGGAGCTCTGTTCAACCATCGATCCCTTGAAAAATGGCGAAAATGACTACATATACTCAAAACAAAACACAACAGCGAAAACGAGATACTGCATTAATAACATTGCGTCTGCATGTCTTCTGACAGTGTGCGCATGCAGACTGGATGATCGCGCACCTATGACAGACGCCATCTTAATCTGTGCATGGCTCTAGTAAGGGGAGTAGCTGAGCCATTAAGTGTCGAGCTAGCGCGTTCAGACTTCCTTCGGCTAGTCGAGGACTTCGGCATGGCGTTTTGGAGGAAATCGATACACAGGACTTCCTCGGGCAGATGGCTTGCCAGACCCTCCATCTCCTCACTTAATGAATGATATGAGGTTTCAACCACCTGCTCTTGCCATCATTTACTTTAGACGAGGAACAGTATGGAGATCGGATCCGATAGCGCTCGGAGACCGCGACGATTCTCTCTGCAACTGAACTCGGTGCCTTCGGCGTTCTTTCTGCAGCTCTTTTCTTTCTTCAAGTGACCACGGGCTGTAACCTTGTGCCTATCTTCAAAGACGCTCCCGGGTCCTCGCGACCTCGCAACCTCGTCGGTTGAACCGTCGAGTTTTCACCCTCCTATTTCGTGAGTCCCCGAGATGCGAGAATTCAACGGAATGCTGACTTTATCTCCAACCAACGCATGTCCACCCGTCGACCACGCGGTCCCACCTTATGCTCTGCCACACGTTCACACGAACCTCGACACTTTGCAACTCGCGAATCCTAATGCCAATACCTCGAGACTTCTCGCAGCGAGATCCTGAGGGCTTCTGCCACCTGTATTCCACTTCGCCGCTCGTGAAGTCGAATGACTTCTTCTTCCAACCTCCGATGCCCGAGTTCCCGATGTGGGTAATCTCGTGACATGCGTCCGCTCCCGAACCAACAGTCCAGATCTGTTCTTCTGCCGATCCGACGGCTGACACCGTTCACCTCTTTAAAACTTCTGCGCTATACTTGGCGTGACTCGGCTGACTGCAATTACCCACCGACTGTTGATCTGCTTCGCAAAATAGACCTCGGACGCCGCCGACGACATCTTGCCCGCTCGCTTGACTTGTTACTTGAAAAAATAAAAACAAGGATTCTCCCGCGTTGCGCTTGAGCATTTCATGTGCAATCTACAGACCCGAATGCTCTAGAGCCCGTGACAAGAATTATCGCTAACAGATTTGATAGTACTTCTTACTTTATCCTTGTTATTTAATGTGGTAATTCTTATTATCTATTCTTTAAAATTGTAAATTTTAATTGTATAGATAAATTTATATCTCTCAGAAATTTACATTGAAAAAAAACTTCTCACTTCCCCTTGATTTCAATTGTATAGATAAATTTAGCTCTCTCAAAAATATATATTGAAAAAAAAAACTTATCACTTCTCACTTTTGTTATACAATATATTCCTCTTATATGCAATTTCATTAACAAAATCAAATTTTTACTTCATTTTCATCATTTTTACGTGTTTAACCTCTAATTGTTCTTGCAAAATAACTAGAAAAAAGTGGTCAATTAGCCATCATGGTTGTAAAAAAAATAAGTAAAAATAATATTACGACAGGGACCAAAGCCTTCATCTTGTTGTAGATGGAATCCGTCATTTAAAATTTTAAATAGTTTTACCAAGTTCTACTACCTATGTATTTTAAATATTTTTACCAAGTTCCATGAAATTTTATTATATATTAAAAATATCTAGAACCAATTAACATCACATCCTAACAACATTTAGATGCATGGACCAGGGACTTCTTACCAAAAGAAGAGCTTGATAATTAACATTTTGGTCATTTTTAGAGGATTTCACTCAGCTACAAATTTGGGAACTCAAATTTCTTTTGCATAGATGGATTAGACAATTTTGAAAATAATTACAACATCCATCTAACTTAACATTTTTAAAATTATAATTTTATTAAAAAAACGATTTAATAATTTAACATTTTAAAATTATAATTTTATTAAAAAATTGATTTTAAATATTTTAAATGAAAAAAATTATATAACGTTAATCTCAAATCGAACAATATATCAAAGCGAACTTAGTATAAACAACTTTGGTGCTAATTTCTCTTGTTTTTTTTACAATTCATCTTATATCATATACCAAGAATACTATTACATTAGTGTGTTATTTATATGACTTATTTCTATGAATAGGAAAATAGATTAACTATTTGTCTATTTTTGAGTCTATTTTTTATATGTTTTCATTTAAATTTGATTAAAAATAAAATCACCATCATCATATTAAAATAGTAAGTTTTAAACAAATAAATAAATTCAAATAAGTCCTCAAAATAACAATTTACAATGATATCTTTAAACTTTAAAATTTTACGATTGGAGAAATCACCAAGGCACTCTATGGTGGTGGAGAAAATTATGAAAACCAATTAAAACCATAGGGATACTAACCAAATCCCATAGAGTTAACAAGTTTCCAAATTTTCTATTGTGTATCATACAAATTCTAAATATAATTAATTATTTGAAATTCTAAAATATAATTAATTATTTGTCTCAATTTTATATAGAATTTTGAAAAAGTCTAAGTGTTATATGACTTGGATTTTTCTCAGCAAATATTACTAGAGTTTGATTATATAAGTTTTAATGTGATTGCAATTTTTCATTATTGAAATTGCATTTTTGAATGTATAAATGGATTCAACGTTTTCAAAAATCCTTATTGCACTTGGATGTCCTATTGCACAATATTGTGCAATCTCAATAATTGATATATACAATTCTAGTAATTCTTCCAAATTTTAAGAAAAAACAATAAAAAAAATATGAAGAAATTAATATCTACAATTCTAATAATTCTTCTGAATTTTTTAATGTAGTTAAAGAAAAAATAATAAATCTCGAAAAGATTCAAATCTTAACAGATTTAGACTATGATATTCACAAATTTCCACAATTTTTCATGGGTAACATACAAATTCCAAATAAAATTAATCACTTGCTCGGGTGACACAAACAGGGATGCAAGACATGCCCACAGTCGTGGATGTGGATGAGATCCATATGTCGGAATATGATCCACACAACATGTAGGTCGAGGAAGAAGGAAACATATCACAGGAGGTTGGGCAGCTTGAGGAGGACGTGGAGAAGACAAAATTTGATGCATTCGGGGGAAAAGGGCCACAACAGGGCGGACATGCCACATATTTAGTGCAACAGGGCCTAGAGACAGAAGGAGAGCATGAAACAGAGCACCGGGGCATACTAGAGGTCGGGGTGTCGTCCCTGCAAGGGAAGAAGAAGGTGCGAGCTGAGAGAAATGCACAAGGAATATCACGCACACAGGAGGAATTGGCAATAATAATGCCAAAAATCCCAGAGGGAGTAAAGGAAGACGATGAGATAGTGGGAGGATTAGACACCATGAAATACGTCGATCATGACGTGGCTGACACAACCAAATTCCAATATTTGGTGCAACATAACTATATGGAGAGTAGAGGAATGGGACCATCATTCACGCCACTATTGGAGCCTACACAGTGGATCCTGGGGATCTACAATACAGGGATCATGAATTTGCTGGATATACCACACTTTGGGCAGGGTAAACACATCAATGTATGTGTGGAGCAACTCCTAGAAAGGATGCATGGAGGAATTTTTTGGATTGATAGGCCAGTGCCTATTAATGTGGACTTGATCGTAGCTATCACTGGGCTACCCACGGATGGGGAGAAGCCGAAGCAATACTTAGAGGATAAAACTAAAGAAAAAGCAATCTCTGATGAAATCAAGGCAAAGTATGGCATGAAGAGAGGGAATAGGGGAATCAGGATCAATGACATAAATGATCCTACAATGATATTTGCTAAAAGGTTGCTAGGGCGCAAGTTAATGCACAAGTGCAGAAAGGAGGAAGTACCAGAACGAGTGGTAGCAGCTGCAGCGTAGTGCACGAAGGGGAGCTTGATGAGTTGGGACCCTTATCTGCTTAATTATTTCTTGTAGGATTGAAAGGACACATAGGAATAGGGCTCTGAGTTCCACTACTCATGGTTACTCATCCTCATTGCACTTGTAGGATGGCAAGAAATGATGTACAATATTTTCCTCCAGAGAATAGGAAAGTGTGGCGCAACCTACTACACGTCTCTTATAAGCACAATAGACCCAAAGGTGAAGAAAATAAACAACACTGCATTTTCTCTATACTTGTCGGAGATTCAGAAATGCTTAGCTGACACATGAAGGATTTCCTAGAGACTGTCCAAGAGTTTGGACAAACAACAAATTTTCAAGCATTTCTCCATAGCATGTGGTTGCATGTGAAGAGGGACCCAACCAAGGAGTGGCTACAAATAAGCTATTGCGTGACAAAGCATGACATATAGATGGAGGTCCAGGATTGTTGTTAAGAACCAAACATCAATATAGCATAGAAAAAC
>ML777165.1:104375-116516 GCA_009831015.1 Picea engelmannii
CTGTTATGAAATTTTTCAATACTTCCATGATCTCCCCTTTTAAACCGTCTATCTTAGTGTCCAACTTAGCTTCCATTGAATCCATCTTAGTATCCAACTTAGCTTCCATTGAATCCATCTTATTTTGTAGTTCATTTATGTCCGTACGCATTTCTTCACCTTCATCAAGAGTCCAAGTAGGATTTTTTGGAGGCTTATTTGGTGTAGAAGTTCCCTTTTTGGGTGGCATGTTGGCTAAGTATCACTTTTGAACCTTGATTTTGAGGTGGTTCTATTAGACAATATTTCTTTTGTTGTATCTCCCAATTTTTGGCCCTTCTGGGTATGAAACTTTCTCTTATGTATTTCTCTGATATTTCTTCTCTGCAATGCTACAGGTCTGATCAAAATTTGATGTGCCAAGTGGAATTTACGGTAACTTCCCCACAACTTGCCTATTTTTGGCCTTTCCAGGAGATATCACTTGTATAGTGTGCCCCGCACAAAATAATTGATATAAAATTCTGAAACTCACACCCAAAATACTACAGACTGTCCAAAATCCAATGCAACAAGTACCACACAATTTGGATACTCTAGGAATAAGTTATGATTGTTTTACCTGGAACACCTTCTTGAGACTAGTCAATAGGGCTAGTCAGATACCCTATCTTACACAGGGTGTATCTACAAATTTAAGATGAACCAGAGGCTGAAATTTTTAACACAGAGATATTACTAATTTCTGTAAATGGCCTTCGGATTTTAGAGCCTGAAACATTACAGAAAAGTTTTTATAGCGAAAATTCCGCAATGACTCATTTCAGGATGATTCCAGAACCCTATCTTGTACAGGCTGTATCTCCGAAATTATAAGGCCTCAGGAGCTGAATTTTGAACCCAACGTACCTTGATCCGTCTTCTAATTATCCTTCAAGCCGTTTCTTCTGAAACATTGTAGAAAAAAAGTTATAGCGAAAATTCCACGGTGTCTCTGATGTAGCAGCGAAACCCCAAGACCTTGAGCTCTGATACCATATGTTAAGAACCAAACATCAATATAGCATAGAAAAACCTCAGAAAAAGTACTCAACTCCTTGAAAAAGAGATAATTTCAGATAATAATCCTCTTCGAGGGGGCAACCTCCTTTTACCCCACTTAAATGTTCAAGTAAAAGATGATTCAAAATGAAAATGTCTCCTTGGTATATATAGGAGACTAGGAGGTATAATTACAACTAATGGCCTAAAGCCGACATAAATAAAATAACATTACTAATCTAATATGCCCCAATTAAGGGGTAATGAGACAATATTAGGGCTTAACAATTGTCCTGAGGAATGGAAAGCGCCAGTAATCCCAAAAACAGTTCCAACAATATAGATTTAGATGCAGGACAGAACAGTCCCTACGCAACAAACATGCATAAATGGTGCCAGTAATAAGAAGAGACAACACAACATCCAGTGGGGGAAAGCAACCCCATACAAAAGAAAATCAGGACACAGAAGAAATCACAACGTGGTTCTACACGAGATCCACCGCGCACAGAGCAGGAACCAAGAGGAGCAATAGAACATGTGTGCACATAAGAAGTACAAATGGAGACATAGGATATACCTGTGGAGGAAGACATTGGGTAGGACACCAATGCACACATCACTGACAACAGATGATGTGGAACTGGTAGCCACAACAATCAAAGATTGAATTTCAGAGGTGTGGGAGAATGATGAGAAGAACATGGATTCTATTTTGGAACAGATAGAGGAAGTGAAAACTGCGCTGGAGAAGTTGAGGATCAGGGCAGAGAAGCAACAAAAAGAGAAACCAACAAAAACTAAGGAAGGAGTGCCTATTGGAGAAACAATGCAAATTACAACGCAGGGGAGCGCCAATTTCATCATAACCCCTGATATGTTGTTTATTGACGAGGAGACAACACATAATCCCCTGAAGGACATTGAGACATTGGACTTGGCATTGACCAAGATCCCGACAAAGGCATTGTATAAATTACAGATTATCATTGCGCAAGAAATTCAGTCTAGGGCAAGGTCTGATGTGATGAACTTACAGATAGTATAGGAGGAAAATATCACACTGAAGGAAGTAATCAAACAAGAAGGACAAGAAAAGAAGACAACGCAACAAAAGATAGAGGAGATGGAGAAGTAGATTGGCATAGTATTTCTAACTATCCCAGACAGCGCAGACTTAGAGGGAGTATCTACTGAAGAAAATATGAGGAAAATAACACAAGCCTTGGAGCAGTATAAGGACCAGATAAAGGAGCTGGAGGAGTGCACAATACCCACTACTCCTTCAAAAGTTAGAGTGCAGTGAGAGAAAGACACAACAACATCTGCATAAATCATTATAGCGCATGCGATACAAAGAATAACATAGTTGTTGGAGAAGAGCACCCAATTGTGGAAACATCTCTTAGAAGATGGAAGCTTGCAAGACCTGCAAGGAAGGGAAGATAAACTTCATGCAATAATGGAAGATGTAAAATAGCAATAGAAGACAATGCCACTGTCCGAGAAAATCAAGACTGCGGCAGAAATGAAGAGCCTACAAGCAAAGGAGAAAAAAATGCAGGCATAGAAAATTGCAATATAGGCTCAGTTGGAGCCCCTGTAGGAAAAGGTAGAGCAATTGGTCGTGGAGATCGACACAACAAAATTGCACATAGAATAGATAGGCTTGGAGGGGGGAGAAATACTGAGACCTCCAGTCACCGCGCAGATGGTTGAAGCCACGACGAAGACTCCATGATGGTAGAGTCTCATCTTGCATGTTGGCCAAAGTTGCAATAGTAACATTGAACCCTCGAATATGCTCGGAAATCTCGAAATGATCTTCTAGTTTTGAGAAGAATTCACAAGACGCCGTCTCCATCAGGAATTGAATGGAGTTTTCTCGTATCTAGACTGGAGAATTGTAGAGAGACATTACTACCAAAATCTTTTCCAAGGAATTATACATCATATGCCCTCAGAGAATGCTTTGTTGTGCTGGGTTAAAAGAGAAACCAATATAAGGAGCAATGCCAACATATAACAAAGATGTATGAAGCACTGACATAGACAGTAAAAGATGCAGGAGTCTATGAGTGACTCGGGATGAGTCACAATGTCAGTGTTGGGGGTGTGTTGGCATAGGCCAATTTTGGGAAAGAAATGAGGCATCACCGAAAATAGGGGAGCGTGCCAGAAATAAAGGAAAAGAAATGCCAGAAACAAAGGAAAACCTGTGCTGAGAAAAGAAGTTACAAAGTGGACAAACTGTTGTGGAGAAGTTGGAAAGTGGACAAGCACCAACTTGGAGAATGGTTGGATCGAGAACCAACCATGAATGAGTCAACGGGAAAGTGGATAAATCTAATCCTTTTAGGATTAGGGTTTTTGTCCTAGTTTTGTATAAGTAGAATGTATTAGGATTTTGAAAGGGTTGTTGTCGTGGTTTTTTTTCTTGGTTATCGATTTTGTTGTTCATGACACCTTGTAGAAGAGAGATGAGTTTTGTAGTTGGCATATATTAGAAAGTACAAGTGATATGAGGACTATTGCAATCTGTGGATATTATTTTTATTGAAGGAAGGACTATACAGTGCGCAACACTAGATTTTTCATGAATATGAATAAATATCCCAAGCGACAAATATTTGTGGACGTAGCCCCAGGGGGGGTGAACCACAATATATCTGTGTTTTTTGCAAATGTATGTATTGTTTCTGATTGTATTTTCTTTAGTAAGTTTATGATGAATATGTTAAATGATAAAGGAAATAACATTGTGCACTAAGAATAAATGAATGGAATCTGCAGAATAACTCTAAATAAATGAATGTTATAGCTAGTGGTTAGGCTTGAATCTTGTGTTACAGTAGATAAATACTTGTCATTGAGAACATATGGCTATAATGGTTAATGAAGTCCTATTAGAATAGTTGTGACAGTGGTATGGAATAAGATCTAATGAGGGTTTGAAGATTAACAATAAGTAGGTTAAATGCCTTTGAGAGATACACATCCCATAACAGGGTTGCAGACATTTGAGTCCTACGACCACCCATAGAAGCCATCTCGGGTGAGACTACGCAGTGCACTCTGTGCGCTGTGTTGCCTTCTAGTATCCAAACGGGCTGATGATAGAACGATATGTTGGTAATATTATAGTTAGAACCTAGGTCATCCCAAGAGACCAAACCAACAAATTTCCACAATAGCACATGTGGTGGAGAAAGTTATCAAATTCAATTAGACCTAGATGGTTTATCAAACAAAAACCATAGCATTCATAAGTTTTCAAATAAAATTATATATATATATATATATATATATAGATATCCATCTGCTACACCCACATCTCCTATAACCTCAACTCCATCATATGGAGAGCCTCACCCTCTTAGTCCCCATTTTGTCTCGATACTTTTTTTATTCCCTCCTCCAGGAATAGTTAATACACCTATGACGGCTACGTTGAGTTTAGCTGATATTACCTTGGGGATTTTTGTATAGTACTTGGATACTCCTGACCCCCCTCCACCCTCCCAACCAACTCCTGGTTTGATTATGACACTTGTTTTTCCATTTGGAATTACAACTACACCCTCTACAGGATCCACATAGGCCTAACCAACCCCTACCAAATATGGGAAAGGTGTTGAAAAAGGGGACAAAAATAAGAATAAAGGGATGATTGATAGTTCTAGAGAATTCATGGCCACTAGAAACCTTGCACCTAGAGCCATACCCCCATGTGTTTTATGTCATCTCACCAGCCATGCTACCAATAACTGTCCATCACTCCGTGAGCTCAAAGAAATTCCTAATTCCAATGATTTAAACCCTATTCCTTTCACACATGTTGTGCACATAATACTCCCTAAATCATCATCCAAACATATTAAGTCTTTGCATATAAATCACCCCTGGACTTTGTGTGATACATATGGCCATTATTCTCATCATTTTCCTAAACTACCCAAATTTCACAATGCCCTCGAAGTCATTCATCAGTTGGAATCCTCTTCCAAGCAACACTAAACCACCATAGTAGAGGACCTCACTCTCAAGAAATAAAGGTTTTTTAGGTCAATAGTAAACCAATGGTTGAAATTGGATCTCTTGGATCTTTTAATTGATCTTTGGCTGGAAGAATGAATTGACATGCCTTTCATTATGATTCGAGGGTCTGTGTTATTCTCTGTACCTGAGGCTTTCATTACCAAAAGCACTCGAACTTCATGCCCGGAACCTTGGTGTTTATACTATGCTTGCGCAGGGGTTTTGTTTGGTTTCTTTCTATTCTATTTGCTCAGTTTTGTTTCCCCTGCTCTTGCCATCTAAACCCATAGCTAGCTTGAGTTGCCCCTATTATAGCCTGGTCATTCTCTTAATGGATCATGTTGCCTAAATAGAGCCGAATGACCCTCAAGAGTTGATGTCTCATGATGATGCGGTTGAGGATTTAAAAGCCTAGGGCTGGGATACTTTCATTAAGAGGTTCAATGGGTATAACCTTCGCACCGCTAAGGAATTCACCCTAACATTTTATGGGTATAGGGAGAAAGTTGGAGACATTCATTTGGAGGTGACTAAAGGGTTTATCAGTGAAGCCATAGGGCTCCCATCCTCTGGTTAGAAGTGGTTTAAGAACTTGAAAATCGACGAAGTGCCCTGGAGTCTTTTCATGACCTCTAAAAAGATTGATTGTTGTGAAAAAGGTATTCTTGTTTCTCTGCTTAAGGATAGATGGCATGGTCTCTTATCAGTTCTTAAATAGTTTATAACCTGTGAAGGCCGTTATGGCCCGATTTTTCTTTATCATGTGTGGTTGCTTATGCACTTTATAGGTTTCCATATGAATGTTCTGTTTTATTTACTAAGGAGTTTGTAGAAGATGTCAAAATGATACAAGGAGAATATCCTCGACTCTAGCCTCTTTCACCATGGCCGAATTAAAATGCTGTTGGTTCATTGTTTGACAGCCCTGGGTGATGACTGGGATAGGTTCTTAGCTCGAAACGGTTTTACTCCATCGATTCCTATAGAAACCCCTATGTTGGATAAGCCTATGATAGAGAAACTATTTGATTTCTCAAGTAACAAACATGAATTTGTGAGGAAAAACCCTCGTGATGAGGCATTACCCGATCAGTTTTTATATGGGCAACATGATGTTGGTTCTAAGTTAAATGAAACCCCTAAGCATGAATTAATTGTTGGCCATAACAATACTGTAAAGTACGATAGCAAAAACCCTCGCAAACAGTCAAAAAATAAGCAAGCAATGTTAGGGTTACAAAATAAAAGGGTTAGTCGGCTCATTTCGAGAAGTCTGCATAATCAATTTAAGCCTCATTTGAGCTCGATAAAGACGATCGAGATCAATGAGGATTCAGATATTGAAATTGTGGTTTTTCTCATAGAAGAAGATCCAGATTGTCATAAGCCGGATCCTAATCAGCCATACGACTATGTTAATAATCTCCCACCATGTCTCGAGGATAGCAAGGGGTTTACTAGTATTAAGCTCGGTCAAGGGCCGAAAATAGGTAGTGTTGATGTTCTTACACCCAACTATATGCTCCATCGATAGATCGCTCCTTCTGTGCATTGCGAGGTCTGCTTGCATTGGATTGAACGGTACCATAATGACATCCCCATTCTACAAGAAAGAATTAAATCTCTCACCAACCACAATGAATTACTCATAAAATAAAATCATGAACTGAAAGAAAATGAATAGAGACAAGCCAAGCGTCTTGAGAAGACATGCAACATTGTGATAAAGAATGCAGATAATGTAAAGGACGTAATCAATTCTGAGTTATCTTGATCCATGTTAGTCATTGGTTTAAATGGTAAAATGGTTTTTTTTTCCCTCTTATTACAGTCATGTTATTTTTTAAAAATCAAATCAGTTAAACTTAGATTTCTTTTACCAATATAAGACTGGCTACAGAATCAAGAGATTCTATAGCCAAGTCATTTTTTATATAGAATTTAGTAATTAGTTGTTAATAAATTGTCTAACTTGTTCCTATTTCGTTTTTTAGGGTATGGTATATTTGATGTTGATCTTATGGGATGAAACATGTTCAAACTAGTTTATTAGTATCTCCTTTTGTTTAGTTTGTAAATAGGAAAAAAAATTCATAAATTTTTGAAGATATAGTTTGATTATGAGTGGCTATAGGCCCTCCATATTTGTAATGTTTTGATCTTATGAGATCTGATCCTATCTTAGGAGATAGGAAGTTTAGATTTAAAAAAACTCTTTAAATACTCTCTATTTTGTAAATGAGAGGCATCTTGGCCTGGAATCAAAGATGGACGAATGATATCCCAAGACTTAATGGAGCAACGTACATCATTTTGGCTTTAGTCATTTGTTAATGGTGTTTCATTAATGTCTCGTTTTATTTAATCCTAATGCATTAATATGTCTTGTAGCTTTAGACTCAATGATATATTATGTTTCAAGATATTCATGTTACAGATAATCGTTCATAATTTATTGTTCCAGATATTCACACTGTGATCATCTTTTCAATTTGAATATCAGAATTTCTATTTGATGTTTAAGTTGAACAATGAAGTGAGTGTATTACACGTAGATTTATATTAGATTTATATTATTGTAATTATTTACGATCATAAGATCACGAAATTAACATGTGTTCTCTATTCTGTTTCTAAAATCTTGGTTGCCAATACATTTTGTGAATTTATTCAAAACAATTTCAGTATAAGTCTATTGCAGATTTATCTTGTAGGTGTGGCCGCTGGATGTTGTTGATTCATATAGAGGAACGGGCACATCAGAAAAACTTATATCAGGTTAGCTACTTTGTTTCCAATTTCTGTCATTTATATATTAGCGGAACCAAAAAGTGTAGATCGACTTTGACTATTTGTACATCTGTGTTTCATAGTTTAATTAATTCAATTTTTGTTAGATTTATATAAAGAAAACAAAAAGTATTTAAATTTTCTTTCTTTATCTGCTTCTCAAAAGCAATTATTTTCACCTTAATTTCGTAAGTTTCTAGTAAAACTTGCAAATCTGTAAATGTTGTTCATAAGTGAGATTTTTATGTTTTTCTTTTCTACGTAAACACATTTACAATAGTTATATCAGGGTATGTATATATTTAATATATTTTTGGGCATTAGTTAATTCTTTTAGGATTTTAGATTGGCTAACGGAGACATTAAACTTGTCAGAACAAGTTACACCAAACGGCTTGGGTTACTAGACAACCCCAGACCGGACTTGTTCTTCTAGTTGACTGTCGATCAATTTTCCCCGTCAACAAATGGTGCTAGAAGGTGGGCTTGATTGCAATTCATGGCATGTGGAATTCATAATACTCGTCCCCCACACACTCGCTCCCTTGTAGTAACACGAAGTCGCTCGGACAATAACGTTACTTCTGAAACAACAACTACCTCAAACAATAATCTTGAGTTTCTCGTTGAACCAATAACACCAGCTCCTCAAGGGGCCAACGTATAAGAAATTGTTCGTCAGTCACTTATAAGGACACACAGTGCTTTGGCCCGTAGTAGACAACTTGGTAGGCCTCTCAATCAACCTTTAGATTTCTTGGATATTCGAGAACAACTTGAAGGCACCGGTATGATTTTAAATCCTTTTGAATGTAATACTACAGATCCTATCGAAACCCCTACTCTTGGAGTTGGAGTATCTGGTATCCCACCTTCCCCACCTAGTTCATCTCCATCCTCTTCGGGAGGAGAGTCATCTGACGAAGGAAGTTCCTCGTATGAAACATCTCAGCCTTCGACAACACCTACACCCATGGAAAACCAAAACAATCCTGCCAGACCTTCACTCAATCAAGATGTTGTGTCTGTTCCTGGACCTCAACACCCATTTCCAAAGCACCCAGAGAAATGGTTACCTAAATTCGATCCGGATTCTAAGAAATCTGCCGAAGATCACATAAAGAAGTTTATGTTGGACATTAGACTTCGAAGTGTAGAGCATGAAGACATAGTATGCAGACTCTTTCCTTATACTTTTGAGGGCAATGCTTCCACATGGTATTTCGCCTAACAACCCCAGACCATTGTCTCTTAGGACAAATCCGAAACCTATTTCTTAGAGAAATTGGGAGACGATAAAAACCTTGAAGTCTTGGTTATGGAACTCTCTAGCCTAAAAATGAACCCTAAGGAGAAAGTAAAAGATTTTAACCAAAGATTCCTTGCGTTAAAGAATCGAATTCCCGTAGATTCAATGCCCGCTGAGAGTCTAATTGTTTCATATTACACCAAAGCTCTACATAATAATATAGCAATTTGGGTTAAAAGGTTGAAAAAATCTACATTGTTGGAAGCCTTCGAATAAGCCAGCCAAATTGAAAAGGATATATTAAGCTTGAAAGACAATCTCAATAGTGAAGCTGAAATGACTTCATCTTCTAAAAAGAAAATAGAAATCCTTACGAGGCCTCGCCAAGTCAAAGGTCAAACATAAACTTTAGACCTGGAAAGCTTGCAGAAATATTTTCAAAAACTATCAAATCAAGTCATTGACTTGAAGAGATCAGTCGAGGAGGCATCCTCAAGCAAAGGAAGTTTTAAACCTCCTTTCAGAAAACCTTTTCCTCCCAATCGTCCAAACTAGACCATTGAAGGTCTCAATTTCGAAAGCTTGCAGTATGCTTTGCAAACCATTCTTGAAGCACATGATAATTCTATTCCTCCTAAAAGTTTGGAAGACATAGTTGAGGAAGAAGTAGCTGAAGAAGAGGACTCATCTCCCAATATCTTCGGACACTTTTCTGACAGTATCTTTCAAGCAAACTTTGAAGCTGTCCACCCTTACAATAGGAGAAGCGAAACACAGAGAAAACCGTCTTCTGAAATGAGCAATAATATGCCTCCAAAATAGTCGAAACAAGCTAAAATAAAATAGAGTTTAGCAACCCCAGTCTTAGAATATGACTTGATTGAAGATCTAAAAAAAATGAGGGCTAATATTTATGTTTACGAGCTTTTGAAATTTCCTCTTATTTTGCAAAAAATGCTTCAAAATATCGCAGAAAACAGTAAGAACAATGATCTTAGCAGCAAGAAGAATGCAGAAATCAGTTGTAAAACATCCAAAAAGATCCCCACTAAAATGACATCCGAACTTTCGGATAAAAGGGATCTAACTGAAAAAACTGTATCAAAAGTAGATAAAATTGTTTCAGGGACAGCGACAAAAAATCAATAGAATTCAACTGTTAACACTCATAAAAATGTCCCACCTTTCTTATTAACTTTTGAAATTTTCAATAGAAATGTACATGATTGCATGGTGGATTCCGGCACATCATCAAATGTGATGCCTTTATCTATTTGCGAGAAAATTCATGCAAAAGTTCAACCTTCTAGTCTCAAAATCATTCAGCTTGATCGGACGAACATTAAAGTACTCAGAGAACTTAAGAATGTTCTAGTTAGGTTATCTTCTAATCCTAAGGTTCACCAAATTATTGACATCATTATTGTTGACATACCATAATTCTATGGTTTATTTTTAAGCAGGGATTGGTCTGAGCAGCTGCATGGTTACTTGGCCACAGACTGGTCTCATTTGTGGTTGCCGGAAAACAAACAACCAAATAAAATCAGGATAAACCGCGAACGCTATCTCAAGCATACCATGACAGATATGAATGATACAAATGAACCTTTTACTGCATAAACTAATTCATTCGAAATGTGGGGAATGAACACTTTCTTCGGTAATTTCATGACCGAAATTTCCACCTTCACGGATCCCGGGCAAGAATCATAACTTATGACCTGCACTCAGTCATCGGCTCTGCCAAGTGTGTCAAACACTGCTGATGAAGCTTGAATCTGGTCATTGTACTTTGACAGATCCAAATCTAAAGAAGGAGCCGGTACAGGATGTGTACTCATCGACCCCGTAGGTAATAAGACTTTCATTTCATGTCGATTAGAGTTCGAATGCACTGATAATACTGTTGAATACGAAGAACTCCTACAAGGGCTTAAGAAGGATTTGGATATGGACATAAGAAATTTAATGGTGTTCAGTGATTCAGAAATCATGGTCAGGCAGGTAAGAAACTTCGTACATTTCTTGTTACCACATCTCAAAAGTTATTAAACCGAGGTATGGAGTTTGATACAAAATTTTTAAGCGTTTAACATCAATTCCATTCCTAGACTAAGTAATTCAGAAGCTGATTTATTGGATAATGTCGTTTCTAAAATTTTGTGCACATAAGGTCTCTCTCCAAATGCATTTTCGATTGAATTATTGTTTACACAATCGATCCCAGAAAACATCACCAATTGGAGAGTGTTAGACAATGACCAGCAGATCATCGAATTCTTGCATATGGAGGACACTTTCCAAGGTGAAATGATTGATTAAGGCACTCACAATGAAAACCTCCGCAACTTCACGGTAATATCAGATCCTAGATCTCTTGAATCGACGTCTGATCTGGTAAACTCTATTCCCAGATCCGTTGTAAGACTAGAATTTTTTTATGGTTTACATGATAAATTTAGAGGGTCAGTCAAGTGTAAAACAAACAATTCTTCCTTGACTTATGAAACGATAAATCTAGGGACTAAAGATAATCTACAAAATATCAATTTGGGAACGAGATGCTCTGAACAAGAACGATCTGCCTTTATAAAACTGTTTAAAGAATTCAAGGACGTTTTTGCCTGGACATACGATGATCTGAAAACATTCGATCCTAATATAATACAACATGTCATCCCCATTGTTATTGGACAAATCTGTAGATGCGGACACTAACTGATCTCCCTAGATCCACCTAGATCTAGAACAAAACACACCAGAACATGACGCTTTCCTTAAGTTTTAGATATTGAATTTGCTAACTAAAGAGGGATAGGTGACATACCGTTTAAACATCACTTCCTCTCACCATCGCCATCCTAGCTCCATTCCAACGTTCGTACAATGATGAATCTGCAAAAGAACACAACCAACCAAAGTGATAGTAATAACATAAACTCAATATAAACCTATGTATGTGATCAAGGAATCATACAATAAAACACAACAAGTTTTATAGGAAAGAATCATATTACTGTATCATATTAAATGTGAAAGAG
>ML777165.1:122957-150487 GCA_009831015.1 Picea engelmannii
TACTCTTGTCCATACTGATCACTCAACTATCAAATATTTAATGAACAAACCTATCACAAATGCTCGAGTCACCAGATGGTTACTATTATTGCAAGAATTTGATATTACAATTGTAGATAGACCAAGAAAAGAAAATGTAGTTGTTGATTTCCTTTCTCGGTTAAAACCCGATGATGATACCCCAGTAGATGATTCTTTTCTTGATGAATATCTATTTGCAGTATCTTCTCACTCACCTTGGTATGCAGACATCGCTAATTATTTGGTTGCAGGGAAGTTACCACCACACTTATCCCACCAACAGAAAAGAAGAATCATTCAACAAAGTGCTAGGTATAGCTGGATAAGTGGGTGTCTTTTCCACACAGGACCTGATTAAGAAATCCGAAGGTGCATTAGTGAAGATGAGGTTTATAATCTACTAAAAGCTTGTCATGATGGCCCTTGTGGGGGGCATTTTGCTGATAAGAGAACAACACATAAAATTCTCAGGATGGGGTACTATTGGCCCTCACTTTTCAAAGATGAAAAGAAATATGTCCGGGCCTGTGATAGCTGCCAAAGAGTGGACCAACCTAATCATAGAGATGAAATGCCATTAAACCCCCAGATAGTACTTGAACCATTTGAAAGATGGGCCTTAGACTTTGTAGGACCCATTAACCCCCCATCCAACCAAAAAGTTTACATAGTTGTCTGCACATACTATATGAACAAATGGGTGGAAGCTAAAGCACTCCATAGAGTGACCAAAGAAGCAGTTATAGATTTCTTATTTGAAGACATCTTGATCAGATTTGGAGTGCCAAGAGAATTAGTTACAGATGGAGGACCTCCTTTCACTTCTCATGGTTTTAAAGCCACCCTTCAAAAATATCATATTCAACATAGAATGACTACAACATACCACCCCCAAGCCAATGGATAGGTGGAAAGCACAAATAAAGTAATAGAAGCCACTCTCACAAAAACAGTGAAGGAAAACAGAAAGGACTGGTCTCACAGGATCCCTGAAGCATTATGGGCCTACAAAACTACCTGGAGAAATACTACAAGATTCTCTCCCTATGAATTAGTCTATGGAAAGAGTGATGTCTTTCCTGTGGAATTTGAAATCAAAACCTTAAGGACTGCTTTAGCTGTCAACCTTGATTTGACTGATGCACAGATAGCGAGGTTGCAACAACTTAATGGATTGGATGAAAAAAGACTAGATGCCATTCATCAGACAACTATGATTCAATGGCAAAGATCAAAATGACATGACAAAACTATCAAGCATAAGCAGTTCCAAAAAGGTAATTGGGCCCTACTGTATGACTCTCGGTTCAAAGAATTTCAAGGGAAACTACGTACAAGATGGCTTGGATCTTACGAAGTAGACACTGTTTTCCCCAATAGAACAGTAAGGCTCCTCACAATTGATGACTCTAAAACACCGTTACTTGTAAATGGTCATCGGCTCCGTCTGTACCAGCACCCTATTTCCAAAAAAGATTTTAAGGCCACATGTGTGGCAGAATTTCATTACCTCTTTTTAGAGGGGGCTCCTACCCCTCATTGCAATTAATTCTTTTTAAGTTAATTTCTTTAGTATTAGATTAGATTTCGTTTACTAATAATCCCTGTCAAGAATACCACGTTACAATCGATTTTTGCAGATTCTCGATCAAAGCACATGCCGACTAAGAAAGGACGATCCTACTTCAAGAAGAGGAAAGCTTTCCCATTGCTGAAACACCACTGTTCAACAACTCTTTGCTCTTCTTTCATTGCTGAAACACCACTGTTCAACAACTTTTTGACTTTCCCCACTGTTGGTTGTGGAGCCTGATTATCTTCCTGATTCAGAGGTCCTTGCTTTCAGCCGTGTTTATACCCCATGAAATATTTACACCCCAGAAGTATGTACACTCTTCCACACGGGGGAGTGTAGAGGGGGGGTACCCCCTCTGCGGGGTCCGGGGGGTCTGGGGGCAAGAGGGCCCTCAGCGGGGGTTCGGGGGCGAAGCCCCCGAAGCAAAAATTGCCTTGCAAAAGTATATTGTAATTTCATTGTAAATCTGGACC
The DNA here is from genome assembly GCA_009831015.1 of Picea engelmannii. Lineage (NCBI taxonomy): Eukaryota > Viridiplantae > Streptophyta > Pinopsida > Pinales > Pinaceae > Picea > Picea engelmannii. The sequence continues at coordinate 125,028 of ML777165.1, forward strand.
GTTCATTATAAGGTCGCAGATCTAACGGTAGAGATTATGTTAGGGTTTTTGGCCCTAGAAGGCAACCCTCTTTTATGAGGGAAATGTATTACGGCTATTGAGGATGGTGAATATTGTATTCTGAGAGAGGAGACTGTGAGAGAAAGAAGAGGAAGTTACAGTGGGTTTTGCTGTAGGTTGTATCCCTTCATTTGCTGGATAATAATAAAGGAAGGACCTGGCAATTTCTCTGGTGGACGTAGCCCACACTGGGTGAACCACGTAATTCTATGTCTCTCTTGTATTGTGTGTCTTCTGTGTTTTGTTTCTGCATTTGTTTTATTTTATTGCTCCGCGGTCCTGTTTTCTAACACCCACTGCTGAAACACCACTGTTCAGCAATCTTTCACACCATTTTCCCCCTTCGCTGTTCAACAACCTTTCACCATTTTCCCCATTGCTAAAACAACATTATCAACAACTTTTCGCCATTTTCCCATTACCAAAACACCACTGTTCCACAATTCTTCACATTTTCCCATTGCTGAAACACCACTATCAACAACCTTTCACCATTTTCCCCATTGCTGAAACACCATTGTCAACAACTTTTCGCCGTTTTCCCATTGCCGAAACACTATTGTCCAACAATTCTTCACAGTTTTTCATTGACGAAACAACACCGTTCATCAATTGTTTCGCCCTTCTTTCTGTTGCTGAAACACCAACTTTTCATCATTCTCTGTCAATAAGATTTTGCGCTCTCATACTACAATTTGTCCTTCTAGTCAACAAATCCTTGATACAATTCATCTAACAAATAAAAAAGTCTCCGCCATGGCCACTACAGAACTATTATGAATAGGCTCTATATTTTGTTTGAAGTACGAATCAAAAGGTAAAGGTGAGGTATGTAAATTTTATGTAAATACAATTAAGCTATAGTTAATGAGAAGATTCCAACTCATCATTACCACTCATGTAAAATCATTATTAGCCGCACTTAAAAGGGGGGGAGGAAATATCAAACTTTTTCACATGAATTAACCACCGCCATTCCTATTTACCATCCTTTCGTTTGTTTCACCACCATTTGCATGCCTTCACTCCAAAAACTCACTCTGCACAGAAGCTGTTACTCGAATCTTTGACGACATATTTTACTGAGCTATTAGCTATGAGAGGCTCTGTTATACGTTACGGACCCGCCACGACATCCCTATTAGAACTGTATCCAGAAGCCTATCAAATTTTTCTGCAGGCAGGATGGCTTGGTTATTTTCAGAGACTCCAGGGGTTTGATCAACAACAGGTTCTGCAATTTGCTCGAAATCTCTAGGAAGACCATTCCATTGTTCAAGGGGTTCGGATTTCAGTTACAGAAGAGGATATAATGCAGGTTTCGGGTCTCCCTACCAATGGACTTCGCTTGTTCAGTCGCAAACATATCATCCTGAATGCCTAGCAGGATTTCCACTTGTCAGGGGAACAAATTGAACATAAAGGCCTGGGTGTCTGACTCAGCTCGTTGCCGCCTCCATGGCCGGAAGTTGACAAATTCATCAAACACTACTTTACTTGCGAAGGCTGGTACTAGGTAGTCTATCGACACGATTTTGTCCTGTTGTCTCATTTACGACATAATAGATTGGTGAACATTCCTTATTATTTGCTCGGTTGTCTTAAGAATATGTCGCACTACTGTAAAAAGGCTAAAGATCCTGCCCTTTCACTCACCCATCACCGCCTCGTTCAACTTCTTATCCAAAAGGGTTTTGCCCAACAAAACCCTCCCTTAAACAACCCACCCATAGATGCCTAAGAAGCTACTGAAATTCCTAAAAATCTTCAGGAACAACAACCACAAAACCCTCCAGATTCTCCTGAAATACCTAACAGTCTGCCTATAGACTCAATCAATCCAATTAACCCCCTTACCATACCAAGCTCGCCCCACATTTTACTAGAATCATCCACTCTTGCCCTTCATATTCTTAGTGATGATTCTGAACCAGACAATTCTCCTTGTCCCATCATTGAAGAAAAGCCCCCACATAAATGAAAGAAAATTCCTTTCTTTCCGCCCTTTTTACAAAGAAAATGAACAAGGGCCTCAATAAGGGCAGCCACTACTGCCACTGCCCTAGACCCCCAACCCATCCGACTAATACCCCGTACACCTCTAACCTCCCAAATGCTGGAATCTTTGCCTATTCCATCCATGGGCACTGAAACACAAGAACCAGACGCCCAGTATGCTGCGACATCATCCGTTTCAAACCCAGTAGCTGAAACACAAGAACCATCTCCTCATTTAGTAGCTGAAACACAAGAACCAACTACTCATCAAGTAGCTGAAACACAAGAACCAACTACTCATTTAGTAGATGAAACACAAGAACCAACTACTCATCAAGTAGCTGAAAAACAAGAACCAGCTACTCATTTAGTAGCTGAAACACAAGAACCAGCTATAACTGTCACACAAGAACCAGCTACAGCTGAAACACAAGAACCAACTGCTGATATTGATACTGAGACACAGGAATCAGAGGTCGAGGGCGCTGCAACATAACTTTCTTTACATCAAGAAGCTGAAACACAAGAATCAGCTGCCGATCCTATAGCTGCTCCACAAGAACCAGCTAGTGCGGCTGTGACTGCTACACAAGAACCAATCACCCCTCAACCAGAACCAACAATGGCCTCTGTCTTACAAGAAAATGAGTTCCTAAAGTCTGAACTGGAAGCCTATAAGCAAGAGCTAGCCGCGGAAAAGGAAGCCTATGAGAAGGAACTTAATTTGTACACCTTAGCTCGCATAGCGACCATGTCAGAGGGAACTACAACAAAGAATCTGTGTAGAGAATATATGTGTAGTCAATGTGGGGACATCTACTATCAAACAGGATACAAAGTAACTCAAATTCCAATGCCAGGAGCTTCCCCTGCACCTTCGACTTTTGTAGTCAAAGAAGAACACCCTGCTGTTACACAAGAACCAACAAGACCTTCCAAAATTAAGACTGAGCCCTGACCTGCAACAAATGTCGAATCTGAAACCCCTGCTTTTGTTAATAAAGCTGTACAAATATTGCCGATTGATGAATCTTCCCTTCCCAGCCAGATCAATACCCACACCTTTGTGGAACAAGCCATTCAGACCCTCCCTCAACCTACTACTTGCAACGCTGAAACACAAACTCAACCATGGGATGAGCAGGCAATAATACAGAAATGGAAAAAAGAGTCTACTGTTACACAGGCCAAAAGTCTGCAGGAACACAGACAAACCTGGATAAATCATATCTACTCAAATTGGGAAGCTTTGGAGCAAACATGCCAGGAATCTCGTACCCTTAAGCAATAGAATAAAGAGCTAAAAGACAGATTGCTCTTGATATTTGACTTGACACAAAAGCTATTGGCTACAAGGAAACCATCCTGCAATTACTCTCTGTTCCTCATGGAACGACTTACATGGTTTCAGATCAAATCAGTCAAAGGAGGCAAACTCCATGTAGTATTAAATCCAACAGATTTTGTTAAAACCTTTGCAGAAGCCTCTGCTATGGATCAACACGTCCTCTGTGAGGCATATTTTTATAATGAGGCCATCCCTGAAAATCGACAGCTTAACCTTAACCCTCTTGTCGGTGACATACAAATTAGGGCACTCACCTTCTTCCTTAACAATCAGATTATATGGTAGGATGACTTCCTAGCTGCCAAGCACAATGAGGATAACCACTTTCTTTGGATAAGGCCATAACCACAAAATGCTTCCACCTTTCTTACAGAATATTATCAGTTTTTAAAGAAACCAAGGATGATTCAACATATTCAGCAATTACAGACATCAGTGTTTCAGGAGTGTCAACATTTCATTAAATCAACAGGTATTGTTACCCTACAGGCAAATAACATGTTTTGACAGCAATATACTGAGAAAAGACAGGAACACAATCCTTTTAGCCCCACTAATCTTGAGATAATAATCTCTAGGGTACCTAGCTACATCAAGTGTGTTCAACAATGTGCTGAAAGCTAGATAGGGTACCAGTTCCATTTTCCTATCCTCTGGATGCCAAAAAAGAAATATCAAGTCCATTATAAGCTACCCAAGAAAGCCGAAACATCAGCTTGGCAAAAGTTACAACGCGTTCAAGGGTTCAGAGCTCCAACAGACATCACCTTCCACAACTACTGCTTGAGTAACTTGCACGCTCAGAGTCGGTATTCAGATTCTGATTCAGAGTGAAGTTGCCTGAGGACATGCAACATTTTAAGTTGGGGGGGATGTTAGGACCATACAATGTACCGTTTTTCTCACACTTTTTGCTACCTTTACACCTTGTTTCACTCACATTTAAACTCACATTATCACCTTACCCTATCTTTCCAAAGGTATACAACGTCTCTTCTCTTTACTATATGTTTAATTTGTTTTTCATATAATTTTACATTACTCTCGTACTTAACCATTGATCAGAAATGTATAAGTGCTTAAACAGTTCAAACTGCAGATTCGCATTGAGGCCTGTTGCTGAAACAGTTCGAACTGCAGATTTTCATTGAGGCCTGTTGCTGAAACAATTAAAGAACGCAAGTCCGTGGTCAACGATGCTGAAACAACAACTCACACATAAGAAGTTGCTACACTCTCCATGGTCTATGATGCTGAAACAACAACTCATAGAAGCTGTTACACAGTCTGTGGTCAATGATGCTGAAACAACAATTCACACAGAAGAAGCTGTTACACGGTCCGTGGTCTACAATGTTGAAACAACAACACAAAACTGTTACATTGACCACAACAGCTGCACCTTGAGCTAGCATTAACCATCGCTGCTACCTGAGACTAAGTTGTTGAAAGTCAGAATGCAAATCTCATGGCTGAAACAACCCGCGATTTGCGATGCTGAAACAACATACAACAACAATAACAAGAAGACAAATAAAGAAGCTGTTACTCCAGCCGCAACAAAAACACCTCACTCAGCACTTGTAATAGAATTATGTTGCGGGAGACTAGGATATCCTATTCCAGTTTAGAAAGTTGATTTGACTAAGAATAGGACTCAGATGTACACCTGTAATTTGTTGATCAAATTGTATCAAATGGATTCTCCTCTTTAAATAAGAGGAAATCATCATTAGAGAGGATATTCTATTTTTACGAAGAAAAGATTTACAGAGAGGGACGTGTTTTACTTCAGATTGTAATGTAATACAGTTGACAGATGAATAAAAGACTGTTCTGAGCATTTCTCTCTAAGTTCCTTTCGTTTCAGGGGAATCTTGTGGGAAGGGAGGGCCCACCTTCTTCATAAGATTCACCCAATAGCTTTGTAGAGTGTTAGTGTTATTTCTGTTCATGCTTTGATTAAATTCTGTTTTGCTGACACACTACTTTACTGAACTCTGTTTTGCTAAAACACTACTTTACTGAACTCTGTCTTGCTATTACATTGTTTTCATATGATTCATGCTTGGGTAACTGTTAATCATTCTAGTTAACAATCCTGCTTGGTGAATTTATGAAAGCTTGATAATCAGAAACAGGTGTTGAAGGTTCCTGCTTTGGGAATAAGGTCCTGTTCTCTGTTAGAGATAGTTAGCCTTCGGTGTATGTCAATTATTTTAATGAGTTCATGAAAGTGTGCTAATCAGAAATAGGTGTTGAAGATTCCTGCTTAGGGAATAGGGTCCTGTTCTCTGTTAAGAGATAGTTAGCCTTCAATGTGTGTTAATTATTTAAGTTAAGCAATGAGTTCATGAAGTGTGATGATCAGAAACAGGTGCTGAAGATTCCTGCTTTGGGAATAGGGTCCTGTTCTCTGATTACATAATAGTTGGTCTTTCCTTTTGTAGCATCTTGTTGTTACTTTAATGTAATCTAAGATTCTTTACTTAATCATTTCTTTAAAACTTTGAACTCTGCAATAGGTAGATTGCTTTCCTATAATTCAAGTTAGAACTTCAGTTGTTCAAGGCAAAGTGTGATTAATATGTTTTTACTACAACTCTAGGTTGCTTTTGAGATTGAACATATATAGTGCGTGATTACCCTTGAAATAAACATACTTCCATGGGTTGACAATTTATGTAGCACTTGATTGTTTAGTTAAATAAGCAATTATAGTGACCAACGATGTTGAAGTCGAACATGGTAGAAACCACTTGATTACTGGTCATTAGTGTATACCGTTAACAAGTGCGAGGGGAATCATCATTAATGTTAATGACTCCCAAGGTACTCTAGTACAATCAAACGAATGTGAATCAATGAGCTGAGGTCGAACACTCGACGAAATCTTTTGATCAGGGGTCGATAGTGAAAACCCACTGTGGAAAGTGAGGAAACTTGCCATTGAGGCATGCAAGTTCCAAGGTACCAATTAGTTTCTAAGTCTAATTCCTGGATAATGAGTTGAAGTCAACAGGAAAAGACTCGTCACAGGAGGGCCTTAATGTATCCCACATCAATGACAGGAAACAAGTAACAATATTTGATGTAGATCATAGTAACAAGTGATTCAAGACTGACTCAGGGATGGCCAACGCAATAGAAGGCTTAAGGACTGCAAAAATGTCTGACGCAATAGAAGGCTTTTTGGATTGAGCTTCTCTTTTAACATATTGATGACACGACAACTGTCTTGGAAACAATGACTCAACAACAGGGATCATAGACCGATTTGTAATCTTATAAGGGAGTATGATCAGGAGACAAGTGGATTTTCCAACCTAGATGCAAAGCGAGTAAAAGGGTGTCATGTTCAAAAGAGACTCTTCCACAGAATACAGGTTTAGATACATTTCTTTCCCAATTTTTCCCCCACTATTTCTGGCAAGTACCTCTTTATTTTTATGCAAGCTTGAGAAGGATAACATATGCTTGTCAATTTAATCTCATCCTTCAGATGAGTCCCTCAGAGTATGTTTAACGAACCCTAGGAAGGAGTGGTTCGGTCCCATTGCGGGTCTTTTGATGTTTGTTTAACGAGTCCAAAGATAGAAAACTCGAAGGTTTTTCATGATTATAGAGTCTGGAAAAACACTCAAAAGAGAACTCTCTCAATTTCTTTTTCGTAAAGTAGTTTGATGAGACCGAAAAATAGATAAACTATCGCTCAATAGATGTTTTTTTCAAATACTTTAACGAGCGTGAAGAGAACAAGGTCGCTCGACAATCTTTTCATGTTTAGAGAGTCTGAAAAGAGCTTAAAGAGAACTCCAGTGGGTTCCTTTTTCGTATAACCTTTACGAGTCCGAAAAAGTGATAAAAGTATACTCGGTTGCATTCTCATGTATTTACGAGCATGAGAAAGAACAAAGACTAATCTTGGTAACTTATTCTCATGTATTTACGAGCATGAGAAAGAACAAAGACTAAGCTCGGGATTGTTTTCTTTTTTACACAAGCTTTAAAACAAAACAAAACTATGCTTGGAATAGATTTTAATTTTTACACAAGCTTAAAAACTAAACAAAACTATGCGTGGACCTGGTTTCATTTTTACACAAGCTTGAACTAGAGGGAATTATGCTAGAGGTAAGTGGTTTCATTTTTACACAAGCTTGAACCATATAAAACTAGACTTGGACTTCCCAACGCATTATCCATGAATTCACATGGTTGGTAATTAGGCCCCAGCTTAAGAAACTAGCGACGCTACTTCAACATGAAGTTCATAAGCTAGAAGGATTGCCCCCCCAAGCTTCGTTTCATCCAACGACAAAGGCGGAGGAAATGAAGCTTCAAATACTAGATGAAGGACTTGACTCAAATAGAGAGGGGGAAAACTATTTCATTTTTTAACAAGCTTGACACAGAAACAAGAACTATGCTCATAACCTCTGTTTCATTTTTTAACGAGGTTGCCACAGAGACAAAAAAACTATCCTCAAGTGGTTTCATTTTTTAACGAGCTTGAAATTAGAAAACTATGCTCAAGTCTGGTTTCATTTTTTAACGAGATTGAAATCAGAAAATCATGCTCAAGGACCTCTGTTTCATTTTTTAACGAGGGTGCCTCAGAGACGCAAAAACTATCCTCGTAAGTGGTTTTCTCATTGATCATGGATTCCAAGAGGACAATGCTCCGGAATGGCACCATGTCAAGGGACAAAACTTGGTCATGGCCTCCAAGAGGTCTTCACTGGAAGGAAGAAAAACACTCTGGAAGGACACCATGTTGAGGGTCGCGACAGGAGTGAAGAGATCAGGCTCTAACAACCCTATCGAAGAGATTACCATGTCAACTACTGGATCTAAGTCATCGTAAGTTGAAGCCATGGGTGACAACACCACATAATTGACCTGTGGCAGGGACGATACCATCTGCATATAAGAACCATTTAGGGAGGCAATCCAGTCGGGGTCAATGAATGAAAGTTGATCAATAGTCACAACTCATCCATCGTGAGAGAAATATATCACATGAAAAAGGGTAGACACAATAGCTTTCATGGCATAGACATAATCTCTCCCAAGGAGTAAAGCAAAATCCAAGGGGTCTTGGACTACCATGACATCGATAAAGATAGTTTTCCCTCCTAGAGTTAGAAGAAACTGAGGAAGGGTCCCTAAAGGTTGACTAGTTCTTCTGTTAAAAGCTAACAGATTCTGCGTAACCGACACAAGCCGAGGACAACCCAAAGCCTGCCAAACAATCGAGGAAAAAATACTAACAGATGCACCTTCATCTATCAGTGTCTGAAGAACATATCGACCACAAACCTGTACTGTAATCTAGAAAGGAATGTGAGAGGGAAGACAAGGTCCAGTTAGCACACCCCAATCAAAACGGCTGGCTTCATTACTTGGAGGGGGTCCTACAGGAGAAGGAGGAATACCCCTCAGCATGGGAGATTCTGTATCGACGAGAAAAAAATGGGCAGTATTGGGTTTACTCTCTAGCAGGAGAGTAGGATCGACCGATGGAGAGATCAGATCAACCAGTTGAGTTTCATTCTCTAAGGAGAGAATGGGGTCGACAGATGGAAACAGATCGACCACTTGGGTGACACTCTCTAACGGGAGAGTGGGATTGACCGAGGATGGGATCAGATCAACCGTTTTAGTTTCACTCTCTGAGGGGAGAGTGGGATTGACTGAGGATGGTATCGGATCAACCACTTTGTCAACTGGTTCAACTAAGGACGTGACCAGATTGACGACATGATCAACTGGATTGACCGGTGAAGGGACCGAAGTGATCATTCCATCAACTATTGGAGGATTGAGAGAAAGCTTACGGTAAGAAGCTGGAAGTTGACGTTGTGAAACAGTCATGTCTTCCAGTAATTTCGAGGCTTCGTCCATATGAGGACAAAGGTGAGTGAGATGACTCCCTTTGCATAACATACACGGGAACTTGACTCTACTTTTCTTCTTCCCAACCGTATCATGACTAGTTGACGGGGGGTCGTCAGCATGTTGTTCAGAGGCTAATGACATAGGTTGGCAAGGATGTGTAGACCATGCTTCTATAACCTTGGATAGACCTAAGAATTCCTTAAGAAGATGGCTACCCTTACAAAGCCTACAAGGGTACTTGGGCTTACGGGTTGTTTGGGTGATCTTGACATCATCAAAACTCCCAGCACGATTAAAAGTAACTGGTTGTTTTCCAACATGTTTGACACTGGTCGGAGGTTTTGACCCTCGCTTATCTTTCTTCTTCTTAATCTTTCTTTTCTTCTTCTTCTTATCCACTGGGTTATTAGCTTCAGAACTTTCACTCGACGAAGAAGATGAAACGGAAGGTGACATTGCAAGCAAAGAAAGCGAAGAAGACCTTACTGGTGAAGAAGGTGAAGGATCAACATGAGGTTGATGCTCTTGGGGGGAAGTTCTTGCGACTGAAGCACTAATTGCATTCGGGATTACCTGAGTGGAAAACAACCATACCGATAATCCAATAGTGAGCCCTGGTAGGCTCAAAGTAGTGATGTGAGGAGGACTAATGTTTCCATAAGAAGGAAAAACAAAAGGTTCCCCTGGAGCAAGGGTTCCTTCATTGGTTATTCAAGGAATTGATGCCATTAAATAAATCCAACCTAGAGTCTGCTAGGGAAAACAAACAACACATGTTAAAAATCTAGGAAGAAAGAAAACAAACAAAACCTTCTTACAATGAGCACACTAGTTGGTGATGAAATCCAACGTCGTGGGAACAAAGTAAGAAGGGGTTGAGATAGAGCGGGTGGAAAATTTACGTTGATGACCTGCTTAATGGACTTACACCCTGGTGCAAGCTCCCACACATAATCGTGGGTATACCCTCCAAAGAGCCCGAGTGAGTTTGGCCAACATTGATTCCAGGTACCGTGAAGACTTGCCCCTTCACAGTCACCTTGTGTAAAGACCCTAAAGAGATAAGCCACTAAGGTTACCAATCACTACAGTGATGCCTGGGGAAACAATCGACAGTCTGATCCACGCACAAAGGCAGGGTATCTAGCCCGAAATCAACTTGAAAGGCTTCCACTCATCATTGTCGGTATACCTCTCAAGTGACCCCCATAATACGCACAACCTCTACACCAAGACCAAAAAAGCAAGGTGAGTAACTCTTCTAGTCTTAATGTGACCTCGTGATTGACCCTTGTGTTAGAAGGGCTTCCCAGGACAAATTGTAATAAGTGGATTTAACCGCTCCCTAACTCAAGATTCTATGTTTGTTTGCAACTTTGGAAAGTTATCTTTCACATCTATTCCAAATCCCTACAACTAATCTAATGTAGGTTTGCGACCAAAAAAGATAAAAAATATCTAATCAGTTTTTATAAGCGCTTTATTTTATGGCTGTTGTTACTCAAGAGGAAAATGGCGTGAACAATGTGGTGTTTTGACTGACTCGAAAATTATGCAAAGAGATGAAGATGCAATCTTCTCATTTCGATGAAAGCTATGCTACGAGAAGGAGAAAACATTTATCATTCCCATATGCACGATGTCCCAAAATATATTAAACTCATCAATATCAATATTCTCAAGAAATGAGAAAAAGGTATTGAACACCAATGCACGATTCATGCAATTTCGCTACTTGAAATGCAAGGATTCCCCCAATCTAATATAAAGCAAGAAATTAAATCTTTTTGTTTCAAAAATTTCACTGAAAGCAATAATTAACTTTCTTAAAACAAAGAAACCCAAACTAAAAGTTTTCTTTTAAAGCGAACTATTCAAAATAAATATGATCTTTCCCTAAACAATTCTAAAGAAAACACACACTTTGTAATTGAAAGACACTCAAAGCAAGAGACTAATCCTTCAAAACCAAACAAAACAAAGATGGATAAAAGAAACTCAAAGAATGTCAAGAAGACTGTAAATATATCAATATAGGCTCCAAAAGTTCAATCTAGCTGTTCAAAGCAAAACTGGGCATAAAAAAATGACAAGACCCAATCCAATTTTTTTTACAAACAAGTTCGCAAGCTGGCAGTGTATTACAATGCGAGAATCAAAGATTCCCGCAGGCTGAACAAAGGTTGACTGCGAGGGGTTTGCACTGGACTTAACACCAGGGTGCGAACTGAGGTGTTTCTCGCAGGCCACTAAAAGGTACAGTGCAAGAATGTCTGTAAACAAGAAAATTTTGAAAAAGGACTAAATTTGAGTGAAATTTCAGATCCAGAGAGTCTGGATGGATCTCCCACAGACTCAGAGACCAGAAAACAAGCAATCAAAGCAAGGGAAACTAGACTAACTAGGAAACAATCCGTTCCCCAGTGGAGTTGCCAATTTTGTTATCGGACAAATCGGTAGGTGTGGGCACTAACTGATCTCTCTACATCCACCTAGATCTATAACAAAACACACTAGAACACGACGCTTTCCTTAAGTTTTAGATATTGAATTTACTAACTAAAGAGGAATAGGTGACATACCGTTTAAACATCACTTCCTCTCACCATCACCACCCTAGCTCTATTCCAACGTTCGTACAATGATGAACCTGCAAAAGAACACAACCAACCAAAGTGATAGTAATAGCATAAACTCAATATAAACCTATGTATGTGATCAAGGAATCATACAATAAAACACAACAAGCTTTATAGGAAAGAATCATATTACTATATCATATTAAATGTGAAAGAGAGATTACAACCATGGACTTGATGTCGTAAGGTCCCTTCCAACTGTCCTTCGTTCCCCACACACTTCTACTCCAAGAATTCTGAGAGCATAGATTTGATAGCTACTCATAATCTATCTTGACAAATCAAATCTCAGAGCCACTCTAACCAAGCTAATAATTCCAATCCAAATCCCAAAAGCTCCAAGCTAACCAAAGCTAACTTTCTCCATGAGAGCTCCTCTCCTTTTATAAGTTGAAGAGGATAAGGTGAGGAGGTTAGGATGATCCCACTAAATCATGAAAGCGAGTAAGATCCAAACCATTCGGATGCCACCTCACCATGGAAGTTTCTCCTTCTAGAAGATTCGAGAAAACACTCGTTTTTCCCACGTGTAGGCATTCTCGCACCCTGCCTATAGAGAAACCTGCGAACCTCTCGCAACCTATCTATGGTGCAACCTGCGAGAATCAGGCATTCTCGCACCCTGCCTATATAGCAACCTGCGAACTTCCTTTTTTATAGGGTTTTTACATAGGGAAATGCAACTTCTTTTCTCAGAAAAAGTTCTTCTTCCTTCTCTCTTCAGGAACTCAGGCCACTGACCCCTCTGAAGGCAATAGATAGGTTTACATCATTAACGGTCATAGGGATGATGAAAATAATGTGTAACACCCATGAAACCAAAAACTTAGCCTTTTCAACATAAATTAAGAAAGATTCACCCCAAATTAGAACCGACTGTCAAGAAAGAACTAAATAAATTACTAAATGCAAAGATAATTTTTCCAGTGAGACACACACAATGGGTGTCTAATCTAGTTCCTGTAAGGAATAAAAGTGGTGAAATTCGACTCTGTGTTGATTTTCGTAACTTGAATCGAGCATCTGATAAAGACAACTATCCCATCCTCTAATGGAACAAATTCTTCAACAGGTATTTGGTTCCGAAAGACTATCACTATTAGATGGTTTTTCGGGATACAACCAGGTCCTCATGTCTTTAGAAGACCAGTTAAAAACCACTTTTCGTACCCCATGGGGAACTTATGCATACAGGAAGATGCCTTTTGGACTCATAAATGTCGGGGCCACTTTCCAGAGAGAAATAGACATTTCTTTTTGTGGCCTCATAAATCAATCAATAGTAGTCTGTATTGATGACATTACCATTTTCTCCCAAAACAAGAAAGATCACTTGTCTCACCTTAGGACTGTTCTAGAACAATGCCGCAAGTATGGCATATCTCTCAACCCTAAGAAGTTAGTATTTGTGGTGGAAAAAGGAAAACTTCTCGGGTTCATGGTGTCCAGTGATGGCATGATCATCGATCCCGAAAGAACTCAAGCCATTGCCAAACTCCCCCCCCCCCCCTTTCCTCTAAAAAATCCATGGAATCCTTTTTAGGCCAGATTAATTTTGTTAGAAGATTTGTCCCAAGTATTTCAAAAATGGTAAGACCATTACAGAATTTAATTAAAAAGAATGTTCAGTATCGTTGGGGACCACATGAAGGTCAAGCCTTTGATTCCATAAAAAAATCCATAGTGGAAGCCCCTTCCTTGATGTGTCCTAATTTCTCGTAATATTTCACTCTTTACATTTTGCCTTCGACTGATCTTACGCTGCTGTGTTAACATAGAAAAATGATGAAAGAAATGAAATCCCTATTGCCTTCATGATCTCATCTTTTAAAGGGGCTAAACTGAATTACCCACCTGTAGATCAACAGGCGTATGCTGTTTTCAAAGTAGTGAAACACTTCTGGTCATATCTGTTGAAATCCAGAACTAAAGTCATCGTTCCTTACTCTATTGTAAGAAACTTATTAGTACAAAAGGATCTGGGAGAAAAATGGGCAAATTGGATGACATCGTTACAAGAATACGACCTCGAAATCACTCTTGCACAAATTGTTAGATGTCAGGACCTATGTAAACGAGTGGCTGATTCAGTTAAAGATTAAGAAAGTCAAATTAACATCTCAACTGTAAATCAACACAACGAGACACATCTCAGCTGTATATAGGTTGTTGCTAATTGTTGGTATGATGATATTAAATTTTATTTAACACATGGATCTGGTCCTTATCATATCGATCCTAAAAACAGAAGATCCCTCAGGTTAAAATATGCATCTTTCTAGCTAATAAATGATGTATTGTTTCGAAATAATTTTGATGGTGTTCTTATGCATTGTTTGGAAAAACATGAAGCAGGAAAAGTTCCATCTGAACTTCATGCAGGTGAGGTTGGTGGAAACTTCAATGGAGACACCACTACTCAAAAAGTGTTAAGAGATGGGTACTACTGGCCCACGTTATTTAAATATGGCCATGCATTATGTTGTAAATGCATAATTTGCCAAAAGGCTGTTGGACGAGTGAAAAAGGCAACATTACCTTTGCAGCCTGTTTCAGTGGATTCACCTTTTCTGCAGTGGGGTCTTGACATCATAGGGAAAATTAACCCTGCTTCTTCACAACAACATAAATATATCATTACAAAAATGGATTATTTTACGAGATGGTCTGAAGCTACACCTTTGAAAGTGGTAAACACTAATCAGGTAGTATCTTTCCTTAACTTGAATACCATTACTAGATTTGACATTCCTGAATGTTTAGTCTTTGATAATGCATCTTATTTCTCATCCATCGATATGAATTTATTCTCCTTGGAAAAATGGATTAAATTGAAATATTCTGCCAACTACTACCCCCAAGGAAATGGCCTAGAAGAATCAAAAAACAAAAATTTGATCAAGATAATTAAGAGGACAGTCTCTGAAAACCACAAGAACTGGCACAACGCTTTGTTTAATGCACTATGGGATGACAAAGTAACACCCAAAGCTTCTGTTGGTAACTCTCCTTTCTTTCTCATTTATGAGAGAGAAGCAATCCTACCTTCTCATGTTCTTCTCCCATCTATGCAATTATCGCAGAAAGTCCAAGAGGAGATTTTCCCTCCTATGGAAAGTTGAATCAATGCCTTATTAAAACTTGAGGAAGTAAGAGCGCAAGAAAAGAAGAAGTTGGATCAACATCAACAGATTGTGAAAAGATGGTTTGATTCAAACTCTTCTTCTTATAGAAACTTCAAGGTAGGATACTTGGTTCTCAAATGGGATAAACCTCATGAGAGAAAAGGGGAACACACCAAGTTCCAAAACCCGTGGTTGGGACCTTTCATAATCGCTGAAAAACTAGGACCCAACTCTTTCCATCTACACAATTTGGAGGGACAACCAGACACCTTCCCGGTGAATGGCCAAGCTCTCAAAAGGTATTTTTCCTGATGTTTCCAGATCCACCTTGTACATATTTTTCTTTGTTTAATTTTTTCTTTTGTTTTTCGATTTTGGTTCTTTTCATTTTGCTTGATTTTTCTGTTTTCTGAATGAATTCGTATCTCTGTCACCTTTTAGTTCATGAATGGAAACCAAAATGTCTCATCATAAAGTAATAGTCAGGGCCATATCAAAGTATAAGTGCTGTAAGTTGTTGAAACTCAGACTGGCAAAAGAAACTTCCTGTTCAGATTAGTCTTCTTAGTTTCATTTTATAATCATGAGAAAATACGATCATCATTAAAATTATTTACGCTGTCCCTGTTTTTAAAGAAAACAACTCACATATGCCTTCCCGTCCTTGCAAATTTATTATTATCAGAAAACTAAATTCAAATCACGATGAAGGTCATCAAGAGAAAAATTAAGCTGGAAGATATCAAGTGTTATGGAATCTGGAATTTTCAGCATCACCCCTCTCTCCTAACAATCATAAAAATTGTGAATAACTTCTAGAGAGTTGTGGGAAGTGTCTGTAAACCCGTTGATATACTGAACAGGTATGTAGGCAACAGGTCAATGCATGCATGATGCCAAGACAACTTCACTAGGGTATTGAATAGGCTTGTTGGCAATGAAGCAATGTCACGTTCAAGAAAGTTATCATGTGTAAATATTTTTGATATTAATCGTTAAATTCCCTTCATTTTTGAATTGACAATGCTTGGAAAGGGTAGAGACATCAGAGTGGGTTAATTGACATCCCCGTCGAGGATATGGACGCCTGCTGGCAACAACGGCCCTGTCAACAACATTGGATTTATTGGCTTAAATATCGTTTCTCTCGTAATTAAAACTTGTCACCAGATAACATTTGGACAGAAAGACATCCAACACTAGACTGGGTGATGTTTTTGAATTTGATTGAGATACTTGAATCACTATTGACTGTTCTTTAAATTATTAATCCATTCTGATCCATCCTAACATGAATTCTCTGGTGATGCAGAGATAACTGCTTCTCCCAGTAAGTCACCACTATTGGTAGCCCTACATGTTTTTCCTATTTGAACGACAAAATGACACTTCCTGTAGCTACCTTCAACTCATCCTGTGAATGTTATCATTTGGGGATTATTATTGGATTACAATAGATGGTGAATAATTGTATTTGATTTTCTTGTTTTGTTCCATGTTTGATTCATGACTGAAAGCATGAATCAAACATAAGAACTTGGTTTTGTATTATATCCCTATTCAAAGCATGTTTATAAAAGATCATTGTGCTTACATCTACTTCATAATTCATTCTTGAACGATTTTCCTTTTGATTTTATCGAATGTCGATATAATACCTATGTTGATTTGCATTTGAATTGTAAACTTATTTATTTGAATCCTTTGTAAATCTACTATAGTCATGGCTAGACATGAAAATTAAATGCACCAGAATCGTATCCTATACTTGATCTTTGGCTGGAAGAATGAATTGACAGGCCTTTCATTATGAGTCAAGGGTCTGTGTTATGATATGTACCTGAGGCTTTCATTACTAGAAGTGCTCGAACTTCATGCCCGAAACCTTGGTGTTTATACTATGATTGCACAGGGGTTTTGTTTGGTTTCTTTATATTCTATTCACTTAGTTTTGTTTCCCCTGCTCTTTCCATCTAAACTCATAGCTAGCTTGAGTCTCCCCTATTACAGCTTGTCCATTCTCTTAATGGCTCCTTTTGTTCGAATAGAGCCGAATGACCCTCAAGCATTTCTGTCTCATGATGACACGGTCGAGGATTTGAAAGCCCAGGGATGGGATACTTTCATTAAGAGGTTCGACGGGTATAACCTTTGCACAACTAAGGAGTTCTCCCAAACATTTGATGGGTATAGGGTGAAAGTTGGAGACATTTAGTTGGAGGTGACTAAAGGGTTTATCAGTGAAGCCACAGGGCTCCCATCCTCTGGTCAAAAGTGGTTTAAGAACTCGAAAATCCACGAAGTGCCCTGGAGTCTTTTCATGACCTCCATAAATATTGATTGTTGTGAGAAAGGTATTCCTGTTTCTCTGCTTAAGGTTAGATGGCATGGTCTCTTATTAGTTCTTAAACAGTTTATAACATGTGAAGGCCATTATGGCCTGGATTTTATTTATCATGTGTGGTTGCTTATGCACATTATAGGTTTCCATATGAATGTTCCATTTTATTTACTAAGGAGTATGTACAAGATTTCAAAAAGATATAAGAAGCAGAGCCTCGACTCTAGCCTCTTTCACCATGGCCTAATTAAAATGTTGTTGGTTCATCATTCGACAGCCCTGGGTGATGACTGGGATAGGTTCTTAGTCCGAAATGGTTTTAATATAGCGATTCCTATAGAAACCCCTATGTTGGATAAACCTATGATAGAGAAACATTTTGATTTCTCAAGTAACAAACCAAAATTGTTGAGGAAATCCCTCATGATGAGGCATTACCCGATCAATTTTTATATGGGCAACAGGATGTTGGTTCTGAGTTAAATGAAACCCCTAAGCATGAATTAATTGTTGGCCATAACGATACTGTAAAGTCCGATAACAAAAACCATCGCAAATAGTCAAAACAAAAGCAAGCAATGTTAGGGTTCTGAAATAGAAGGGCTGGTTAGCTCATTTCGAGAAGCCTGCGTGATCGATTTAAGTCTCATTTGAGCTTGATCGATACGATCGAGATCAATGAGGATTCAGATCTTGAAATTGAGGATTTTCTCACAGAAGAAGATCTAGATTGTCATAAGCCAGATCCTAATTAGCCATATGACTATGTTAACAATATCCCACCGTGTCTCGAGGATAACAAGGGTTTTACTGGTATTAAGCTTGGTCAAGGGCTAGAAACAGGTAGAGTTGATGTTCTTACACCCAAATATACTCCATCAACAGATCGCTCCTTCTGTGCATTGCGAGGTCTGCTTGCATTGGATTGAAAGGTACTATAATGACATCCCCGTTCTACAAGAAAGAATTAAATCACTCACCAACCACAATGAATTACTCATAAAATAAAATTGTGAACTCAAAGCAAATGAACAGAGACAAGCCAAGCATCTTAAGAAGACATGAAACATTGTGATAAAGAGTGCAAACAGTGTAAAGGCCGTAATCAATTCTAAGTTATATTGATCCATGTTAGTTATTGGTTTAAATGGTAAAACAAATTTTTTTCCCTCTTATAATAGTCATGTTATTTTTAAAAATCAAATCAGTTAAACATAGATTTATTTTACCAATATAAGACTGGCTACAGAATCGAGAGATTCTGTAGCCAAGTCATTTTTTATATAGAATTTAGTAATTAGTTGTTAATAAATTGTCTAATTTGTTCCTATTTCATTTTTCAAGGTATGGTATATCTGATGCTGATCTTATAGGATGGAACATATTCGATCTAGTTGATTAGTATCTCCTTTTGTTTAGTTTGTAAATAGGAAAAAACTTTCAGAAATTTTTGAAGATATAGTTTGATCATGAGTGGCTGTAGGCCCTCCATATTTGTAATGTTCTGGTCTTATGAGATCTAATCCTATCTTAGGATATAGGAAGTTTAGATTTCAAAAAACTCTTTAAATACTCTCTATTTTGTAAATGAGAGGCATCTTGGCTTGGAATCAAAGATAGATGAATGATATCCCAAGACTTAATGGAACAACGTACATCATTTTGGCTTTAGTCCTTTGTTAATGGTGTTTCATTAATGTCTCATTTTATTTAATCTTGATGCATTAATATGTCTTGTAGCTTTAGACTCAATGATATATTATGTTTCAAGATATTCATGTTACAGATAATCGTTCATAATTTATTGTTCCATATATTCACACTGTGATCATCTTTTCAATTTGAATATCAGAATTTCTATTTGATGTTTAAGTTGAACAATGAAGTGAATGCATTACACATAGATTTATCTTATTGTAATTATTTACGATCATAATATCATGGAATCAACATGTGTTTTCTATTCTGTTTCTAAAATCTTGGTTGCCAATACATTCTGTGAATTTATTCAAAATAGTTTCAGTATAAGTCTATTGCAGATTTATCTCGTAGGCGTGGTAGCTGGATGTTGTTGATTCATATAGAGGAACAGGAACATCAGACAAACTTATATCAGGTTATCTACTTTGTTTCCAATTTCTATCGTTTATATATTAGCGGAACCAGAAAGTGTAGATCGACTTTGACTATCTGTACATCTATGTTTCATAGTTTAATTAATTTAATTTTCGTTAGATTTATAGAAATAAAACAAAAAGTATTTAAATGTGTTTTCTTTATCTTCTTCTCAAAAGCAATTATTTTCACCTTAATTTCCTAATTTTCTAGTAAAACTTGCAAATCTGTAAATGTTGTTCATAAGTGAGATTTTTATGTTTTTCTTTTCTATGTAAACACATTTACAATAGTTATATCAGAGTATGTATATATTTAATATATTTTTGGGCATTAGTTAATTCTTTTAGGATTTTAGATTGGTTAGTGGAGCCATTAAACCCGTCGGAACAAGTTACACCAAACGGCTTGGGTTACTAGACAACCCCGAACCGGACTTGTTCTTCCAGTTGACGATTGGTCAATTTCGCCCGTCAACAGGGCCTTAATCCACTAGTCTTAAATCTACCTCTCATTAGGGGAAATTTGGTTGAAAAATGGTCCTACCAACCCTAATACAAATTCCATGTCATCATGTATTAGCCAATCAAAATATTCTAAAATTTAAAAGAGGTGCATGTCATAAACAAATTTTTAATATATAATTTGGAGATAGTGACAATTTTTTAAATATATATTGTGTATACTCTACACGTAATCTCTACCCCGACTACCCAAAATTCAAAATTGTTTGGGTTATCGAGCATCGAATTAATGTGCTATCCCATTATCCAATAATTATAATAAATGAAGGAAATAGTGTATTGAATAGATATTAATGCATTCACACGCTTCGCATTACCAACATTCTTTGGCGCATTTTTGTGTTACTACTTTGCTTGGACACCTTCTGTTTTTTAGAGAAGTTTATCTTTTCCAATTTGTAGACGAGGTCCCATCGGCCTTCTTCCTAATTTCTCTGGATTGAACCAAACCAATCATCCATTACTCCTCTCAGGTTTGGATGCTTTGGTTTTATGCTGCTGAGTCAACTCTATCAAATGCAATGGCTCTGAAGATGGAATGAGTCATATTCAGATTGTTTTCACTTTAGAGGAGGTCAGCTAGGACGAAAGTAAAATCCCTATATGCGCTTGTTCAGAGGTTTAGAGGTTGCAGAAAGGTTCACTAAAGGAGCATAATTTACCAGCTAGAAATCCACACTCTATTGCTGAGTTGAGGAAGATTCACTGTCACTACCATACAGGCCGAGGGTTACTACAGTCCTTGTAGATGCCGCTTGAGGGTTTGGTGGGGTTGCTCCAGCTTTGAAAGGAGGTTTTGATGTGTCATTCCATCCTTAACAACCCTTGGGAGGAGGGTTGAACCTTGCAATTTCTTCCTGGAGAAGGGTCGAACCCTATATCTTTCAACATAGTGTAGACCAAGGACAAAGGGGAGATGATAGAAGGACAACAAGGGCATTCTAAAGGACTGGAGTTTTTCCATGAGTCCTTTAAGCACAGGTTCATTTGTTTATTTTTGTGGTAGATAATAGGGTTAACTATGGTGTATTTCTGTTACAAACTACTACTATAATAACAAACAAATTGTGGGTAACTGGATTATGTGACAACCATAGTTACCAAATTCGGCCGAATTGATGAATTAAATTTGAAAATTTGCCAATTTGGTCAATTCGGCTGAATTGTTTGTCAAATTTGATTTGTCTGATAGTTGTGTTCATCACTCTCGCTCTCCCCCAAAAATCCTAGCATTGTGTTTGATTATCATGTGTTCGTCTCTTCCTTTGTTGTGCTTTGTGGATGTTTTTCTTTATTTGGATCTCATGGTAGCCATTTTTCTTGAACACATCAAGGATATGTTTTATTACTTAGTCCAAGTGTTCTTCATTGGAAACATTAAAAACTTGAGTTGCAATAGTAATGATGATGCAAATATTTTGTGTAGGATGATAGTGAGAGTTATCATTGAGATATCTATTAGTATGTGTCTTCTTTCAATAAAATTGATGGGACATAGAGATATCATATTTATTAGAAGCCAAGACATCTAGAAAAAGGTAGTCGACCATTTTTCTTTTGTTTTCATATCAAAATTGATTTATTCAGATTGGTTGTTGGGATGGTTCAAGAATTCATACTACTTATCTCTTCCATGTGGCCAAATTGTGTTAGTGTCATCAACATATCTCTTCCAAACTTTTGTTTTCAGGGAAAGAGTATTGATAGAAATTATTTCAAAATTATCCATGTATATGTTGACAACAATAGGGGATAAAGGTGATCCCATGGCCACACCTTCAAATTGTTCATAGATACCACCATAGAAACTGATGTATGTCGATTTTATACATATTTGTACAAGGTCTGTCATCTCAATATCGATAACATTTTTTAGAAACTTCAATAACTTCATCTACAAGACCTTTGTGATCAAAGAAACTAAATCAAAAATCACCTTGATATCATACTCTTCCATCTTCAAATATTTGATGTTATCATCAAAATATGTCGAGTCCTTAATAAATGAAGAAGTATGTCCAACTAGAGGAGTGAGATTTTTTTTCAACGTTTTTTGCAACATTGTAGGTGGGTGAGATAATGGTGTTCATGGCAGGTCTGAGTGGGGCTCCTTCTTTATGAATCTTAGTAAGACCATAAGTGTAAGGCATGGTGACTACACTAAGTGTTAGCTTCTTTATCTAGTAATAATCGAGAGATGAGACATTAATTGCATTCTCGATTTCCTTCAAAATTCTTTTTCCAGTATCCTTTTCAATCTTTTGTATCTACCACTAGTTGCAAGATGTACTATCATTTTTCTATGGTAGTCCCTTGTATTTAAAATGATTGTTGCATTTCCCTTATCCACTTTTAGGATTTCAATACCCCTATTGCATTTGATATTTTTTAATTCTTATATTTCTTCATGACTAGTCTTATTTCTTATAGGTTTGGCCTTCCTGAAAGAAACAACACACTCTTGTCTTATTTCCCAAGCACTATTGAAGGGGGGAGTTCTAATTAAGTCCTCTATGTAGCATATAATATTCTCGTATGGAATATGTTTTGGTGCTAAAAATTTAGTCCCTTATACAATACTTTAAATACATAGTCATCCAATGCGTGCCTCAATAAGTTATCCGCACTTCTTCCCTTTATATTGCATCCTTACCCATCAACTTCATCATTTTACAGTTGCTCACAAATCCATGTTCTAGCCTACTACATTTGTCTCTTCTCTAGCTCCACATATTTATTGATATGTTTCTCTGTAGATATTTTAAAATCATTTTCCTCCTTGGCAATGGGGCTAGCTTCAAATATATTTCATATTTGAATAGCCAACATGCTAGAGAGCTTTAGATAAAGCATTAGTAGATGTCTAGAAATATAGTCCAAACTATACCACATCCTCTTTATCTCATTTTTAACTAATTTCATTCTAGTGTTCTTGAATATTTCCAAAATTCTTTGATTATTAAAGTGGTGTTTTATCCATGCAATTTTAGGAATGATATTGTTTTCACGACATCACTTAAGAAAGGTTAGGTCCACCATTCTTCAAGTCCTTCTCAATTACATTTTTTCAAGCAGGTGAGTCTCTGCTAGTATTTCCCTTCCATGGAGGGAATTAACAAAATTTTTCATTTTGTTCATAGGTAAATTACAATATTTTTGGAAAACCTACATCCCTATTATTTATTCCAACATTTCTAGCCTTTGATGCAAGACCCATCATCAGAGAGAAACCAACAAATAATACATTTGATGTGGTTGAAGATGAGATAGTGAGCCATGTGATATAAATAAAAAAAAATTACTTTTATTAACTAACCCAAAACCCTAGGGAATGACGTTCTCAAAGACAAACCATAACCAAAGGTTTAACCAATGAAGAGGGTTAAGGAACAAAAATAAAAAAATAAACAACATTGATAAAAGAAGAAAAAATCGAGGCTTTATTTTTCAGATGACAAGTTTCTAAGTGTTATGATAGTTTCCAACCGTCATCTCTATTTAAGGTGTTACTAAGTTTTTGAATTTCAACTGATTCTATTATTCAATGTTTGATTATGTTATCAACTTTGGAAATACCATGTGTTTCTTCATTGTGAATACAATGCATAATGTTTGATGACTGTTTTGTAAGAGATGATCTTTGGACATGATCATGATTGATATCTGCATAATTCTCCTTTAACCTAACATGAAATGAGAATCTAGTTTCTCCAATCTAGTTTTTCCAAAGCCCTAAAACTCTAGGGATATTACACATGTTTACTAGGGTGTCCATCCACAAATGTGGAAAACCATCCCTAGGTTTCATTGCAGTAATTGGTTTCAATCCTCGTGGATTAGGTGCACTATTTTAGACAAACATATTTATTGAACTTACTTGAGTTTTTCCTATAACTGCGCTAGTATTATAGGGCCTCCTTTAATAATCCTCCAAGAGGTTATGAGTTCGAACTCATAAATAGTTATCCTGAGATGATTTTTGTACAATAAAGTCATTAAAGTTATCGGGCTCCAATGCAATAGAAAGGAGCATTCTTCCCTTCTAGGTGATTCTTTGTCATCATGTCAGCTCTTAGTGTGTTACCTTTTTAAGACATGGAGTTACATTTTCTGTCATTTTGGTCTCTTGAAATACTACATTCATGCATGCTTTATGGCCACTTGTACCATTGATGGAAATAGGGAATGGTCTAGGTAGTGGAAACGAAGTATCTTGAGGCAAAGGATTTGGTGCAACTGGAACAAATGAGGAACTATTTGCCATAAATTATGTAACGTTCACTCCATTTGGCTTCCAAGTTGGTCCTATAGGATAATCCCATTAGGCCTGGAACAAAAAAAATCCTTTAAATCTTTTTTCTGCCTCAACACTGACTGCTATCATTTCTCTTGTTGCTAAGATAAATAACTAGATTTGGCCAAGGGATGTGCCTACTATCACAAACTCATCATTTCTGCCAAATAGAAGTATGAAAAAAATGACTTTAAGGAGAATCCCAAGGCTTTGTTGATCCCGTTGATGTAAAACAACACCTGAGTCATATCTAAATACTATAGACTGTGGTTTTATAACTTATTTCCAGCCAGTTTCAAGCCCTATCCTACCTTTTTAAAGCCCTATTTCATCTATATCCTACCTATTGTCTTCTGATTCAAGCCCTATCGCTACTCCCTCTCTAATCAATTTATATAATTATTGTTCCTTGTTGTTGTTTCCAGTTATAAGGATGTTAGTATTTTATGGGTAGTGTTTTTTGATTACATAGGTCTTGTAGCTCCTATTTTTGGCTTAGGTATTTCAGCCTAACCTTTCTAAAATCCCCAAGAAACAAACGTAAAGATAGGGGGATTTAGGATCCTTGTTGTTGTGTTCACTGCAAAGAAAATGATGAATCTCTCTCACTTATTACTTCCACTTGTTCAAAAGGTATATGATGCTACTTCATTTATAAGGAGATTTCACTTTCCTTCTATGATGGTTCTCAATGTGGAACAAACTTTGATGCTCGAGCATATTTATACATTAATGGATGTAATGAGAAAGGAGTCTTGAGAAGTATTTTGAATTTGTCTCTTAAAATTTTTCTGTTGAAGGTGGCTTGATAAGAATAAAACATTTTTTCAAGAGTTGATTTCAATGTTGAAAGAAATGTAGCAAGAATGAATATCACGATACTACAGAGTAACAAACTATCCTTCTTGTTCAATTATGTTGTTTACATTGTTGTTCAAGGTAGCATTGCTATACTCTTGTTTAATTTAGTTCCTGATGATTTTATTTGATTCCCATACAACAATCCCATAAAAGGAAATATAGGAATTCCATTTTAGTTAATTTGAAATGTTGTTGAATTGAATTTCTTGTTAACTTTTTCCTATGGATCCTTGGTATTTTTCTTGCAGTGAAAT
>ML777165.1:150975-182597 GCA_009831015.1 Picea engelmannii
CTTGCACAAACCCCTCTGACATGTTATTATCCAACTTATTTTACTCTGGATGGAATACAAGATTACATGGTGTGAATGGAGAGCAATTAAAATGTGTGTTGAGTGTAGAGACACTTCATTTTAGGTAATGTTTTACAATTTTGTTTTTTCCTTTTCTTTGACTTTCACAATGTTTGACATCACTTTCTAACTATTTTTTCATTCTCTTTAACCTGTAGATATTCAATACTGAGACAAACTCTCTATGCTTCTTTTAAGTTTCGACGTTTTAGGCAGATAAGGGAGAACATGGATTGGATTTGGATGCCAATATAGCAAGACAATGATGATGGCACTCATTCTCCTCTAATATCCATTGATGTTTTGAAGGATGGTGCACATTTCAAAACATTGCTCATGGAAGAAAACTGGAATTTGTTTGAAGTTAGAAGACACCTTGAATTCGAAGAGGATTTGAGCCTTGAGGAAGACTTCTATTTTATTCACAATAGAAAAAGGGTGATAATTTGATAGTTTAAGTATGTTTCTTCATTTTATAAACATAGTTTATTACTTACATATTAATGATTTCTTTCGGACAGATTGGTAAAAGATGAGAGAAGAGCATCATGTGAAAAAGTTGTGTTCATCCCCATACATTAGAAATTAGAGGAACATGACATAAGGTGAATCCTCTCTAACCATATGTTAGGAAACTCTTCTGATCTTAGTTGTGATCTCTATATTTTAGAACTAATTTTGAAATTTTCTACTTCAATTTATTTTGGCAAGAGAAGGTATGATTTTGTTCGCTAAGATTTTTTCACATAGTTTGTATTACTTGTTATTTATTACTACATTTCTAGGCCAATATTTGATGAAATTCAAGTGTTTTAACTCAACCTCTTTTCATCACATGTACAGGGAAATAAATAGAAAATCATATGGACTTTCAAAGGCTGGTTTACAGTTGGAGAATGGACAATGGCATATTCAAGAGCTTAAGGATAGCCAACACTCTGCATATTTTCATCCCACTTTGTTTTGAGCTTATTCTGGATGGAGGAGTATATATTGATGTTGATGTAACA
Organism: Picea engelmannii; assembly: GCA_009831015.1. Taxonomy (NCBI): domain Eukaryota; kingdom Viridiplantae; phylum Streptophyta; class Pinopsida; order Pinales; family Pinaceae; genus Picea; species Picea engelmannii. The sequence goes on from ML777165.1 coordinate 152,046, forward strand.
TGGATTTAGGAGGGTTACTGGTTTATTTTGATTACCTATATGGAAAATTGTTAAAACCTCTTTGATAAATCTAATTTTAGAACTCTGAGTGTTATTCATAGACTAGTTTTTTGCTCCCTTGTGGAAGCCAACATTTGTAATATTCTATAATATCAAGAAAATTCTAGATGGGAAGTAGTTATTTCCCTCTCTTTGTTGAACATGACAGAAATTATTAAATGCATAAATGTAATTCTATCTTAATATGAATAAAATTACAGTTTTTCCAATTAAAAAAATGTATTCTGCTCCAAGTTATCAATTGTTTCCATAAATTTATTACTACATTTCTAGCCAATATTTGATGATTTTTTGTATAATGGATGCATTAGTTGACTATAAGATGATCCCAAGTCTAGCATATTTTTCTGGGAGTTCAATTTGTTCCATTCTATTCCTAATTGATGAATATAACAACAATAGACTTGGGGAGTGGGGATTTTCATTTTCATTTTCATTGCTGAGGATAATGGTGTTGATGTTGGGATTAATTTACATTTTTCCAATGCTTAGGAGAATGAGGTTTTTTGCGCTAGTTTATTTGGTATGGGAAGATGCACTTATGTATTTGTAAATTTGTTTTTCTACTAATTTAAATGTGCAACTTCAAAGAAAACTGGTGAAACATGGTTGTTCTCTAATAATGGATCCAAGAATATAGAGTATTTCCTATATATATCATATGTGAGTAATTGTTTCCTAACTCAAGGCAACAACCAACCCTAACCCTCGGGTTTACATACAAAAATTGGATGAACGACTGTCTGGTCCAATAATATTTCTAAAACATTGAGAGAAATCGCCTTATGAAATTGCAGCCTTCCAAAAGTATTCAACATGTTTTCCAAGAAATTCAAATATGGCCACAAAAGCTTGAAGACTAAAAATTAAAAATATAGACAAATCAAGAATTAAAGGAAAAGGACATTCAACTTCAAAAAAGACGATCAAGTTCAAGAAACAATTGTTCATACTTTTTTTAGAAAAGAATCACATTGAAGTTTGTCAATTTGATTGAATTTGTAAAGGCGTTGTCCATTGGGATATCATTCAAATGGTGTGGAAATCCTAAAGTTTGCAAGGAAAAACAATGATTATCTAAAAATTCTAAATAAGAAATATTTTACATTGCTTAAATTAATAATCTCATGGTGTCCACGATACTACCCATGCAGATAACATATGCTATAGATTCTAAATATTTTCACATTGTATATCATGCCAAGATAAACTCAGGGGTCCATCTTTTCCAATTGCAAAACAAATTGTTGTTGCTTTCCCCCTTGACATGGTTGTTTTTATGTTTGTGGATTGATCACAAGGCCACATTCTCATTGAATCAATCACTGGTGGAAGTTCTGTACATGGGCTTTTGATATCTCCCTAGCTTGGTCCATCTGACTTAAAGAGTCGAGACATTTGTTATCCATCTCTAGAGAACACCTTTTAACACCATCTTCTTCCATGTTACTACTAAAATAAGACAATGATGCCTCTGGAAGACTTATTTAGCTCAAGACAAGCAACCACAATATGCATCACACCAAAAGACTCATCCCTTGTGATTTAACATTGATCTCATCTTCAACAAATTTACTACAATTTCCCTCAATGGATTCTTCTTTTGGAAAAGAGATAAGATTTGGCATAGACTTTCTCAGGTATCAATTTCATCTGTCTGAAACAAAGGTACATCATGTAATTTGTCAATGTCAACAATTCAATAGTTGAGATATTTGTAACTCTTTCCTTAGTGGAGCTATGAAATATATACTCTATTTTCTTTTCAGATTAAAACTCCATTTCTTTTATTCCCTTTAGCTTAAATTTGTTGTTAATGACCACCATTAAAGTATATCTTGTCTTATTCCATGAATTGTAAAAAACTCTTCTTGAAGCTATTCTTACTCAATCATTGCTCTTATCTTCATAGAATTTAAATGTAAACCATGGAATTATTCCTATGTTAATGTGTAGCCCTTGTACTTGTTTTTGGATAGTTACAATTTGTTGGACAACTGAGAGGGGGGGTGAATCAATTGTTATCGTGCTTAAACAATTATGCTTCTTTTAAAAATTTTACAAGGCACTCAATGATGATCACAATAATGTAGGAAAATAAACAAAGGCACATTCAACATCAATCACATATATGAGAAACACAGAGACAGATATTTCCCGAGGAAACCCATACAGGGTAAAAACCTCTTTTTCTTTATATGATAACTATTATATACATTATTTGCATTATCATACATATGAGCACCAACTCATTGTGAGACTACAACCTCTGTTTTTGCAAGCTACAACTTGCTGAGAGCACCAACTCTTTGGTTTTTCTAGCACCCACTAGAAGGAAGCACCAAATCCCTAGTTTCTCTAGCACCAACTAGAAGGAGGCTACAATTCCCTGGTTTCTCTAGCACCAACTAGAAGGAAGCACCAACTCCCTGGTTTCTCTAGAACCAACTAGAAGGAAGCTACAACTCCCTGTGTTCAAGCACCCACTTGAACCTCTGAGGACAATAGTCCTCCCTAGAACCTCCCTACCACCCTGTTTTATAAATCTTTGCTACTGAAACTCATTACAGTGATACAATGTTCAACAATGGATTACCAGACTCATCACTATTCTGCTGCATTTCGTTGCTCTGTCTGCCTCACTTCCTTCCTGCACACATGAATTGCATTGTTTGTTCTTCTGCCTTTTATGCTCTGTGCGCCATGTCCATTCACTGCACAGTTCCTCTTCTGTTCAATTTAGCTTCTGCACTCCCCTCCTTTGTCACGCATGAATCACCTTCAACAACGACAATCACAACTATACCAATAACAACTGCAACTCTTCTATGTATTGTGTACTTATAGCTTCTGTGATACTTGTGCATGCAATGCGCACAATCCCTCTGCCTGCTCACACCGAGTTCATATCCTCCACATGTCGAGTGCTCTGTCTAATCATCATGGTAACCCTTCAGCTTCTCTGGCGATTTTCCCACACGTTCAACATCACTGGATGTCATGCTGAGATTCCTCAGCCTCTCTAGCAGTCAAGACTCTTCGTCTTCTCTGTCTTAAATGATCTTATCCTTTCTATTTTCAGCTACAGACTTCAATCCCCTTCCATTTGTCAATCACCTATATCAATAATCCTCAATCCACTAGAAGATGCCTTGAGACTCTTCATCTTCTTTGGTGATCACACTCATTCCTCTTCAAGTCCTCTGGTAGAGATCATCATTTGTTTTAGCTGTTACACTGAGAAGCGCAAAAGTAGCCCTTCGATCTTGTTCAACTTCACCTGAACCATTGGATTAAGAATAAAGAATCTTGTGCCTATTTCTCCATTTCATAATTCGACATTTCGGGATCCCTGTGGTGAAGCTTAGCACCTCTAGATTCTTCCTCCATTTTCCATCGATGTGCCCAATGGTTGTGACCACGCGCTTATGCATAAAGAACTTTCGCGATTTCGCATTTCGTGAATTTGGAGATGAGGCATCTCAACTCTCCAAGTTGCGATCCCCGAAACCCCGAAATGAAGCTTATTTGAACTAACTCCTTCCCTTCTCGTGACCACCGACGGTGACCATAGGCTGTGCCAAAAGGCGCTTCATATTTTGCGAGTTTCCACACCATGCTCCGTTGACTCCAAGTCAACAAAATTCCAATCGCTTGCCACTTGTCCTATGATTCGATGGTTCAGATCTGATCTTGATTCAATAGCTCAGATCATAATGTGATTTCACATATCGCGATTTCAACATTCTTGTGGTTATGTTTCTTGCCTCTCCAAGTCGCGATTCATGAAAATCCGAAATGGAGTCGGATCAACGGTCCAGATCACACCTTGATATGATGGCTGTGATTAAATCACGATTTCACACATCACTGTTCCCAAGATGGAGGTTCTCATCACTCCAAGTCGTGATAGGCGAAGCTCCGAGATGGAGCTCAGATCAATGGTACACGTTCTTGGTGATCCGATGGTCCTGATATTTTCGCGATCTCACATCTCGCTGTTCCTTAGATGGAGATTCTCGTCACTCCAAGTCGCGATAGGCGAGACTCCGAGATGGAGCTCAGATCAACGGTCCTCATTCTTGGTGATCTGAGGGTCCTGATATTTTTGTGATATCGCATCTCGCTGATCCTTAGATGGAGATTATCGTCACTCCAAGTCATGATAGGCGAGACTCTGAGATGGAGCTTTGACTCGCTCTGATCTTTCGCCACACGTCCTCTTGATCCAACGGTCCACGACTGTCCTTTCTAAGGTGGTCTGCCATATTCACCTCCTGGATCTGATGGCCTATATCACACCTTGATCCAATAGCTAGGATCATTTTTCCATTTTTCATTTCGCCACTTCTGTGGTGAAGTGTTTCGATGCTTCAACTCCACTTTGCGATTCCCCACTTTGCGATTTCGCCACTTCGGTGGTGAAGTGTTTTGACACTTCAACTCCCGGTATCCGAAATTCTAAAATGGATTTTACTCTTTCATTATCACTGCGCTACTGATCATGCTGATCTTTGCCATCGCTATTCTTGCCATCAATGACAAGCTTACTCCCAACTGTAAACCTTCCAACAATCTCCCCCTTTGGCATTGATGGCAACCCTGAACGAATGCACTAATCTGTTTGGACCTCCAACTATAGCATCCGATCCGAACAACTCCTTTTCTCCCTCTTTGACATCAATGTCAAAGAAAACACGCTCCCCCTTAGTTGTTGCAGTAATTTTATGAGGTATCAGATATGCAATCAATACAAGACTCCCCCTGACAGGATGGACTTTCTTACATGTGAGATGGGATAACACCCAACTTTTGTCTAAGATATTCAAATGGTGTCTTGGGTAGAGGTTTAGTAAAAATGTCTTCAATTTGTTTTGTGGTTGGAATGTAATGGACCTAAACAATCTGATTGGAGACATGCTCTCTCAGAAAATGATATTTTATGGGAATATGCTTGGTCTTGGAGTGGAATATAGGATTTTTAGACACACTTATGGCACTAGTGTTATCACAATGAATTGGGATCAATGCAGTGTATTTTACCTCCAAGTATGCAAGTGTCTGAATCATCCATAATACCTGAGTTCAACAAGTAGCAACAACAATGTACTCTGTCTCTGTGGTTGATAAAGAAATGGAACCTTGCTTTTTACTAAGCCAGGTTACTAGGGAGTCACCCAACAAGAATGCTCCTCCACTGGTGCTTTTTCTCTCATCAACACAGTTTGCCCAATCTGCATCTGAATAAGCAATTAGCTGAAGATTTTGATTCCTGGGATACCACAGACCATAAGTCATTGTTTCTTTCAAATACCTGAATATCCTTTTGACAGCTTGCAAATGACTCTGTTTAGGTGCAACCTAATATCTTCCTACCATTCCTACAACATGCATTATGTCTCGGCGAGATGTTGTGATGTACAACAGGCTTCCTATCATTGATCGATATGAGCTTTGATCAACATCAGGTGAATAATCATCCTTGCTTAATTTACATCCAGTTACCATAGGTGTACCCACAGGTTTAGAATATTCCATTTGAAACCTTTTCAACATTTCTCTTAGATATTTTTCTTGAGAAATGAACATCCCTTTGGGCCTCTGAGTAATTTGTAGAGTAAGAAAAAATGACAGTTCTCCTATCATAGACATTTCAAATTTAGACTCCATGGCAGAAGCAAACCATTGTATCAATGAATCTTTATTACATCCAAAGATGATGTCATCTACATAGACCAGTACAATGAGAAAATTATTATCCTCTGTTTTAATATATAGATTGTTGTTAGCTGTTCCTCTCTTGAACCCTTTGTCTTTGAGATACGTATCTAGTTTGTGATACCAGGCTCAAGGGGCTTGTTTTAAACCATATAAAGTTTTCTTCATCTTGCATACTAAGTTAGGGTTATCAGACAGTTTGAAATACTCTGGTTGTTCCATATAGACTTCTTCACTTAAATATCCATTTATAAAGGCTGACTTGACATCCATTTGGTAGACTTTAAACCATTTATGACAAGCATAGGCAAGAAACATTCTGATAGATTATAATCTTGATACGGGCGCAAATGTTTCACCAAAATCCAGTCCTTCTATCTGAGCATAGCCTTTATAGACTAACCTTGCTTTGTTCTTGATAACTTGTCCTTTCTCATTCAACTTATTATTAAAGATCCATTTGGAGCTAATGACGTTTTTACCTTCAGGTCTTTGAACCATCTCCCACGTATTGTTTTTCTCAATCTGATCAAGTTCATCATTCATTGCTTTAACCCAGTGATCATCCTTGCTGGCTTCATTGAAATGTTTGGGTTCCAGCATGGATATGAAACCTATATGAGATTGTTCGATGGTTTTGATTAGTTTTCTCCTGGTTTGTACACCTTTGTCTTTTTCTCCAATTATCTGACTTGCAGGATGATTCTTTTGAATGATTTTGGAGGAGGAATTTGAAGTTGACTGTTGATTTGAGTCTGTCTGAGTGTCTGAGTCTTCATCTGATTTAGAGTCTTCGTTTTCTAATTCTTGGACCTGTTTATCATCAGCTTCAGCTATGTCTTATGTAGAAGACTCATTTCTGTACATTTCTCTTGCTGGGATTCCTTCATCAACTTTTACATCAATACAGTCAACCATTTTATGCAGCCTCTTATTATAGAATTTGTATCCTTTACTGTTTGTAGCATACCCTAAGAAGATACCTTCATCAGCCCTGCCATCATATTTGCCAAGGTTTTCATCATTATTCTTTATATAGCATTTACTCCCAAAGACTTTGAAGTGTTTAATTGAAGCAGGTCTTCCAAACCACAGTTCATAAGGTGTCTTGTCACTTTGTGGTCTGAGGTGGGCTTTGTTAAGAACATGGACTGCTGTGTGTATTGCTTCTACCCTGCAGGTTTGACCAATATTCTTCTCATTCATCATTGACCTGGCCATTTCCTGCACTGTTCTGTTTTGCCTCTCAACTACTCCATTTTGTTGTGGAGTTATTGGTATTGTGTATTCTCTCTTGATCCCATGCTCATCGCAGAATTCCTTGAAGTCTCTTGACACAAATTCTCCTCCCCGGTCTGATCTTAATAACTTTAACCTCTTCCCTGTTTGAGTCTCAGTTAAAGACTTAAATATTTTAAACTTCTCAAATGCTTCAGCTTTTTCTTTGAGAAAGGAAACCCAATTAAGTCTGGAGTAATCATCGATAATCATCATGAAGTAGTTTTCTTTCCTTGTGCCTTCTTTTCTTGATGGTCCACATAAATCCATATGAACTAGTTGGAGTGGTTTTTCTATTGAAGTAAAACTCTTGGACTTAAACTGTGTCCTGTTTTGCTTCCCTACTTGACAGGGTTTACATATTGAATCTTGGGGCTTTGATATTCTCGGAAGATCTTTTACTGCCTTGAGGTTTTTGAGTTTGATTAAGTGGTCAAAGTTTAGATGTCCAAGTCTCCTATGCCATAACCATATTTCATCATGTTTTCTTAGATGACATTCTTCTCTATTTTCTTTCAGTACATATACATTATTTTATGTCCTTATGCCTTTGGCCACCACTTGTCCCGAGTTTACAGACTTTATCTTGCAGTCCTTGGATGTGAACAACACTTCACATACTCTATCACACATTTGACTTACACTGAGCAAATTATGTTTCAGCCCATCCATAAGTAGAACATCTTGGGATTTTCCTTTTCCATTACTTAAGCTCACCATCCCTTTGCCCTTTATTTTCCCTGGAGCATCATTTCCAAAGGTTACGTTTCCTGATTTGCTTTCACTTAGAGATAGAAACTTGCCTTTGTCTCCCGTCATGTCTTTGGAGCATCCACTGTCTATATACCAAGGGTTTTTTTTTCTTTGAGCGGACAACACTAATCCACACTTGTCACTTTCCTTCTTCTTCCAAAACTTGACATTTTCAACAGGAGATTTTGAATCTGGTTCATATTCCCTTAAACAGAAGTCAATAGATTTGTGTCCATAGTTATGATAGATGTAGCATTCAATCTCATTGTTCAACAGGTCAAACTTATTGGTGCAACATTGTGTACTCATTGACTGTTGATTATTTCTTGACCTCTTTAGTTGCATGTCCCTGGACTTAATTTGACAATTGGCAATCAGTGAAGGTTTCTTACTTGGCTGCATCATTCTTTGTTGTGCCAACTATTTATTCCTTTGAAATCTTAATTGCTCATGTCTAAGTATTAAGGAACAATTTACAACTTTGTGACGAAAGTTAGCACAATAGAAACAATAGCCATAGAAGAATTCTTTGTACCTGGAAAATGGTTGTCTTCTTTGAGAAAATTGATTTCTTCCAGACTGATGACGTTGTTCAGCAGTGAGCACATTACTTCTTTGTTTTACAGATTCAGATCTGGCATCTTTTACCTTACTCGACCTGGGCGGCTTATTGTCTTTGTTTTTGTAGGATTGTTATTGTCATTGGTTGTACTTTTGACAAACTTGATGGGTTCTTCATTTTCTGGCTTACCACTGCTTGATCCCTCTTCATACCCCAAGCCATTTTTCAGCTTTGGATTCCTTTGCTGATTCAAAATGGTGGCCAATCCTTCTGAGGCTTTGATACTTAATAGATTCTTATTATACAAGGCTTGAATCTTCTCCATTTATTTCCTCGTTTTCACTACTTCTTGTTCTATTGCTTCACATCTTGCCTTCTTTTCTGATAGCTGCTGTTTTAGAATATCTTTGATTTTCTTTTCCTCTTCCAATTCCACTTTTATTAGGACAAGGTCTTCATCAGGTTCTTTACTGTCTTTCTCGAACTATATCAACAATTGTCTTTGCTTTCTATTCTTGATTCTTAGTCTGTCAATCTCTTCCAGTGCACTGATCAATTCTCCTTCCATGTCAACCACAGCTTCTTCTTCATCACTCCTTGTTCTTTTATTATCATAATCCTCTTTGGCCATAAGTATGAAGTCATTTAGTTTATCTTCAATAGAGGAGTCATTTTCTTCATCATCTGAAGCATCATCATCATTGTTTACACACATACTTTTCTTCTTAAAGTTTTTCTCTTTAAAGAAATTTTTGTGTTTGTACTTCTCCTCATCATCACATGTCTGATCCTTTCCTTTGTGGGGACATTTATTTGCAAAATGACCTATCCTACCACAGTTGAAACATTTGAAAGGCAGTTTACCTTTGTATTTGTCTCATCCCTTCTTCAGTCTCTTCACAAATTTTGCTTCAATTTCATCGGGCTCAAAATCCTCATTCTTGTCTTCTTTAAATGATGCTTCTCTAGAGGTAGGTTTATCTTTAACTATTCTCATTTCATATGCAGTCAATGTTCCTAGCAGTTGATCAAACCCTAAGGTTTTTAGATCATTAATTTCTTCTATAGAAGAGACCTTCGGGTTGAACCTATCTGGGAGAGATCTCAAGATTTTATGAACTAAAGAAGTTTCATCAATTGTTTCACCAAGTGCCTTCATTACATTTACCATTTCTTCTACTCTTAGAAAGTATTTTCAACAATTTCATCTTCCTTCATCTTTAGCTGTTCAAACTGTATTCTGTAGGTTTGAAGCTTTGCATCCTTTACTTTCTCGTTACCCTCATAGCTGATAATGAGTTTGTCCCACATTTCTTTGGCAGTTCCTAGGTGCATAACTTTTATGAATTCTACTTCTGCAAGCCCACTCAAGATAACATTCATAGCCTTAGCGTTGAAGCTAAATTCTAGTTTGTCATCCTTATTATCTAGCACAACTAGCTTTACATAACTAGTATCTACCACATCCCATACATCTACACCTAACGACATTATGCAGGTTCTCATTCTAACTTTCCAGAAGGCAAAGTTTGTTCCATTGAACAAAGGGGCCTTATTGGTTGAATTTCCTTCATGGCTTGACATGTTTAAGCTCTAGGATCTACCCTTAGATAAAAGGGGCTAGCTCTGATACCAATTTTTGGACAACTGAGAGGGGGGGTGAATCAGTTGTTATCGTGCTTAAACAATTATGCTTCTTTTAAAATATTTACAAGGCACTCAATGATGAACACAATAATGCAGGGAAATAAACAAAGGCACATTCAACATCAGTCACATATATGAGAAACATAGAGAAAGATATTTCCCGAGTAAACCCATACATGGTAAAAACCTCTTTTTCTTTATATGATAAGTATTATCTACATTCTTTACATTATCATACATATGAGCACCAACTCATTGTGAGGCTACAACCTCTGTTTTTGCAAGCTGCAACTTGCTGAGAGCACCAACTCTCTGTTTTCTCTAGCACCCACTAGAAGAAAGCACCAACTCCTTGGTTTCTCTAGCACCAACTAGAAGGAAGCTACAACTCCCTAGTTTCTCTAGCACCAACTAGAAGGAAGCACCAACTCCCTGGTTTCTCTAGCACCAACTAGAAGGAAGCTACAACTCCCCGTGTTCAAGCACCCACTTGAACCTCTAAAGACAACAGTTCTCCCTAGCACCTCACTACCACCCTATTTTATAAATATTTTCTACTGAAACTCATTACAGTGATATAATGTTCAACAATGGCTTACCAGACTCATCACTATTTTGCTACATTTCGTTGCTCTGTCTGCCTCACTGCCTTCTTGCACACATGACTTGCAATATCTGTTCTTATTCCTTTTATTCTTTGTGCTCCATGTCCATTCGCTGCACAGTTCTTCTTCTGTTCAATTCAGCTGCTACATTCCCCTCCTTCTTCACGCATGAATCACCTTCAACAATGACAATCGCAACTATACCAACAACAACTGCAACTCTTCTCTGTATCGTGTACTTATAGCTTCTGTGCTACTTGTGCATGCAATGTGCACAATCCCTCTGCCTTCTCACACCGCGTTCATCTCCTCCACATGTCAAGTGCTCTGTCTGATCATCATGGTAACCCTTCAGCTTCTCTGGTGTTTTTCCCACACATTCAGCATCACTGGATGTCATGCTGAGATTCCTCAGCCTCTCTGGCAGTCGAGACTCTTTGTCTTCTCTATCTTAGACGAGCTTATCCTTTCTATTTTCAGCTACAGACTTCAATCCCCTTCCATCTATCAATCGCCTATATCAATAATCCTCAATCCACTGGAATATGCATTGAGACTCTTCATCTTCTTTGGCGATCACACTCAGTCCTCTTCAAGTCCTCTAGCAGAGATCATCATTTGTTTTAGTTGTTACAACGAGAAGTGCAAAAGTATCCCTTCGATCTTGTTCAACTTCACCTTAACAGTTGGATTAAGAATAAAGAATCTTGTGCCTGTTTCGCCATTTCGTAATTCGGCATTTCAAGATCTCTGTGGTGAAGCTTAGCAACTCTAGCTTCTTCCTCCAACTTCCATCGATGTTCCCAATGGCTGTGACCACACGCTTATGCATAAAGAGCTTTCACAATTTCACATTTCATGAATCTGGAGATGAGGCATCTTGACTCTCCAAGTCACGATCCCCGAAACCCTGAAATGGAGCTTATTTGAACTGAATCCTTCCCTTCTCGTGACCACCGATGGTGACCATAGGCTGTGCCAAAAGGCACTTCATATTTCACGAGTTTCCACGCCATGCTCTGTTGACTCCAAGTCAGCGAAATTCCAATCGTTTTCCACTTGTCCTATGATTCGACAGTTCAGATCTGATCTTGATTCAACAACTCAGATCATATTGCGATTTTGCATATCACGATTTTGGCGTTCTTGTGGTTATGTTTCTTGCCTCTCCGAGTCACAATTCATGAAACTCCGAAATGGAGTCGGATCAACGGTCCAGATCACACCTTGATCTGATGGTTACGATTAAATCGCGATTTCGCATATCACTGTTCCTAAGATGGAGGTTCTCATCACTCCAAGTTGTGATAGGTGAAGCTCCGAGATGGAGCTCAGATCAACGGTCCATGTTCTTGGTGATTTGACAGTCCTGATATTTTCGCGATCTCGCATCTCGTTGTTCCTTAGATGGATATTCTCGTCACTCCAAGTCGCGATAGGTGAGACTCCGAGATGGAGCTCAGATCAACGGTCCTCGTTCTTGGTTATCTGACGGTCCTAATCTTTTCATGATATCGCATCTCACTGATCGTTAGATGGAGATTCACGTCACTCCAAGTCATGATAGGTGAGACTCCGAGATGGAGCTTTGACTAGCTTTGATCTTTCACCACACGTCCTCTTGATCCAACGATCCACGACTGTCCTTTCTGACGTGGTCTGCCATATTCACCTCTTGGATCTGATAGCCCAGATCACACCTTGATCCAATGGCTAGGATAATTTCACCATTTCACATTTTTGCACTTCTGTGGTGAAGTGTTTCGATGCTTCAACTCCACTTCATGATTTCCCCACTTCGTGATTTCGCCACTTCGGTGGTGAAGTGTTTCGACACTTCAACTCCCAGTATCCAAAATTCTAAAATGGAGTTTACTCTTCCATTATCACTGTGTTGCTGATCATACTGATCTTTGCCATCATTGTTCTTGCCATCAATGACAAGCTTACTCCCAACTGTAAACCTTCCAACACAATTTTCCTTGAACAGAAAACCTATACTGCTATGAATTTTCTTCCTTGAATATATGAGATTGGATGATGCACACTGGGAGACATTTTTTTCTTGTAGATAGATCAAATTTTCAATCAGTGAAGGTATTATTTAGCTTGATATCTTTTTCTTGTATTATATCTCTCTTAAGTTTGTTTTAACTCCCAACATTAAGGAAATTGAGATTTTGGTTGCTATCTACCAACCATAGTGATTCACAATCTATTATGTTCACTTGTTATTGAACTGGCACCATAATTGTTGATCTGTGGAATTGTGGATTACATTCCATAGTTACATCATCGATTGGCATTATCACTAAAAGGATGAATTGTTTGGTCTATTGATTCATATACTACAACCAATGTGTTCAGTGTATGCGTTGGATGTCATTTCCTAAATCCCCAAGAATTGAATCAATTGGGCACTTAAAATTGTCATTTATTGAATAGCTAGTGAGTTTAACCCCCTCCATTGAATAAGAAGATATGTATGTGTTGACGGGACCTAAATCCCCTGACTCAACAGCAGGAACCAAACCCGTGACTGAGTCCCAATTAGACTCTGCATCATTTGGAGTGGAATGGTTCTCCATATCTTGCGATTTGGACGAATTATCGATGGGCTTTGTGTTTCCTAGTGAAGGTTCTTCCTTCAGTTAGAATGGTTCTTTTTCTATATTTCTCTTGGATGGGGCTGGTATAAGAGATGCAAGCCAGTATAAACCAACTTGAAAAATAATAGGACATAAGTTTTAACTGGTGGGAAGAGGTCAAGCTTGGGATAACCCACTGCTCAAACATGTAGACAATGGTTCTATGTCACAGGGTCTAGTACTAATACATTAACCAAATGAGCATCCAACTACTGTCTGAGAAAAATAATTAACAGAAGAAAACACATACGTAATCAAGATAATGGTAAGCAAAATAATTCATCTACCATAACATTCATCACATAAAAACACAACGATTTATCTTCATCATTAAAGTAAATAACATCAAGACATTGCACCAGATAACTTGGAAACAAAATTAATTGTTCTTACTCATTTACTTCATCATTCATGGAACATGAAAGGAAGTAATTCTTCTCCAACCCCAATCAGATACATCTGATGAAAATAGATTGTCTTTGGTCTAGAAGGACTTCTCAATTCACAATAGTCTCAAAATAATTATCAATAGCAAAAAAAAACAGATTTCTTACAACAACCATCGACCAATGACTAACCAGTCGATGTCTCTATTTATAATATAAAATTCAACCAAAATTAATGGCTAAACATGGTTCAATCCAAACAAAATTTTCCATGTGGCGTGGTCATTCAACATTTTCTTTAATAGTCCTCCCGAGATGTCTCTTCAAAAGGGTGACTTCTTTCATATTCATACCATCTAATAAACAAGTCTTCACAGGTTTGAGCCCATGGGAACCTCTGTTGTTCCATAGGGGTAGCATATACTCCCTTGATGTCTACTACATGCACCCGGTATTTTACCAAATTAGAGTTCAACTGTTGCAGTATGGCTCGATCTCTCATCGGGTGTCTCGTGAGTTGTTGCACTTGCCCTGACATTGCATCGATGACTTTTGCGCACTCTTTGGCCCAAAGAGAATCTTGCATGGAGTGCATCTTGAACACATTTCTTAGGTTAGTGAATTCACCAGGGGTGCCGAATTCGGGGAGAACGACATCTTTCATTACCTTATTAATTTTACTCCAGTGTTTTTGGCACTTGGCCCATTGCTCTTGGATTTCTCGGTGTGGGCTCCGAGTCATATTTTCCCATTATTCGACAGATTTCTTCATGTGGTCGAGACTACTTTTGCCAACTAGCTGAATGCCATGATTTTCCTTTTCTCGACCCTGCTGAACTGCCTCAATGTATTCAAGTCTCTCTACCACTTGTTGTGCCTTTTCGTTCAATCTCTCCATCTCTTTGAATGTCGCAAGTGCCATGAGAGTATCCTCCTGGAACTCGACTATGTTCTCAGTTAACATGTGACTTTCCTTCTTGAACTGGTTACAAACTCATTTGAACTCATATTTCATATACACACTGGTCCGTGTAGCTCCTTTATAGTATTTGACAAGATGGCGCAGGTGTTCGAGCTCTTCCTGGGTGTCATCTAGTTCCTTTTCATCTCTCTTATCTCTATCTTGAGTGGCATCTAAGAGGGATTTTCCTACGCCGAATAGTTCATACATGCGAGCATCTGCAGTGCTGATTAAATTCTTTTCTGTGGTAACCACGATGGATTTATCCAAAGTGATCCTTCGCCTTTTGGCGGTCCTTTGAACGATGGCCTTCAACTTTTGATCATAGGAGATCGCATAGATGTATGCTACTTCATTTACCGGTTTTGGTATCTATTGATCTCCCCATGTGAGGCTGTTTCTCAGGCTACCCGTGGTGTATATTTTCTCAGGAGTGGGCTCTCAAATTTCTTCACTCTGTTTTGTAGATCTGACCTCTATTTGTCGTTTGTCAGGGATTTTAATATTGGGTGTAATGGAGGTATAGGGTACAAGGTTATCTCTTCCTTGCTTGTCAGCCTTAGAACTGCCACTTTCCTTTTGTGGAGTTTCATCACTCAGCCTCACTTTTGATTCTTGTTTGTTGGACTCCCTTGTGTCGAGGCCACTTTCAGACCCTATTTCTTTTTGTAAGGCCTGCTTGTCTTGGACCTCAGGCTCAAGGTAGGCGATTTTATTGGGACTGTGAGAAGGCTCTGGACTCTCATCGTCGCTGTATATATTTATAAGAGTGCTCAAGGGATTGGGCGTTGGTGTCTCTATTGAGAGTCAATTTGTCTCTAGTTGAGTTATCCCTTCTTCTGAAGGATTGATCAATGATGTTGTGGGTTCAGGGTTACTTAAACTAGGGGCATTGTTGGGAACCGTGGACCTAGGATCGTTTGAATCCATCAGGACACTTTGAATAATAGTTGAAACTGCAGGTCCTATGAAAATATATGGGTCATCCTTCATCCATTTTAGTGGCAAGTCAGTTTGCTGAAGTAGTGGCGTACCCCTTTCTCGTGTAGTTTGATCTTCTGAAAGATCTGTGATTTGTACCGGGGATTCCTGGTGAGTTCCCACAACTTCAATGTCTTCTTTAGGATCACTTATTTCCCCATCCAATTCATATGAAACTGCTCCTCCTAGGTGTCAGCTAATTTCTTGAATTGCCTGCTCCGTAAATGTTGCCTATTATTCGTGGCTCATAGCTCTAAACCTGGTTCCTCGAGGATCAACTCTCTTGGACGCCACCATATTCCAGTCTTGCATGTTTTTCAGTAAATATTTCATCTTCAAAATGGTTGTGGGCATAGGGCCAACAGGATGATACTTGCGACGTGTGCTGTAGAACCAATCCCTTGGGATCGTTTTTGCGAAATCGACTAGTTTGGAACCAAAATTCCAATTGACCTAGACCGAGTTGTTTAGCATGCATGGTATCTTTGACCATGCAGAATCTGATATGAAAGCCATATGGTATGAAATCCCGCTTCTTGTCTTTTACCAAAGTCGCATTGTATCCTTGCAGGATGGTTTGATAAAAAATTTCCCCTAACACTAGCCGGTCGGGAACATAAATGGGTAATAAGTGGGATGCCAATGTGGCGTCTAAAACCCTGATGTAGGTTTCTCGTTCTTCCAAATACCAGTGGCCAATTTTGGTTATAAACTTCTTTGCTTCATCTGACAATCTAAGGCATTCTCTTCTAAAGAGAAAGGAGTAAACACGTGCAATAAATTGATCACAGATAACAACATAGGATTTTTTGTACTTGTTTTCCCATAGGATGATGAAGTATACATGGACAACTAGCTCCAAAGGGTGCCAATTTAGGTTCATCCCAACAAAAGCATTCTTGGTGTAGATGTCATCCAATAGATACGAGGCCATGTAGAAGGCATGGGTATCTCGCTCCTTCAGCTCCTGAGCCCGTCTTATGCAGCTGCTCAACTGCTTGGAGATGATGGCACCCCCTGAAATGGAGATTGTAAAATCTAGAGGCATCCAAGCCTCTGAAAATCAGGAACACTCTTTTTCCCCATGTAACTTTTAGAGTAAATCCATGAGGTATACATATGGTTCCCTAAGGTTGGCCGTCGGGTACCAACCAACAGTCCGGTTCGTGAATTTTTGGTCTTCTCTCCACCAAGACGACATGATTTTGCTGGTATCGTGTGATGTGTAGAAACTTAAGATGAAATTAGTGCTCAACTTTAGCTCAGAATCTTTGAGCTTATAGTAACTTTGAACCTCTGATGGTAGGAAGACTCCGACGCATTTACTGTTATCATCATTAATCAAACATTTTTGGGCATCAGCGTGGTCAATGATCTACTTCAGAAGCTCAATGCAAGGAAATACTAGAGATCGGCTTGCCACCATGTGCAGATAAGGTATGCGAATGTTGGGGAGGACCTCTTCATCGAGCTTCCTCATTTCAGGATCGTTATGTGGGGTATATTCGAGGGGTTCTTCTTTCTTGATTTTCTTGAAAAAATCTTCCCAGTGAGGAAATTCCATCTTGGATCCAATACTTGCCTCTATGTCCCCAAAAGTTGGGGGCTGGAAAAAGGGCTCCTTGATGATTCTCTTAATGATGGACACCGGCTTGGGGGTGAACTCCAATTGTCTTGTGACTGCTGGTGATGATCCCTTTCCTACTTCTGATTCTTGCCACTTTGGCGCCCTTGGCAATTTCCTGGTAAATGGCTTCTTTGGAGGCATTGTCCCTGCAATAAAAAACAATTCCCTTTAAAAAACATATACAAAGAAGCATTGGGTGAGGATATATAAAATGAAGTGAAAATCGGTAAGTGGACCCATACCTGCAATGCTTGCTAAGATAACTGTTCAATACTTATTGGACTTTGGATGCTTCCTCCAGATCGTTTATCTCTTCTCTTTTGTCTGTTCTGAATTCCTTTCTATGCAAAATGGGATCATACACAATGACTCGAAGAGAATATAACTGAGGATATATTGTCAGTCATATCAATTAGTTAATATGAGTAATGAATGCGAATTCAAAATCAACCACTATCGGATTTCTGCGGATAAATCCTGACTGGTTGACGGCGGAGGCGCGGATGGAGATGCATTTTATCGGAGAGTTTAGTGGTTCCTTTTTATTAATGCATGAGTCAGTAACTAATGCATGATCCATGAATTAAATGAGAACTGTAAATGCAATGTACCTACAACACTCCAATATTAACATGTCTCGTCACGTCACGTCACTCAGTGACTAGATCGGGGATCGGATAGTATCAGAGCGTGTACTTATATTGATAGGCTCTTGGTGAAACTTTTGACGTCGATGATATAGGGGTTGGTGATCAGGGGAAATTTTAGGTACACAGCTTCTCGGCAGGCCTCCATCTTGATGAGCTTTTGGCGTTGAAGACATTTTGAGTGTCGGTAATCGAGGGTGTTACTCTTCCTTTCATGTGGCACATACTATTACCTCTTTCTACCGAAGCCGATTGAATCGGTCTTCAACACAATAATTCTCGAGGTTTATGCATAGGAAATAATCATTTCATTAGCTGACACCAATGAGGGTCAACACTCGACTACTTTGACTACCCAAATGATTTTCACCACCATCATCTTCTGCCGATGCCAAATTTCTCTTGTGAGGGAAAATCCTGGGTCGTCGATTGCTTGAGTAGTCATTAAGTATTTTAGAGTTAAGATGTTTCTTCACTGTATGTTCAAGTGAAATTTTAATCAATTAAAATGCAAAACATATAAGACAAGCGAAGGATCAATTTTATGTCGAGGTGAAAACAATTCAAAAGTAAAATAAAGGGTGGTACCCAAAAGGAAATGGTCACAGAACTTTTAGGGTGTGTTGAGTACTCAACAAATGGCGATTTACTGTTCGGATGCAAAATCTCTGTTCCTCCTTCGTTTCCATTGAGGTATTACCGAACCTTAGAGTAGGTATCTCTGATACTTCTTTTATTTGCATTGACCGAAGTTATTGTTTTTTTTTCTCTTTTTATTTTTATTTTTATTTTATTTTATTATTGGAAGTATTGTTTTTGGGCTTGACCATTCACTGGGAGGGCATAAGGTCCCCCCCTCAGGTTTTTAAACTGATAATTACTTACCCCAATCTTCTCAGCCACCTGGAAAGGCCCAAGCCATAGGCTCTGAAACTTGGAATGTTTCCCTTTGGGTTCATTTTCCCAATCCCACTTCAGGACTA
This sequence comes from Picea engelmannii, assembly GCA_009831015.1. Lineage (NCBI taxonomy): Eukaryota > Viridiplantae > Streptophyta > Pinopsida > Pinales > Pinaceae > Picea > Picea engelmannii. The sequence continues at coordinate 170,902 of ML777165.1, forward strand.
AATATCCTACTTCAAAGTTCTTTTCCTTAGCTTTATGCTTGTTGAACCATCTTTTCACTATCTATTGATGAGACAAGAATTTTGACTTAGCCTTATCGCTCTCTTATTCCAACATAAGAAGAGTGTTGATTCTTTGTTGCATGGCCGAGGAAGGTTCTTCGTAAGAATCTTGGGACAATTGGAGAGATAGAAGATAAAGCCTGTTCAGGAGGATGGCATCATGTCCGTAGACCAGAAAGTATGGGGAATTTACTATGGATTCTTTGGGCATGAACCTATCGGCCCATAGGAAATTCTGAAGTTGATTATCCCAATTTCTTTGGTTATCTGTAACCGTCTTCTTTAGTATCTTACCAGGTTCTTATTGGTCGATTCTTCTACACCATTTCTCTCAGGGTAATAATTTGTAGAGTAATTGATTATGATCCCTTTCTCCAGAGAAAACTCTGTCAGTAGGGTAGAAGAGAAGTAAGTTGCGTTATCAAAGACTAGAACATAGGGGACACCAAACCTTGTGATCAACTGTTGTTCTATAAATTGGATCACTATTTTTTCATTCACATGAGTCAAAGGAATGGCCTCTTCCCATTTTGTGAAATAGTCGGTGGCAGTAAGAATGTACTTGTGAAGTTTTGATGAGTTAATAATAATTTCTCCTATGATATCCAACCCCCACTGCTCAAAAGGTCTAGAGACAGTCACAGGATAAAGTGGGACTGCTTCCCTTTTCTCCCTCCCATCACTTATTTGACAAGTTTTACAATTCCTAGTGCAAGTATGAGCATCTTTGAACAAAGTGGGCCAATAATAGCCGACTCTCAGGATTTTATGAGTGGTGGTGTTCCCTGCAAAGTGTCCTCCGGTGGGGCTATCATGGAGTTCCATCAACACCTTGTTAGCGTCTTCTCGTTCGAGACATCTCAATAATACCCGATCATAGTTGATCTAGAAGAGTACCAAATTTATAAGAGGATACTATGAAGATTTCAATCTTAGGGCTCTCCTTTCCTTAGGGTTGAGTTTCTCGGGACAAGCCCTGTGGTGCAACAGATAAGTCAAATCCTTGTACCAAGAGTCTTACATTGGGGAGATATATGCTACTTCATTGCACCATAGTGCCATTTCATTTTCCCATCCAGAATCTTCATTTGCTTGATCCTGGGCTTCGACTGCGAGCTTACACAGACCTTGCCCTTTTACTAGCTTGGAAGGTTTTATATCTAGATCAAATTCCTGAACTACTACCATACAGTTCCCTCTTCTTTCTCCCATTTCTTGCTGGGTAAACAAGGATCAGACTACAGGGTGTGGCACGATCACCTTAGTGTGATTTTTGAGAATGTAGGACCTGAAATGTTTTATTGCCTTGTAGACCACGTAGGCTTGTCTATTTATGGAAGGATAATTGAGCTTGACTCCTTGAAGATTAGTACTCATAAAGGACACTGGGGATTCATTGTTGTGATCATATTTTTGGGTCAAAACCGTGGCGAGCGATTGGATGGAGGTGAAAGTATACAGGTTAAAGTCTCTATTGAAATCAGGACTTCGCAACACCGGGGCTTGAGAGATGGAGGATTTGATATTGTTGAAAGTTTCTTTCTGTTCATCATCCCACTTAAATTTTAAATCCTTGCGAATCATCTTTTGTAAGGGTTTGATGATTTCGGCGAAGTCGAGACTGAACTTCCTCATGAAATTGATTTTCCCGAAAAAGGATTGCATGGCCTTCTTATTATGGGGTAGCGGAATTTGAGCTATGGACTTAATCCTTTCAGGGTCTATGTAAATCCATGCTTGAGATATAATATGACCTAACAACTTACCTTCCTCGATACCAAAGATAGTTTTCTAGGATTCAACGATATACTGTATTTCGTGCATCTCTCAGAAATATGAGTTAAGTGTTGGATGTGTTCTTCTCTATTCTTCGAATACATCGTTACATAATCTAAATATACTACCACACACTTATTGATAAGTCCCTAAAAATCCATGTCCATGGCTCTTTGAAAGGTTTCTCTTCCTTTAATTAAGCCGAAAGGCACGCACTTATAAGCGAAGGTTCCCCATTTGGTTCGGAAGGTAGTTTTTAATCGGTCTTCCTCCGAAACCAACACTTGGTTGTATCCATAGAAACCGTCTAGCAGGGAGAAAATCTTTGAGGTTGACATGGTATGTAGGAGTTGTTCCATCGGTGGGATGGGATAATTGTCCTTTTTTGAAGCTCTGTTGAGGTTCCGAAAATCTAAGCATAATCGGATTTCTCCTGACTTCTTCCTCACTGAAACAATATTATCTACCCAGGCAGAATGCCTAACTTGGAAAATTATCTTCGCATCTAAAAGCTTCCTTAAATCTTGATACATGAGAGGTTCTAGGGATGGATGATACTTTCAGAGATTTTGTTGGAAAGGTTTCATTTCGGGCTTCAACGAGATAGTGTGTTGAATAATGTGGGTGTCATACATTTTTAAACACTTATATGACCATGCGAAAACATCCTGGTATTGTCTGAATAATATGAGGTAGGCCTTCCTCTCTTCCCTAGATATAGTTTTGCTGAGATTTACATTCTTTTGGTTCTCTGGAGTCCGAAGATTCACAGTTTCATGGAGGGGACAAGAGCTACCAGTCTTCGCATTTTTGGGTCCTTTAAAGTGATCCTTTAGATCAAACATAATCTCTAGATTGGCTATCCCCTTCAGGATCATGTGAGATTTCGAATTTCCAATATCTTGTCCTATTTAGGGGTTAGTTTTAGTTGTCTTCTCCCAGAATTCTTCATCATCTATGGCTAGGTCTTTGAAATTGTCCTGGTTGGTCAAGAAAATTATGATTTTCTCGTCACCTTCAAAGACTTTCCAATTGGAAATATTGTTCGGCACCGACGGTTTGTAGATAAGTTCTACAGTGAATCGAGAGGCTTCATAATATTCCAAAGGCCTGAGTCTAGAAGCAGCTGTGGCTAGGGAGTCAGCAATGATATTCTTTTCTTTGGGGATTGTGATGATATTGAAAGCCTCAAAGAATTCTATTAGCCTATGCACCTCCTGCTGGTAGTTCTTAAGATGAGGCGAATCGCAATGTATGGTATTTCTCACTTGTCTAACAATAATTTCAGAATCTTCAAAGACTTTTAATTCCTTAATACCCAAATCTATGGATTTCTTTAACCCTTGTACTAAAGCTTCATACTCAGCTTTATTGTTGGTACACTCGAATTCTAGTCTACAGGATAGGAAATGACACTTACCTTTTTGATTGATGAGTATGCACCCGACTTCTGACCCTTCTTGTGATTTAGATCCATCAAAATAGAGGGTCCAAATTTGTGAACGATAATTTCTCCTCTCTCTCTCTTTACCCGTGTTCTGTTCTCCGACCTTTTCCTCCAGAAGTCCTAGCGCGGGGTTTTGATAGAAGAGAGAATCTTCTATCGGCATCAGGGATTATTATTGAAATATTATTTTGGAATTTTGAGTAAGAGGAACATTGGACATGAGAGGACCAAAGTTTATGAAGTGAGAATCACAAGAATAGTTCCCCAATATGGGGAAGTCGGTAGAGGCTGGTTCATTCGGGGTTTCTAGATCAGTGACCGTATGTTTTAGATATCTTTCCCTATCGATTCTGAGCATGTTCTTGTATCCCTTCAGTGGTAGCCAAAGGTGTGCCCAGTCGGTACTGAAATATCCGTTTAGATTTTCAGACCAATTTCATCTCAATAATAGCCCATATGCCTCAGGGATATCCAACACAATGATGTCAATCACCTGCACGAAATTAGGATGTGTTGCTATCCTGATAATCACATCTTTGATCTCTCCCATGACATGTTTATCACTTTTGAGAGGGACAACACCTAATTTATTACACACGGCCAAGGGCATGACATTGGAGGACACCCCCGAATCGACCAGACAATTGTGAAGATTTCCGTTGAAGACTTCAAACATAAAAAGGAAGGGTGGTACAAAAGGCCTTTCTTTCCTATCTTCCGAGTAGGTGTTTACAATTGGCTTTCTCACCAGATCTGTTGGGGGAAGAATCTTGTTTTGACTCTCACCATTGGTCAGGTTTCCTACTGAATTTAGAGCTTGCAATAGGAAGTCTTTTTGCTAAGGAATTCTGCATACGTCCAAAACTTATATTAGCTTTTAGCTTCTTCAAATATTCGACTACGTTATACTATAGTTTAGGAGAATCTTGGGTGTGGATTCTTATAGGATTTTTACCGGGGGCGAAAGGCATTTTCGAGTGGTCAAGAGTTAACTTACTTTGCGGGGCCTGGGTGGTGTCAACATCTTTCGAGCCAAGTTTCCCCCTACTACGTGTCTGTACTACCGATACTTCTGCGGGTCATTCTCGTGACTCAAACAAATCACCTGAAGACGCAATCACGACGGGATCCCATATCAGCATGGTTGTGTCTCGTGGTGGGTCAACTTCTTCCTGATCGACACTATTCACGATCGAACTACTTGGTTTCTTAGTTAGGGAGACCTCATCCAGAAAATGATTGGACATTAAATTCATGGCATGGACCCATTGGGGTCATTCTCTTTCTGAGTGGTTCTCTTGGTGAAAAGTACAGAAATAATTAGATGTGACATTCCCTAGGTCAATGTTTAAGTTGGCTGGGGGAGGTTCAATTACTTTGAAAGGCTGGTTTCTTTTAAAGAAAGGATTATAGGGTCTTTGGCCTTGGTTTCCTTCCCTTGTGCTTCTTTTCATGTCTATAATCTCATTTGATAGTTTCTTGACCATGCATTGTAGATATTCTATATCTCCATTACCTTTGTCTGGAATTTTTTCAGCCGGTTTCCCCGACGATCTAGTCAAAAGGAGTCCTCTTCTAGGAGGGGGCTGGCTTTCTTTTCTCGCTAGAGAATCCTGGCCTTCTTTACATCCTTTCATATGGAATTCTATCATCTTGTTTTCTTCAAAATTCTCTGCCAGGTTTTGCTTGGCTTCTCTTTTAATGAACATGGAAATAGAAGTTGGGAGGGCATTGGCATAAACCTTGATTTGCAACTCTTGAGTTGGTTTCACCATGGGATAAAATTTGTTTAGGATGGTCGTGAATATTTGATTGAAATATTTGACCCTCTCTTTTGGGGTCATGGTGGTTGCGAACAACTTAGCCATTAGGGCTCATGTAGTAGTTTCTTCTACAAATTTGTCTAGAAAATTCTTTTGGAATTTAGTCCACCTGGTTATGGATCCTACTGGCAAATTAAAATACCACTTGGAAGCCAAATTTTCAAACGTGTATGGAAAAATTCTGCATACTACGTCTTCGTGTTGAACGTTCATAAGCCTGATCACAAGTATGAATTTCTTGATGTGATCTTCGGGCAAACTTGAATTTTCAATATCATACTTGGGGAGCAGCTTTTCTGGGTGCCAGGGAAGATTATGTACTCATCCCGGGACGGCCACAGCGTCTCTGACCAACCAAGGTTTGTTGTCTTGGAGTGGAACTTCTCTTTCCTCTCCATGACCATTGTTCCCTTCCATATCTTTGGAGTTGGAGTCAAAATATTCTTCTTCTGAAAATTCATTGTGTTTGGAGATGTCACCAGCTGACGTCTCAGGTATTAGATCAAGAGGTTCTTGGATTTCAATAATCGCAAAATCTATTAAGTCTTCGATGAAGCGGACAAAAACTTCATCGGGAGTGCTAACTACTAGTCTTCTTTGTTGTTTTCTTCAAGGGAGGATGTGGGTGAATGCAAATGCACTGATTTGTCAGGCGTAGGCTCTGGTAATTATCCTAAATTGATTCACTTCCTCGTGGGGGAGGGCGTAAGGTATTTCAAGGTGAAGATGTCCTTCCTCAGAATGGGGTGAGTTATCCTCTTCGTGAGTATTCGGTAAACGTGGAATGTCTGTCGGATGACTAGCCATGCATGTGGGCCATTACAATTCTGTAGCTTGTTCGAAAAGTTATATAACTTATATATTCAACCATTCATTCTCAGGCCCTCCTTCTAGTGCTAATTCTTTTGATAATTCCTAAATCCCCTCACTCAACAGCAGGAACCAAACCCACCATCGAGGCCTAATTATACTCTGCAATGTTTGGAGTGGAATAGTTCTCCAGATCTTGCGATATGGATGAATTATAGATGGGCTTTGTGTTTCCTCATGAAGGCTCTTCCTTCTGTTAGAACAAATATTTTTCTGTATTTCTCTTGGATGGGGATGGTATAAGAGATGCAATTCAGTATAAACCAACTTGACAAATAATAGGACAAAAGTTTTAACTGGTGGGAAGAGTTCGAGCTTGGGATAGCCCACTGCTCAAACATGCAGATAGTGGTTCTATGCCACAGGGCCTAGTACTAATACATTAACCAAATGAGCATCCAAATACTATTTGAGAAAACTAATTAACATAAGAAAACACATACGTAATCAAGATCATGGTAAGAAAAATAATGCATCTACCATAACATTCATCACATAACAACACAACGATTTATCTTCATCATTAAAGTAAAGAACATCAATACATTGCACCAGATAAATTGACAACATAATTAATTGTTATTACTCATTTAATGCATCATTCATGGAACATAAAAGGAAGTAATTCTTCTCCAACCCAAATCACATACATCTGATGAAAATAGCTTGTATTTGGTCTAGAAGGACTTCTCAATTCACAACAATCTCAAAATAATTATCAATAGCAAAAAAGAACAGAGTTCTTACAACAACCATCGACCAATGACTATCCGGTCAATGTCTCTATTTATAATATAAAATTCAATTGAAATTAATGGCTAAACATGGTTCAAGCCAAACAAAATTTGTCATGTGGCATGGTCATTCGACAGTTTCTTTAACATTCCACCCAAGATGTCTCTTCAAAAGGGTGACTTCTTTCATATTCAGACCATATGATAAACAAATCTTCACAGGTTTGAGCCCATGGGAACCTGTGTTGTTCCATAGGGGCAACATATACTCCCCTGATGTCTACTACATGCACCCGATATTTTACCAAACTGGAATTCAACTGTTGTATCATGGCGCGATCTCTGATCGGGCGTCCCGTGAGTTGTTTCACTTTCCCTAGCATTGCATCGGTGACTTTTGTGAACTCTTCAGCCCAAAGTGAATCTTGCATGGAGTGCATCTTGAACACATTGCTTAGGTTAGTGAATTCACCAGGGGTTCCAAATTCGGGGAGACCGACATCTTTCATTACCTTATTAATTTTACCCTAGTGTTTCTGACACTTAGCTGATTTCTCTTGTATTTCTCGGTGTGGGCCCTGAGTCATCTTTTCCCAGTATTCAACAGATTTCTTCATGCGGTCGAGACTACTTTTTCCAACTAGCTGAATGCCATGATTTTCCTTTTCTTGACCCTGCTGAACTGCCTCAATGTATTCAAGTATCTCTACTGCTTGTTGTGCCTTTTCATTCCATTTCTCCATCTCTTTTCATGTCATGAGTGCCATGAGAGTATCCTTCTGGAGCTCGACTATGTTCTCGATTAACATGTGTTGTTCCTTATTGAACTTGTTATAAACTTCGTTGAACTCATCTTTCGGATACACAGTGGTCTGTGTAGCTCCTTTATAGTATTTGACAAGATGGCGCACGTGTTCGAGCTCTTCCCAGGTGTCGAATAGTTCCTTTTCATCTCTCCTGGCTCTATCTTGAGCGACATCTGAGAGGGATTTTCCTACGCCGATCAGTTCGGACGTGCAAGAGTCTCCAGTGCTGATGAATTTCACTTATGCGGTAACCATGATGGATTGATCCAAAGTGATCCTTTGCCTTTTCGCGGTCCTTTGAACGATGACCTTCCTCTTTTGATCGTAGGAGATCACATAGATGTCTACTACTTCATCTACTGGTTTTGGTATCTGTTTATCTCCCCATGTGAGGTTGTTTCTCAGGCTACCCGTGGTGTATATTTTCTCAGGAATGGGCTCTCGAATTTATTCGCTCTATTTTGTAGATCTGACATCTATTTGCCGTCTGTCGGGGATTTGAATATTGGGTGTAATGGAGGTATCGGTTACAGGCTTATCGCTTCCTTTCTTGTCAGCCGTAGAACTGTCGCTTTCCTTTTATGGAGTTTCATCACTCGACCTCGCTTTTTCTTCCTGTTTGTCTGACTCCCTTTTGTCGAGGCCACCTTCAGACCCTATTTATTTTTGTAAGGCTTGCTTGTCTTGGACCTCAGGCTTAGGGGAGGCCATTTTCTTGGGACCCTTTTCCTCTTGGACTTGCACCGGGGTGCTGTGAGAAGGTTTTGGACTCTCATCGTCGCTATAAATATGTATAAAAGTGCTCAAGGGATTGGGCGTCGGTGTCTCTATCGAGACCCGACCTGTCTCTGGTTGAGTTATCCCTTCTTTCGAAGGATCGATCAACGATGTTGTAGGTTCAGGGTTACCTAAACCATGGGCATTGTCGGGAACTATTGACCTAGGATCATTCGACTCTGTCGGGACACTTTGAACAATAGTTTAAACTGCAGGTCCAATGAAAATATACGGGTCATCCCTCATCCGTTTCATTAGCAGCTTGGTTTTCTGAAGTAGCGGTGTACCCCTTTGTTGTGCAACTTGATCTTATGGAAGATAGCTAATTTGTACTTAGGATTCTTGGTGAGTTCCCACAACCTCAATGTCTTCTTTGGGATCACTTATTTCCTCATCCAATTCATATGCAACTGCTCCTCTCGAGTGTCAGCTAATTTCTTGAACTTCCTCCTCCAGAGACGTTGCCTGTTCTTCATGGCTCATAGCTCTAAACCTAGTTTCTCGAGGATCGACTCTCCTGGATGCCACCATATTCCAGTCTTGGGTGTTTTTAGTAAATATTTCATCTTCAAACTGGTCTTGGGAATAGGGCCAACATGATGATACCTACAACGCGCAATGTAACACCAATCCCTTAGGATCGTGTTTGCGAAATCGACCAGTTTGGAATCAAAATTCCAATTGACCTAGATCGAGTTGTTTAGCATGCATGGTATCTTTGACCATGCATAATACGATGTGAAACCCATACGGTATGAAATATCGCTTCTTGTCTTTTACCAAAGTCGCATTGTATCCTTGCAAGATGGTTTGATAGAAAATTTCCCCTAACACTAGTCGATCGGGAACATAAATGGCTAATAATTGGGGTGCCCTTGTGGCATCGAAAACCCTGATGTAGGTTTCTCGTTCTTCCAAATACCAGTGGCCAATTTTGGTTATAACCTTCTTTGCTTCATTTGACAATCTAGGGCATTCTATTCTGAAGAGAAAAGAGTAAACACGTGCACTAAATTGATCACAGATAATAACATAGGATTTTTTGTACCTGTTTTCCCATAGGATGCTGAAGTATACATGGACAACCAGCTCCGAGGGGTGCCAATTTAGGTTCATCCCGGAAAAAGCGTTCCTGGCGCAGATGGCATCCAATAGATACGAGGCCATGTAGAAGGTGGGGGTATCTCCCTCCTTCAGCTCCTGAGCCTGTCTTATGTAGGTGCTCAAATGTTTGGAGATGATGGAATCCCAATTAAATCCTGTACCTGAAATGGCGATTGTAAAAGCCATAGGCATCCATGCCTCTGAAAATCGAGAACAATATTTTTCCCCATGTAACCTGTAGATTAAATCCATGAGGTATACCTATGGTTCCCTGAGGTTGGCCGTCGGGTACCAGCCAACAGTCTGATTCGTGAATTTTTTGTCTTCTCTCCACCAAGATGACATGATTTTGCTGGTATCATGTGACACATAGAAACTTAAGATGAAATCAGTGCTCAGCTTTAGCTCATAATCTTTGATCTTATAGTAACTCTGAACCTCTAATGGTAGGAAGACTTCGACACATTCACCATTATCATCATTAATCAAACATTTTTGGGCATCAGTGTGGTCAATGATCCACTCTAGGAGATCAATGCAAGGAAAGAATGGAGATCAGCTTGCCACCATGTGTAGATAATCTCTGTGAATGTTGGGGAGGACCTCATCATCGAGCTTCCTTGTTTCTGATCGCTATGCGAGGTATATTTGAGGGGTTCTTCTTTCTTGATTTTCTTGAAAACTTCTTCCCAGTGAGGAAGTGCCATCTTGGCTCCAATAGTTGCCTCCTTGTCGCCGAAAGCTGGGGGCTAGACAAAGGGATCCTTGGTGATTCTGTTAATGATGGACACTGTCTTGGGAGCGAACTCCAATTGTCTTGCGACTGCTGGTGATGAGCCCTCTCCTACTTCTGATTCTTGTAGATTTGACGCCCTTGGTGATTTCTTGGTAGATGGATTCTTTAGAGGCATTGTCCCTGCAATAAAAAAAACACCCTTTAAAAAATGTATACAAATCAGCATTGGGTGAGGATATATAAAATGAAGTGCAAACCACTAAGTGGAACCATACCTGTAATTCTTTCTAATATAACTGTTCAATACTTACTGGAATTTGGATGCTTCCTCCAGATCGTTTAACTCGGATGTTATGTCTATTCTGAATTCCTTGTTGTGCAAAATGGGATCATTTACAATGAATCGAAGAGAATATAACTGGGGAGATATTTTCAGTCATATCAATTAGTTAATACGAGTAATGAATTCAAATTCAAAATAAACCACTATCGGATTTCTGTGGATAAATCCTAACTGGTTGACGACCGAGGCACCGATGGAGATGCATTGTATCAACGAGTTTAATGGTTCCTTTTGATTCTTGCACAAGTCAGTAACTAATGTGCGATCCATGAATTAACTGAGAATCGTAAATGCAACGTACCTACTAGACTCCGGGATTAACACGTCTCATCATGTCAGGTCACTCGACGAATGGATCGGAGATCAGATAGTATCAGAGCGTGTACTTAAATTAATAGTCTCTTGGTGAAACTTCCAACGTCGATGATATAGGGGTTGGTGATCAGGGGGAATTTTAGGTACACATCTTCTCGAAGGGCCTCCATCTTGATGATCTTTTGGTGTTGAAAACATTTCGGGCGTCGGTAATCAGGGGTGTTACTCTTCCTTTCGTGCGGCACGTACTATTGCCTCTTTCTGTCGAAGCTGATTGAATGAGTCTTCGACACAATCCTTCCTGAGGTTTATGTATAGGAAAGAATCATTTCATCAGCCGACACTGATGAGGGTCGGTACTCGGATACTTTGACTCCCCAAACAATTTTCGCCACCATCATCTTTCGCCGATGCCGAATTTCTCTTGTGAGTCGGGGAAAATTCTAGCTCACTAATTCCTTGAGTATTCATTAAGTATTTTAGAGTTAAGATGATTCTTCACTGTATGTTCAAGTGAACTTTTAATCAATTAAAATGTGAAACATATAAGACAAGCTGTTATCACTGAAATTTCGTCTGCACAGGGTGACAAGAACTCCGCATCATCAGCAAAGAAAAACAGTCATTCATGGCATAAGGATTAATTCCACAACACAGTAGAAGGGCCAAAACTATACAAAAATGGCTAAAAAATTAAAAGGCGTGTTGCACCCACCAAGAACGCGCGCATGCGCGCAACGTCTTCGTACAACGGACGCATAGGTGCGGCTGTGGGGTGAAAAACCCGCGCGCCTGCCAAACGACGCATTTATGAAGCTGGTCGGCCTCCCAACCACTAATGGATCGGCTCCCAAGTCGATTTGACATCAAATCCGAGCTCAATCTGCGTGGGGAGGCTGGTCAAA
>ML777165.1:206709-224758 GCA_009831015.1 Picea engelmannii
CCTCCTCATCATTGGACTTATCCCATAACAAGGTATTGAGTATTTGTTCGAGCTACTAATAGGATATGGTCGAGGGTACCCAGTAAGAAGAGTAGTACAAATGGGTGAAACCAAGAATTTGGTTCAAATCTAAATTGTACCTTCAAACATACTAGATCTCATTGGGTGAAGTTTCATGAAATGTAAAAGGTATACCTGGAGATACAAAAAATTGCTCGATTTGAATTATGGTCATCATTTCCCTACAAGATAATCAAAAGAATCTCCCTAGCCCAATATAAGGAACTATGTGTATAATCTGTTTTCATATTGGAACTAATAAAATAATTAGAAAATTGTGTATGAAATCCATAGTGTTATAAAAATTTTCCTTCTCTTTGAACTAAGGTAAGGAAGAAGCCATGAGAAAAATTCCCATTAACAAGATTTCCACCCTCAAGAGATAGTAAGGAGATACCCTTTTATAATTCCCTAAGCTGTCCTATTTTGAAGAATATATCAAATTATTCTACAACCATAACATACAAGGAAGGCACCCAAATGAAAACATTGTGATCAACTTGAAGTGGAMAATTTTATTACATHTTTCCTTGTTGAAAAATCATTKATCATGACAACAACAAAAAAGGTATYCACAAAATTTGTGAAGAATGGTTGAARCMAAAGACATTAAGAATRTTGATATTGAAATGAAATTCCACTATATCATATGAATTAGTGAAAATGATTTTGATGATCATGGAATATATAACCAAGCATCTATCCCATTCCATCCCCTCCCCTATGGTGATGGCATTGTCCAAAATGTAGTGACATCTAATGAAGGTCATATGTCTTGATTTTTTTATTTCAAAATCACTGGGTTCAGTTATAGAGATAAAACGTTTGGCCAATATTTTACAAAACAAATTTGATAAAGTGATCAAGGGTTTATTAGTGATTATATTAGGACCACAAATATTTGGTATGAACTTTATTTATAAATGTATTGGTATAATTACCCAATGATCAACTATGTAAGGCTTCCATAAACACTTAAAGTAGGTCTATACCAAAATATTCCCATGTGAACATATAAAATTCACATAGATAGCCATATAATCCTAGGGACTTATCACCAACGATCTCTATCAAGGTTGTAAATGATGAAAAATTTACATTCTTGGATAGGTATTGAGCTATAATTCACACATATATATATACTCTGTTGGCAATTTCAGATCACAGTGTTGAAGAAAAATCCAAAAAACATGATAAAAAACAAGTCTCTACCACTTTTTCAAGACCTTCATTGTGCTTCTAGGAGTAATTTTGGGAAAACATATTTTTCTCTGTCAAAAGGTGTCCATTTTATTTTATTGAGGTGTCTAATGACAACTAGATTCCCTTAGGTTTCCATTGATCCTTTCAGAGCTGGATTTGGAGTAGTGGAAGGCTTTCAAAAGTCCTCTCCAAGGTTGGCGCTGCGTTTTTTATTGATGTTGCGTTTCTGGGAAATATGACAACATAGTGATTTTTTGTTTCAGACATCGATTCTTGTTCCATCTTTCAATGCAAGTCCAAAATACATATCTATATTATTTATAAACTTCTCAACATGGTTGAGTTGTATTATTCGAGAATATGTGTATTAGTTTCTGATTTATTGCGCAAGTAGTGTAATGATCTTTCCTTGCAAAATTCAAACCGTACTTCCTGCTTAATTTTGTTCTTACATGGAAAAACTCTTCATGATCTCTACATTTTTCTCCCATTTTGTGTTTTGGAATTATGCTCTTCTAGCAATATCTAGAGACATGAAGTTAACTGTTTGCCTCGAAACCTTACTTCCTTATGGACCATATTGATATGCACCTGCTTCTCAATATTTGTAGGTTCACTATATGTCAAATATGTGTTTAAACTTATGCATATTTCCTCCAATGAACATAAATCTATATTAGGGGTCTCAACTTTTCAGTGTTGAGATTTTGGAGTTTAAAACACAATTCAACTGTAGTGATTCTGAAGTTAGCTCAAAAACATGAAAAAGAGGCTAAGGAAAGCCCTAAAGAAGCCAAAGAGGAGATATATCCTTGATATATTGGATGATGCATCGCTTATTGTTTAAACCCATCACACAAGGATTCCCAGAAATAAATTGCAAGGAATTTTGACAATTTTTTGAAATTTTTGGTATTTTGACAGTTTTGATGTACAGAAGCACAGTGTGGCCACGCTGCGCTTTCTATCAGAGGATATAAATGATGAAAAAGTTACATTATTGGATAGGTATTGAGATTTAATTCACATATATATACTCTGTTGGCAATTTCAGATCACAGTGTTGAAGAAATTTCCAAAAAAAATGATAAAAAATAGGTCTCTGCCACTTTTTCAAGACCTTCATCGCGCTTCTCGAAGTAACTTTGGGAAAACATATTTTTATTTTTCAAAAGGTGTCCATTTTGTTTTATTGAGGTGTATAATGACAACTAGATACCCTCAAGTTTCCATTGAGCCTTTAAGCGCTGGATTTGGAGTAGTGGAAGGTTTTCAAAAGTCCTCTCCAAGGTTGGCGCTGCGTTTTTGATTGATGTTGCGTTTCTGGGAAATATGAAAACATAGTGTTTTTTTGTTTCAGACATTGATTCTTGTTCCATCTTTGAATGCAAGTCAAAAATACATATATATCTTATTTATAAACTTCTCAACATGGTTGAGTTGTATGATTCGAGAATATGTGTATTAGTTTTTGATTTATTGCCAAGTAGTGTAATGATCTTGCCTTGCAAAATTCAAAGTGTACTTCCTGCTTAATTTTTCTCTTACATGGAAAATCTCTTCACGATCTCTACATTTTTCTCCCATTTGGTGTTTTGGCATTCTTCTCTTCTAGCAATATCTAGAGACAGGAAGGTAATTGTTTTCCTCAAAACCTTATTTCCTTATGGACCATATTGATATGCACTTGCTTCTCAATATTTGGAGGTTCACTATATGTCAAATATTTGTTTAAAATTATGAATATTTCCTCCAATGAACATAAATCTATATTAGGGATCTCAACTTTGCAGTGTTAAGATTTGGAGTTTAAAACACAATTCAACTGTAGTGATTCTGAAGTTAGCTCAAAAACATAAAAAAGAGGCTAAGGAGAGCCCTAAAGAAGCTAAAGAGGAGATATATCCTTGAAATATTGGATTGTGCATCATTGATTGTGTAAAAAAATCACACAAGGAGTCCCAGAAACAAATTGCAAGGAATTTTGACAATTTTTTGAAATTTTTGGTATTTTGACAGTTTTGATCTACATAAGCGTAGCGTGGCCACGCTGGGATTTTTCGCAAAGGATATAAATGATGAAAAAGTTACATGCTTGGATAGGTATTGATCTGTACTTCACATATATATACTCTTTTGGCAATTTCAGATCACAGTGTTGAGGAAAAATCCAAAAAACATGATAAAAAATATGTCTCTGCCACTTTTTCAAGACCTTCACTGTGCTTCTGGGAGTAACCTTGGGAAAACATATTTTTCTCTATAAAAATGTGTCCATTTGATTTTCTTGAGGTGTATAATGAAAACTAGATACCCTCAGGTTTCCATTGAGCCTTTCAGAGCTGGATTTGGAGTAGTGGAAGGCTTTCAAAAGTCCTCTCCAAGGTTGGTGTTGCGTTTTTGATTGATATTGTGTTTCTGGGAAATTTGACAACATAGTGCTTTTTTGTTTCAGACATCGATTCTTTTTCCATATTTCAATGAAAGTCCAAAATACATATCTATCTTATTTATAAACTTCTCAACATGTTTGGGTTGTATGATTCAAGAATATGTGTATTAGTTTTTGATTTATTGCACAAGTAGTGTAATGATCTTGCCTTGCAAAATCCAAACTATAGTTCCCTCTTAATTTTTTTCTTACATGAAAAATATCTTCATGATCTCTACATTTTTCTCCCATTTGGTGTTTTGGCATTCTGTTTGCCTCAAAACCATATTTCCTTATGGACCATATTGATATGCACTTGCTTTTCAATATTTGTAGGTTCACTATATGTAAAAAATGTGTTTAAACTTATGCATATTTCCTCCAATGAACATAAATCTATATTATGGGTCTCAACTTTGTAGTGTTGAGATTTTGGAGTTTAAAATACAATTCAACTGTAGTGATTCCGACGTTAGGAAAAATGTGAACATTGAGAAACAACAGAAATAGAACTTGAAATCCTGTAGAATTAAATTTATAAATTAAATTTATGTTATAGGAATGAAGATTTCCTTAAATGAAAAGGAAAATCAATTTAAAAGTTAAAAAAATGTAAAAACTTTGAAAAAACAACAAGTGGAGAACTTGGCTTGTTTGTTAAGTTGAGGGTTAAAGTCTATTAGTTTAGCATTTTTTTTCAATATATATTTACTTCTGTTTTCACCTTCTCGTTATGTTTAGGTGGGTTCTCTAGGGATATCCCAAAGAAATTTAGTGAACCCATGTTTGTTTTAGGTCTGTATGTAGAATCCAAGTTTGTCCCAAGAACCTGTTACCAAACTGAGATAAAAACTTGAAAAATTGGCACAGTTTGTAGTACCCTCTATTATGTTTGTAAACCCAGGAATAGAGGTTCTAAGTTTGTTGAACCCATTGTAGCCATAGCCGAGGTTCAGATAGTAGGTGATAAGTCAACCTTTTTGAGTTTAGAGTTGTGGATCAATGAAAAGCCTCATTATAGATTTTCCATTTACAAATGAGTGGGTCATATGACATGTTTCAGTTTGACTATGTCTTTGTACACAAATTCAATTTGTACTCTGGATGATCTTCATTTCATTTTTGGTATACAACTATCAAATTTTACCTTTTTGAATATACCGAACTATTTCTTTTTATAGTTTGGATCATGAAAATACAAGTACCTGAAAGATAGACCCTTATGAAACACTACTTGAAGTGCAATATATTTATTTCATTAAAAAAAAATCATAACATTATCTCTCCGAGTATTCTCGATTCAAATATCCCATTTAGATGTTTTTGATAGTCTAGCTTCTCTGAACTTTGAAGACAATGGAATCTTTTGTAAGAATATTTCAATGTTATTTTCATGGCAAAGGGTCACAAAATATTATGTAGTGTCAACATTGTAGTTTCCCCTAATGCACTTGGTAATAGAGATTGACATCCTTGGCCATTTTGTCTGGAAACCAATTAGAAATTGCATCGAAGTTTGAAGTGATTTTTGAAAGGAACTGCCTTTCAAAATGTGTTTTTTCTATTATGTGGAAAGGTGTACTCTGAAGTGCTGAATTGAGGATAATGTACTTAAGTTCCTCCTGTAGTCTCTTAAGTTGGGTAGACTGTCAAATACCTTATGTGAAGTACAATACTGTATTTAGTTTCTCTACTTGCCAAAAAAGGAACGACTCCTCTTAAAAATGTAACATGCATTGATAATCAAGGATTATAATGGGTTGTATTGAATGACCTTGTAAAGAGAATAGTATCTCAATCTTGGTAGTGA
The DNA here is from genome assembly GCA_009831015.1 of Picea engelmannii. Lineage (NCBI taxonomy): Eukaryota > Viridiplantae > Streptophyta > Pinopsida > Pinales > Pinaceae > Picea > Picea engelmannii. The sequence continues at coordinate 212,214 of ML777165.1, forward strand.
GAAGTATGATCAATCTGTTATGTATTACCTTCAAAGTCATCACACTTTAGGTTGGAAACTTTTCAATTCATTCAAGAAAAAGAAAATCCATGCGGACTGTCAGGTTTTTCAGAATTCTATCTTATTTGATTTCTTTAAGATCCCAAAGTTTTGGCATGCTTGCAGGGAGGAAGTGCAAAACGACTTTACAAATCTCTACACTCACAGGTATTAAAATCAATTTGCATGGAACTTGGTAATTACAAACTTCAAAGGAAGTTGGTATGCAGATATGGTAATTATAGTGTGCATCTTTCACTGCCCATAGCATGATCTTTCTTCCTGTGTCAGATTTTCACATTGCCAAAGGACACATTGTTGTTTCCTGCTCATGAATACAAGGGCCAGACAACTAAATGTTGAATTTCTATGAAGGAAAATGTACCAAACAAATCATCCTTTTGAGGTCCCATATTTGACCTCCAACATTTTGCTTTGCTTTTTGGCATGTATTGTCCCTTCTTCTCTTTGTTGGATTTTTTTGTAGAAATTTTCTATGTTTCTATCATAGTCATTGTTGGATTCCTTCAAATTTTGATGGATATGGATATATTGAATAAGATATACAAATAAACCAAGTAGGTACCATCATTGGTACTTGATTAACAAGTCACATTTCCCAATCACATTGATATGTGTGGAAGCATATTAAAATGTAATGTGACTTAAATTATTAATTATGAAAACAAAACAAAAAAGAAACAAAAAATGAGACAACAAAACCAAAAGAATTGAACCCAATACAATTCTAGATGTGACCGAATTATAAAATTCTACTTTCGTTACAATAGAGTTACAAAAGATAGACATTGTTCATTTTCCAATAACAAAATTAGAATTGCTTCTCTATGAAGGGAAGACAATTCAATTTTATTTCAGTAATACAAGTATCTCTGTTTACAAAATGACATGCAGGTCACAACCTGATAATCACTACAATATGGCCATGCAATATCATAATTGAATATAGCCATAAAGTGCAACATTAGAATTACATAAACCCAAACAACTGAACGCAGGTCCAAGTCTATGCAGATTTGATGCATTTACAACCAATTAAGATATGGGAAAATATGGATTTTTTGACATAATGAATCTTGAAGCATTGGGAAGATGGATTTGTGGACTTCTGGGGTTCAAATGTCCATGTTTTACTTGCTGGCATGTACAAGAGTTGGGTTAGTTTTGATACCAAAAAGAATATTTTTCTAGCTTGCCTTAAGTAATTATTTGACACACAAAATATAATCTTCATAAAGTTGATAAACTTAAAAACTTACAAAATTATTTGGAAGAGAATACACTTATAGGAAACTTGAATGCCTTGTGGAAGGTCCCATTGATAGAGGGTCACATCTACAAAAACAAATATGATAATGAGACTTTAAGAAAAAAAAAATTATTAAATTAAGAGGGTAGAAAAGTTAACATACAGATTGCATACCTAGCACTTGTCCCAACTCCACCTTCAGAAACATTAGATATCTTACGTTTTCTATTTTTCTTTGTTGTTCTTATCACTATACTAAGCTCAGTTGTTTCTGGAAGGTGTTTTTTCTTCTTAAATCCATCTAGTTTATGCCTATAAAATGCTTGACCCATTTGCACAAGAACATCTAAATGATTGGAACCCCCTCCTTTCTGTGTGCATTTATGGTAAATGGTATGAGCTAGCTTATGTGATTTCTCCATACCTTGTGTACCCCAAATGGCCAAGCTTCCATATTTTGCTGCAAACCATGGTCCATGTGCAAATAATTGATGCTACAAACATTTACATCAATCTATCTTAGAATACCAAACAAATGTACAAAATTAAGTTAATTTACAATAAATTATGTAAATTAAAGAAACATACAAAGGAAAGTACTAGTGGGATGAAAATTAATATGCATACCATATAATGTGTCATATGGTTTTCTCCCCAGGCTTTTATCATTGCTCTTATGAAGTCTGTAATATCTTCTTGAAAGGTTATTGCATCACCTTCCATGAATTTTTCCTTATCCATCAGTAAAAAAAAAGATGAAAGTGACCTCCAAGCACATTTCTTCTTTCTAGTTGATTCACCCCCTTCACTAGTGTGATCATTTTCTGCATCAATTAATTCTTCATAAAATCCCCAACATCCATGTCCACATTTGTTTTCAAGAAAACGACGTTCCTTGACACTTGACATTGATGGATTTGCTGGAAGATTTCCTCGTGTACCTGACCTCTTAATATATTTTTTCAATTTTAACATGTCCACCATGCAAACCTAATTTTGAAAGAACATGTTCAATTGCCTCAATTGACTTTTTACTTTCAGTCTATGGGGTCTTGTTCCATGCAAACAAAATAAATAAATACACCATCTTATCAACAATTCTCACAAATGCATGCAAAGTGCACATGTGCACCCTAATCAATGGTATAGGAAGCACCACATCTACATTTTGATCAAGTTGATCACGGTTGGGAGGAAGGTTTTGATGACAGGTAAAAATACCACCATTCCAACTTCGATCTTTTTGTTTTTTCTTCATGCAATATAAACAACTATGCATTGCATTTGCACCACGAGAAATGTTCTACATACACTTGAGATTTTTAAAATCAGTTGCAAGGTGCCATTCCACAAAATATGAACCATATCCTTCCACATATAATTTCCCCCCTTCATCATGTGAAGACATAATTGATGGTAAATATGTTTTGCTAAAAACAAATTTCAAGGACTCATGGGACTCCTTGTTGACACAAAAAATTCCCAACCAAAAAAGGTGATCTTCAGATTGAACTTGAAAATATTTATCGCTTGTCTTATCAAGGTTTGGATCTAATGCATGATTCATTAATGTGATTGGAACTCTTTAATATTTTTCATTGTTGATTAACTCCATCCCATCCAATTTTAGGACAACAATCATTTTCCCACATGCCTCCTTAATAGAGATGTCATAGTACCTCACCATAAGCTGTAATACCCGCTCTAGGTCATACCACAAGTTATTTTTTTCTCATTAATGGAATAATTTCACTTGATACTTTATTTTTATTCGTACTTGCAACTTCATGCACTTCTTCTAATTGATATGCATCTCCCAAATAATCAACAATTTTTTTTGTTTCGTAGTCCACACTCTTTTTGCACATGAAAAGGGCGAGGAGCCAAAATCTTCTTAATTCTGACATTCAACATTCCCTCTCTTGGAACTTTAAAAAGAATTGCATATGCTTCCCTACTGGTCCCTCTATCATCACAAACTCCTTGAACATCCTTTACATCAATTGTTAAGTTTACAATGAATTGGTTAACTACTTCTTTCCTCAAAGCTTCAAATTATGGTTGTTTGAGCATTGATTTAATGTCACTTTTCTTCAACACATTTTTTTACAAATCCATAATATCAGTACAACTTGGATCTAATATGGACTTCACCCCAAACACCCTTTTTTTTAGGCACCTCCCCTCTTTACCATACATGATAATGTTTTCAACTCTTTTGATCTATTCCTCAACCCCACTGGAGTTTCCTTTATTAAAGAGAGTCTCTTTTGGAGACGATAGATATCATTTTTCAACATTTCAATTTCTTTTGTTGAGCTAGATTTCACTTGAAGCAATTCATCCACATGTCTTTGATTCAACATTTATATTATTTGGTTCAATCTTATGATTTCATGATACTGAACCATATTTGAGTGATGGAGATGATTTAATTTGACACTAAGATCTTGTATTTTTTGTTAAAGGGAAATTTGGTTACCATCCAAATTTTTACAGTATCCTAGAAGACCGTTGTTTCTATGGCATACAAACTGACATAGTCCTGTTATTGTTTTGAAATCAGGATGATATTTGGACACAGGGTCAACTGTATAAAGTTATCCTTTCACCCAAAGATCTAAATTTTTAGCTCCAGATTCCCTTAATGCACTGTAGTCAATGTTAGGAACCAATTTTTGATTTTGTTTATGGATCGGTGGCATATCCTGACTTAAATTTATGCGGGTAACATGGTGATAGTTTCTTACACCATTTTCATCTATAGAAGAGTCCTGTAAACAAACAATATTATTAAAATAAAAACATACTAGAAAATCCCACAATGAGAAAATCAACTTGTAAAAGAAATAATTTAGGAGATCTTCTAAGGAAAATACAACTTTTCAAATATTGAGTCATACCTCAAATCTATCAAGCATCTTGTAGAATATTGTAAATTCAGCTAAGCTTGTATGTTTGCATATGAAGACAATATAGATTAAAAACTGGTGATTAGAATATAAGAAACCAATCTTACAACAATAGACAATCTAAGTGAATAAATGCCATGTATCCCACTTGGGTTTATTCTCCCTCTAATATGAGCATTTTCTAATTAGTTAGATATATTTATTCACAACAATCAATAGACTTCTAAGTTTTTGTCATTAGAACAAAAATATAATCACCAACAAAAGTAATAGATGGATTTGTCAATGAAGCATAGAGTATGAAAGGTTCCCTTTCACATTTGTCTTCTACATTGTGAACCCAATCCCTTCATCTCCTTACACCTACTTGAAAAATATCTAAAGTATCTCACCGCAGGTTTTGTGAAATCCAACTTTAAAACTGCCATTTTTTGCAAATTTAGAGGATATCCAAAAAAGGAATATAGTTGTTTATTGTAGAAAACAACTCGGTGCACTGAATTTAAAATTTAATATTATTAGAATCTGGTAGGGAACCAACTTTTAACACATCTGGTAGGGGTTCAACACATCCTTTAATTCTATTAACTGGAATAGGATGTTGACTTGTTCAGTCTCTTATGTTGATATGTTCAGACTAGATTACAACCTTTAGCTATGAGGACAATGAAAACTTTCACAGTGCCTCATAGGTCATTGGACACACCTATTATTGAACCAACTAATAAGAAGGGATATCTCAAAAATAATGGACTAGTCGGTGCTCAGAAGCCATCTAATGTTAAATCTGGCCGAAATAAGAAAATCAAATAAGATCCATTGGCATCACTAGAATGTGGTGCTGAAAATATTTCCATTTCCAAAAGACCCCAAAAACTAGCTGAAGCATTGCCTATTGAATACATGATTGCAAGTTATAAATTATTTTGGCAACAACTATTTTCCTCATAAGATACTTGTACCTCACCTGAAATGGTAAGACTACATGCAAACATATTTATCTATTTATTTAACACAACTTTTATTTCTGTTGACTGAAATGTGATGCTAATTGTTTTATTCTCTTGTGTTGATATGTTTAGAATGAACTACATACTTCAACTACGAGAATGATGCCACCTTTGATGGTTTCTCAGGGTTTATTGGTCACACATGTCGTTAATCCAGCCATCAAGAAGAGGCAAAATAATGGGCTAGTCAGTGCCCAGAAGCCATCTAAAGTTAAAGACAACCAAAGGAAGAAAACCAAAGACAACCCACAAAATCCCATCTCACTTATAGAGTAAATGGGTGTGGGAAGTTTTTGGGACAATTAATAATACAAGAGATACCATTTTTACCCACCCAGATTCCATCAGTTTGTTTTTTTCGAGCATCTTCAAGGCACTCCAAGGGAATTCTTTGAGAGATTAGAGTTCTGCATAATTGTATCTAACTGTGTTGAACATCAATAATATTTTTTTCAGTTCTCTAGTTGTACAAAATTCATCAATAATGTTGTTCTTATTTGGACTGAAAGGATTGTACAATGGGAATTCTTTTGAAACAAAGATCTCTTCAAAGCTAAAATTGTGTTCTTCTACCCCTCAAACTAGATTGTATATTTAGACAGAATATCATCAATCTGTTTCTCAGCCCAAACAGGTCATCCCAAATAGTAGTTTTTTGTTTTTTGTATAATTCAAATTAGCTGTAGAGGACATAAATACTCATCAATGAATGGAAGAATCCACCCTTAGCAAGTAAGGTGCAGAAATTAGAAGGCATAAAAATTGACAAGCATTTTTCCCATGGCTGCAATTGTACATGAAAGAGGGTTGGAGTGAAACCAGTAACGTGAACAGTTAGTAAACCTTCAGGGACCCAATTAGTAAGCCTTTAGGGACACAATTACATGGTTATTGTCTTCTTTGAGCTTCCTATGAACTTTTATTATTGTCTAGAGTTTAGACATTCATGTATTCCTATGCAAAAATAAATGTTGTAACAATGGATGAGTTATTTCTCAATATCAGGTTGATGTAGAGGTATGCACACATTTCTATTATTGATTACCATAAATAACTAGAACAAATATGAAAACATGATAATGTATCCTCACACAAAGAAAACTATGTTCAAGTCTTACCGTGCAATTTTTGAAAATGCCAATGTTTGAGTAAAACAATTACCAGTGTGAGATAGTGTACTAATCTAGGTTTCCATAATTATAGAGAAATAATATGAAATCTCGAAGAAATCACCCATACAAAAAAAAAAACATGTTGAACTTGTATTCCTTATGTGTGACCTTCAAAAATCCCAATGCTTGGAACAAGAAACAATAATGAACTTGAGACAACCTGCCCAGTTGAGGCAGCCTTCCCGAGATCTTTTTCAAATAAACAATTCACACATGAAAAATTGAAACAAACAAATACCTCCATTTAATAAGAAATGCATCAAGAATGGGTTCTCCAAAACCCTCCATTCTAGTAGCATTAGAATCTTTCTTGAAATAAAATTTGATCAACAAAAATTTCAAGTAATAGAACTCATACGATCTTCGACTTTTTCTTGTAGAGTACATGTATATTTGTTAAACAGTTTGTGAAACTCCATGCATTATATACATCCATGAGACCTCTCTGTGTATTCACCATAACTTATTTAATGTTGAAAGTAACACTTACAATTGACTATCAGTGCATGCCTCATCTCCATTCCCCCCAACATGAAGATAGTAATCTCAATCAAGCTCCCACAAAGCAAGCTTCCCTTCTTGTGGCTGAAAATATCCAAGGAATCTATTTTCAAATACCCACATACAAAAGAGTTTTAGAATATTAGTTATAGCTTCGAAGAAGTCCATGCTCACTTCATTGTTTCATAAAATAAATATGGTGAAAATTAGGAAGTTAAATATTGGATATCCATGTGCCACCAGTGTTTCTACTTGTTGATACTGAGAGAGGGGGGAAGGGGGGTGAATCAATATAAAGTATAATTTATCACTTTTTCATCTTTACTTTTCAATCAAATAATATTTCCAATATACAACAATTTATGGAATCCTTCTTACAAATTTTCCCCATCAGTATAAGCATTGTTGTAATATCATTTGATTGATTTCAAAAACTCATGGGCTTGTGTTGTAGCTTTCGAAGTTTGTGACGTCTCTATGAAGACCTGAAAATTATGTGGAGGCACATTGTACACCTACAATAGTAGATTAGAGAATATTCAGATGTAAAGTAATAATCCTAAAGTAGAACCACCATACTGAATTGCAAGAGCATCACCCATACTCTGGTACATTTCCATTAGTGTAGCGGAAATGCCACTATCAAGATCCACTTTGGGTCCATTTGACAAGCCCATAGCATACAACTGATGACCTAAAGATTCCATACCATATGCAAATTGTGCAAAAAGTGTACGATCCAGACAATCAATACAATTTGTATGAAGCACTCCACTCTGACATATGGGTTCTCTTGCATTGTTTGCATTCTTTTTGGGGTGTCGTTTAGCATCACAATCTCCATCTCGTGTAAACGAAAAGCTTCCAGAATCATTTCTATTTCCAATCTTTCCAAGATCTATCCCTGATGAATTGCATCTAAAATAACCTACAATAGTATCTCTGCAGTTTACACATTTTTTTGGATAGAAATTTTGAGATATATACATTTGGATTTGCACGAAGAAAAAGTACCTCATATTCATTACCCTCTCCTGAGAGAATCACAACTCGTGCCTTTATGCTCCTCATCAAATTTTGTCAGCGTCAAAGTCCAGTTGAAAGGCACACTTTCAATATATAGTAATCCATGCCTCATTATTGGCTTTCTTTAATACTCAGAGGATTTGGGAAATTTTGTTGGAAAACCAATGGAAATTTGAAGAAATCTTCATTGTTCTGGATCAGTATGCCAGAGTATACATTTGAGGCTAGAGATGCCATGTCTATTTATAGGGAAGGTGTTGGAGGTAGATGATTAGGTTAACTTTCATGTTCTATATGATGATGGAGAGCCTTAATTTTGATAAAGTTAAGAATTGGGAGGGTTCCCTCATAGGAAACAAGAGTAAGGATGGTAAAGACCCTATTCTTAAAGCCATAAAAGAACTACTTACCCCCTCCATTTTTTTTGTTTTCTTTTAGATAATGAAACTCTTTTACGAAAAGATCACCATATAATTGTGATCCTGGATCATGTATTGTGATATCAACCTCTTTACCACAGTTTGTCTATATACTAGCAATTTTGTCAATTGCTTCTCTATTCTCATTACTAGAAGAATCATTGTAGAAATTTTGTACACACATTATATTGTTGTACACTTTTTAGAGTGCTTCATAGTTAATTAATAGGTTATTAACTCTAATTGATGTGTCATATGTCCAATGAATTTTCTATGGTAGCAAGGTATTTTTTTTCTTCTGAATTTAAACAAGTTTGATTGATCCTTTGTGTATTTATTTCATAATTTTTCTCTCTTATTAGTTTGATACATGTATCTTTCAAGTAATGCATTTGTCTAGCTTGACTGTGAGCTAAGATACGTTTCTAGTTGATTTCCACATTCATCAACCTTGTTTAAGTGAAATGATTCATTCTAAATATTGGATCAAGTGTTGTTATATAAGTAAAGCATCAATTAGTTTGTAAAACAATTTTAGTGTTCAATAAATGCATGTTTATGCACCTTCAAAGTTAATGGGATATGTTTATTATGCCATCATTCCCATCTCTAATATAGATTTTACTTGAGGATATGTTTATCCAAGGTGATATAGACAGAATTCAGTGGACCTGCATCTAGGGCTAGCAATCAACATCAACATTGTTAAATTTCAGTGGACTTGTACCTATTGTTAGATTTCATGCATCAACATTGTAGTTGGTTATGTTATTCTTGGATTTTCCTTTCAAAGACACCCGATATGAAAGGTATTCATAGAACTACTTCACTCAATACAGGGATGCAAAGCAGCCTTTTGGGATTTTCCCTTGCCCTTGAGAGTTGAGACACTTAAAAGAGAGATAGAAATTTTCTTTTGGGAAAATATTTTAAAGGTATGTGTTTCCTTAATTTGTTAACATTGTCAAAGTTCCATTTTCTACTACTCTTTCAACAAAGAAAAGGGTGGATTGCATGTCTAATACATAACTTCATTCATGATAGTTAAGTGGCCATTCTCCTAAAAATGGAGTGAGCCTCCTTGTATCTACAGTAACACCTCTATTGGCATGTTCTCTTATCTTCTTACTTTTCTCTAAAGATTTGTGACACTTAACATTGATTGGCTATGAGATTTTTCTGTATCCAACTCCCTTATTTTCATCTATCTCTAAATCCATTACAATATATGTTTCCTTGTAGTTGGGCTGCTATGAATCAACATAGTTTTAGTTTGCTTCTATTTTCATCGTAGAAGACCTCATGATTACAGGTTCTTCATCAGATTACATTCTTTCAATGAAGGGTGAACTTAGTCATGCATTTCAAATGACGATACTTTTGGCATCAATGGACACCTTAGTTCTTTCTATAAACCAAACAACTTTAAGATATTAGTGGGAATAGTTGGCAATACTTACAAACAAGCACCTTCTATTTGAGGTTGGTTCAACAATTCATCCCATACTACATATACATTAGGCTTTATTTTATAGTAGTTTTCATGGTACTTCAACATTTTCTAACTCGTATCACTCTACCAGGGAGAATTTAGCTTTCTTTCCAATTCAGTTCCCATAATATTGCCACATAAATCATTTAAATGATCATTCCTTGTGAATGAATCCTTCACGTCTCCTGCCTATACCATTGTTTCCAAAAACCCATAATTGTATAAAGGAAAACTAATGTTCTCTTGTTTGATGTCGATGATGCTGGAACTACCAAAAATATTTACTCATGGAAGAGGAATGTCAAATCAACATTTTTTCTGACTCAAAAAAGTTTATTGGCTTTCCTTCATTCTCCTCATGGTGTCTATAAAATAGAGATGAAATAAAAATTACACCAAACAAGAAAATAGATATGACACTTGTCTCAAAGATTCTCTCTTCAAGAAAATGTCCATTAAAATATGAATGAAATGTATCTAGCAAAAAACATCAATTAGAGTTGTAAAGACTATATAGGGGTTACCTAAGATTACCATGGAAGATTTACCTTGGATTTTATTCACAAGGTATCTTCGAACCAGTAACTACCTTTGGTGTTCTATTTGTAATTTTGTATAGGCCTATAAAATATTTACTCACTAGGTCAGGGCTCTTCCATTCTTTTGAGCTTACAAGAATTACCATTTGTGTTTGTAAAACACTAATAGACACATTTGCCTCCACTTGATAGGTCATTGATCATTGGGACATTCTCTTCCTATTCAAATGCTATTGCTTCCAACCATCGACTAGCAATGGATCACATTTGCCTCCCCTCACAAGAAGTCATTTTTCCTCTTGGCAATACCAATGGTAGTCCACCATGCATGCAAACTTCAAAGGAAGCCTTTAAAATTTAAATTGGCCATTATAAGCACCAAATATCAATCAGGTTGCAACACAGTTGATTAAATTTCATGGAAGCTATAAAAAAAAGAATAGAAATGACCGTTTAAATGTGGTTTAGCATTTTTCCATGCTAATATAACTTTGTCATAGACCTATAGGAAATATTGTGTAGAGTAGCTTTTAGGGTAGTTGGCTTCTCCAAAATAGCAGTAAAGGGCTCTAATAATTCTAGAAGTTCGTAAATTGTAGGTGGCTAAATGAAGGAATTAATATCATCCACAAAATTCTGTTCTTACTCCATTTGATCAAGATGATTGGCTTAGGGAATCAACTAGGTGTTCTCATTCTAGGAAGATAGCATACTCAATTTGCAAATATAATCAATGATATCAGTAAACCTTCTTATTTATACATCAGATGCTTTCAACTGCTCTTGTAAAAACAATAATGTTTTCTTCTTAAGGATACTTTTGGCATCAATGGACACCTCAGTTCTATCTATAATCTCAACAACTTTAAGGACATTAGTTGGAATGGTTGGATACTTCCAAACGAGCACTTGCTATTTGAGCTTGGTTCAACACTTCATCCCATACTTCATCTACAATAGCCTTTATTTTATAGTAGTTTTCATGGTACTTTAACATTTTCTAACTCATAGCACTCTACCAGGGAGAAGTCAACTTGATTTCCAACTCAATTCCCCTAATCTTGCCACATAAATCATTTAAATGATCATGCCCTGTGAATGTAGCCTTCACATCTCCTACCTATACCATTGTTTCCAAAAACATAGAATTGTATAAAGGAAAAATGATGTTATTTTTTTTTTTAAGTCGATGATGTTGTAACTGCCAAAAATATTTACTCATGGAAGAGGAATGTCAAATCAACATTTGTTTTTACAGAAATGAGGTTTACATTCTAATTCATCAAATTTATTTTTCTAATTTAGAACTGAGGTGTCCATTAATGTGTTCTTCTTAAGGATACTTTTGGATAATATAACTTTGTACATGAAAACACACACAGTCTTACACACAATACACCATACCACCATGGCTTATTGTCTTTCTTACCGGTTATACAAAACATCCTCAAATCCCAAGTAGTTTCCCCCACCATCACATAAAAATGAATTGTAATTTGCAAGTTGGATATAATTTTCCAAAGAAACAAAATAAACAGTGAAAGAACAATAGCAAACATACCTATTAGAATAAACATGCCATGTGTTTGAGAAAGGTATCAATCGGACCAAAGAATGTTGTGTTGATATTATGGTAGCTACGGGAGCTATTTACCTCCACGTGTAAACCTAACGAGAATAGAATATTCCGGGAAGTAAGAAGAAACTCTAATGAGTTGGCTAATAACCCTAGAAGACAAGTCAGCTCAAGCGAATAATTTGTATTGGGTTATTATCCTCCAAGAGAAGAAGTCGACTAGAAGAAATATTATATACTAAGTAAATAGGCACCCACAATTAGAAGTCGGCCCAGGCAGTTAGCTAGAATTAGTATAAATATAGGAGGCCGATATTCATTCTGGCAGGCATTCACAGAACTGCAGAGCACACTTGTGCGCAATGCAGTTAGTCAGTTTGTGTGCAAGTTTGGAGGATAAGTTGTCGTTGCAGCTGCTGTAGCTAGAAGATTACATTTTGGCTTGGATGTAACGACCCCTTCGTTACGTCTACGAATAGCGAAGTACAATAGGAAAAATTTTCTTTTTCTTTTCTTTTTAAAAATAAGATATTAACAACATCACCTAATGCACTAAGGTGACACATGATCAAAATATAAACAACTCTAC
>ML777165.1:226532-236998 GCA_009831015.1 Picea engelmannii
AGCAATAGTAAAACATCTTGTCATCAATCATGACACATCATCATCAAGGTTAAGTGGTTCATCATCATAAAAATCCAGATCACTTGCGAGCAAGTGTCCCCAAAGAATAAGTTTTGTCAGAGCGCCAGAGCGGGATGTTACATTGGACTATATATTGGTTATGGTTTGGACTATCTAATCAACTCTTTTTTGGTGCACTATCCTTGGAGAAAGGTGCACTACCTTTTGTTTGGCTATCTAGCCTAGGGTTTTCTTCCAGAGTGATTCTTTGTCAAGTTTAAGGTGCTCAGAGGGTGGCTTCGGCCTATGGTTGGGTGACGATAGTGATATTGTCTATGGTAAAATGAGCACATCCATCACATTCTACAAATTTATGGGTCCAAACCTCCTTCATTCAGTCTAACCACTGGAAGGGAGCATAACCATAAGGATATTAAGCTCGTTGAAGAATTTCCTCTATGGTTTCTAGCAGGAGTAATCACCAAAGCACTACCGCTAGGGTTACTAGCAGGTGTAGTTGCAGAAACCCTAACCCTCTCATTCAGGCACCTTAAGTGAAGGGATTGACCTAATTTTTATATAGACTAGTGCTCCCTATCTTAGTGCATCTCCTGGTACTCTCAACAGGCCAAGACGTCAAGTTTGAGTTTTTGGTCAAATCTAGGGTTGACCAAGTTAAAGAAGCCATGACTTACTCTATGAAGTCCGAAAACAAGTTAGATGAATCTTCTAACTTCAGAGCATGGAAAAAAAGGATTGACCTCATCCTTGCCAAGAAGAAAGTGTTGGATATCATGAAAGGAAATATTGTAGAACCAGAGTTTGAAGAAGGAAAAGAGAAGGAACTGCAGAACATTACAGTTATGGAGAAGTTCAAATACGGTGATATCAATTCCATGAGTATCATAGTGGACTCTATAAAATACCACTTGATACCCTACATGTCCCATATTGACTCATCGAAGAAGATGTACGATGCCCTAACAAACCTCTTCTCAGTCAAAAACATTGGACAAGTAATGAGTCTGAAGAATGAGATCCGTGACATGAAGATGAATGATGATGACAACATAACATCATACTTTGTGAAAATATATCAGTTAAGAGATCAACTACAAGATATTGAGGAGATCATTTTAGAGAAGGAATTGGTAAACATAGTACTAAATGGTCTTCCCAAAACGTGGGATGCATTTGTCACAAGCATGAAAACAAGGAAGGAGTATCCTACATTTGAAGAACTTTGGACTTGTTGTGCTCAAGAAGAATCAAGGATTAGTGCAAAAGAGAAACCCCAAAAGAAGTACGATGATCAAGCCTTCACAACAAGGTTCAAGGACTTCAAGAAAAAAAACAAGTTTGGCTCCAGGAAGAAAACAAATCAAGAGAAATATATGTCAAGGATACAATGCTTCAATTGTCAAAAGTATGGTCACTACAAGAATCATTGTCCCGAGTTAAAGAAAAGGAAGGAAACAAATGAAGCATCAGTCGCCAAAGAAATGGAACCCTCAAATAAATCCAAGAAGGAAAAAACATACTTCTTCTTCTAAGACTAGGTAACAATACTCTTCATAGTTCTTGTACATACCATGTTTTTGGTACATATATTGCATATCTATTTTTTAGAAGATAATATGTTAAAAAAGAAACTATGCTTATGGAAGAACAACAAGATAAGGACTGCTATCACTATGACTATAAGACAAACTGCAAGATAAGCTGAAATCAGAAAGAAACCTAGAATAAGTAAAGACAGAAAGAAGTCAGCAATCAAGAGGAAATTGGAAAAAGATTTGTAACACTTTGCAAAAGGCAATAAGGATGTAGACAAAAGCGTGGATTGTCCTAGATGGAGGGAGATGATTATATATTACCAAAAGAAGAGCATGCATTCATACATGAAGCAAGGATTAGGAGGGAGATAATACTATGATCCATTAAAGGTGATAAAGTATATTTCCATGGTAGCAACCATGAAAAATAGTACATGTTCAGTTTGACCTTAGAAGAATTCTTCCTTGAAAAGAATCTTTAAAGAATCCCTGGTTATCCATCCACATCCATGATCCTACTATGAAAGGAAGAATCCGAAATCTTCAGAGCATGGAATCTACAGAAAACTCCATGGACCCAAGATCTAAAGAGAAACATGAGTAAGAACATGAAGATTCCAAGAAAGAAAGAAAAGCCAAAACAACCAGTCATTGTATCAAAAATCACAAGATTACCAGCCTAATATGAACTCACTAAAAGCAATCAAGAAGAGGTACTGAAATTTGTGATGAAGAACAATGTATGAAAGTCTTATGAATGTAAGCATTGCAAGATCCAGAACTAGAGGTTATCCCAGATGGAGGGAGAAGACTATGATGATTACTTGTTCTAGTAAACTAGATATATCTCTACATGAGACATTATATCATCCACAATATCAATAGGTTGGAATTGACATCAGATGAATGCAAAGAATGTTCTCCAGAATAATTGAACAAAGAGTGTATGTAGAGCAACCTCAATTCTTTGAGGTATACCATAAAGAGACCCTTGTATGCAGATGGAAGAAGACAACTTGGTGGAGAACCTCCAATGCACAGTAGAAGCGTGGTGAAAACTTTCTATAACAAGAGATATTGTATCAGAATGATTACTCAGAAGATTAGGATGATGGATTGCCAATCCATGACAAAGATATCATGATGAAAGAAGAAGTGCCACATTGGTATGCTCCAGTTTGATCCTTGCCACGATGTTATGAGCTAATGGGGAACAAAATATGAATCCAATAATGACACACTATATTGATCAGAGCTATAAGAAAATTTCATAGAAAACGAATGTTCCCGAAATACCAAAGTAATTTGAGATCAAGAATTACATTCTCCATGATGAAGTCCAAAAAAGAAAAGTGGTTCTCCAATGTATATATATCTCCACAGATGAGAAGATAAGCACACATTTTGGTAAATCCTCTGTCCAAGATGAAAGAGTTTGCGTACTCAAGCTGGAGCTCGTGGAGACGACTTCCCTATTGAAAAAGGAAGAGATGACTCCCAGGTTGGGAGGGAGCACTGATGTGTTATTGATTTATGGACAATCATTTTTCATTTCAAAAAATTATCCAGGATGAGCAGTTCCTTTCTAGTTCGGAAAGTGGTTTGAGATTTTTGACAGACAGACATTTTCCAGTTCGAAAAATGGTTCAGATCGAACGGTCATTTTTGTAATGAAAATGGTTCGATGGATTGCTGATGTACCATAGATAGTGATTTCCCATTGTGGTTAACATGGGGAATGGTCTAGGAAAATCCCTCTTCTTGATGGTTAATCAAGAAGACTGGTTCACCTCGCTGGACAATCATTCTTTCAAAGCTCACAGTTGTGAGCAGTTTTGAAGAATGGTCCATTTTGGAGGTTGGTGTAGGGCAACCATTTCCTTAGGAAATGGTCCAGACTGTCATTCCCTAGGGCAGATTCATTATCTCCAGGTTGCACTTTGTTTAGTGTCGGAGGAATGGCCCAGATAGGTGAATGGTCTAGGTTCAGCAATCAGGAAAGACATTCCTTAGGACAGACTCATTCTCTCTAGGTTACACTTTATTTAGTGTTGGAGGAATGGCCTAGGGTGGGGAATGGTCCAAGCTTAGAAATCAGGACAATTATTCTTCATTGCTTGAGAAGAATATTCCAGATATCTCATCATTGATGTTTGACCTTCTAAGGGAATATGCTCTTCTAGGTCTCACAGATGTGAGTGGAAGAATGGCCCAGATGATTCAGTTTATATCATAACATTATTTATGTGCAGGTTGATATCAGATGATTGTTATGAAGACTGTATGTCTCAAGATAATAGATGTATAATACTATGGTGGACGTGTTCCACTGTTTGTGACTATATGTCACTGATCAAGTACTTGTGTGCTACTTGGTGTGGTAGTGTACCAATGGATTGTAGTTGTGTAGTACTATGGATAAACACAGTTGTGTTCTATTGAATGATATTGTTTCTATTTCCTTGAAGACTATCAACAAAGTTGGAAATGATTATCAACTAGATGGATGATCAATGGACAGAGATTTCCCAAATGGAAAATGGTTCATGACATTTATTCTTCTAGGACATATGTTCAGATTAGAAGAATGGCTCTTGTGTCACTATGTGGAGTGAGTGACTTATCCAACATGATGTCTAATTACTCAGATGGAGTATGGTTTTGAGAGATGATGCAACTGATGACACTAATGGTGATTATGGTTCTCATGATCTAGTCATGAGATAGTCTATACAACTATGTTGATGCTACTAGGTGAATGGTATGTTTGTGCTCAATACCATTACCTATAATACCTCCCTAGCTAGGAGGGAGTGTTGATATTATGGTAGCTACAGGAGGTATTTACCTCCACGTGTAAACCTAGCAAGAATAGAATATTCTGGGAAGCAAGAATAAACCCTAATGAGTTGGATAATAACCCTAGAAGACAAGTCGGGTCAAGAGAATAATTTGTATTAGGTTGTTAGCCTCCAAGAGAAGAAGTCGGCCAGAAGAAATATTATATACTAAGTAAATATGCACCCAGAATGAGAAGTCGGCCCAGGAAGTTAGCCAGAATTAGTATAAATATAGGAGGCCAATCTTCATTCTGGTAGGCATTCTCAAAACTGTAGAGCACACTTGTGTGCACTGCAATTAGCCAGTTTGTGCGCAAATTTGGAGGAGAAGCTATCGTTGCAGCTGCTGTAGCTAGAAAATTATGTTTTGGCTTGAAGTATGTCTTGGTTATGGTTTGGACTATATGATAAGCTCTTGTTTGGTGTGCTATCCTTGTAGAAAGGTGCACTACCCTTTGTTTGGCTATCTAGCCTAGGGTTTGCTTCCAGAGTGATTTTCTATCAAGGTTAAGGTGCTCAGAGGGTGTCTTCAGCCTATGGTGGGGTGAAAATAGTGATATTTTATATGGTAAAATGATCACATCCATCATATTCTAACATTTTGTACATAAAAACCCTCTTAGTTGAAACCAACAAAAAACTACTCTCTTTCTAAGTTGAAATCGACCAAAAACTGCTCGCTTTTTGAGTTGAAACTGACCAAAAACTGCTCTCTTCCAGTTGAACACTGAACATAATGACCACCATGGAATGAAATGGGGTTCAAACGAAAGGTTAAATAGAATTCAAAAATAATTTAAACCCACAAAAAATTGATCATTTACCTCAAAAATCTGAAATTTGAGGGTTTCCATTTTGATCACATTCACGCCAATTTTTGTCATCAATGGTTGAGGAACCAGATTTGGACAAAAATTTAGAGAGATCCAGTCGAAACCATGAAATTTGGATGGAGTTTTGGAGATATCCATTGGAACCCGTGAATTTTTTAAGAGAACCGGGGCCATCAATCCACATTTAGTTGAATTCGAAAAATAAATGCCACATTCGGCTGAATTCGAAAAATAAATGCATGATATCTTTGAGGAAAAATTGAAAACATGAGAGAAGGGTTTCCAATCCAATTCCATTCGTGCCAGTTTTTGCCAATTATGGCTGATAAGAGAAAGGTTTCCAATCCATGGCACATTCACACCAATTTTTGTGAACAATGGCAGATGAAGCAGGGTTGAGAGGAGCCCTCGTTGTTCATTGTAACTTCCCCTGCATCTCTCGATTATTCTATTCATTTACCGATGCACCTACAACCTGTAATAATACATCCAACAACACATCGTTCAAACAATTTAATGACATTTAATTCGTCCTCATAAATATTGATTTAATATAAAATATATATTTAGCCGTGTACTAACACATCCAACAACACATTGTTCAAACAATTTAATGCCATTTAATTTGTACTCATAAATATTGATTTAATATAAAATAGATATTCAGGGCAGGGAAACTTTGATAAAAGTGAAATAATTCTGGGCATATTTGATAAAATTAAAATATAGAATTAATATATTAAAAAAATGTCTACATGGCATTATTTTATCAATTTATTGATTTTTCCTTAGGAGGACCATTTTTAGTTGAAATTTCCTCTAATATGATAGATGTTGTGTATGTGAACCATGCCTCTCATTCTCATGGCGTTGATAATGGGTTCACTTCCCCATATTCCACCACCTTATTTGGTAGTGTAGTTTCTCACATTCCCATATTTCATTTCGATGAAGACATTTTGGAGTCCCTTACCATGCCATATTACCCTTGGGATGATATGCATCATCATGCCTTATTTTTACCACAACAACCTAGTACCTTCAACGTCCAATATGATATTGAATCAAAAGAGTTTCTATATGAGCATGTGTTTTCCATATCCATAGATGATCCTTGGTATGGTGACATTCTAAATTATTTACAAACCTAGAAGTTGAGTCCCTCTAACTCATATGTAACATCAAACGGATTGGAAATTCACCTTTTCCTTTCCGAAATTGCATCCAAAGTGTGTACGTGTATGTATGTCATCTGGGTCATGATACTTGCATGCTACATATCCACACAGTAGGAGGAATCATGCCTACCTACCCATGCCAAAAATTTTCTCCCCATCGTCATCCAATGGGGGGGGCACATCATGCTTGGGGGCATGATGGCCCCTTGGGTTGATTTTAAATTTTATCATTATCCACTCTATGCCTAGGCCCTAATGGCCTAGGTTGGGTAGACTCTCCTCTCATTCATTGATAATTTTTTCTTATTGGCCTCACCAATGAAATATCTACACATGGAATATAGTCAATGATGTAATGTCCCCCATCATAACCGAGGGACATTACTTGCGGAAAATACACATAAATTCAAAATTTTACTTCTAATTAACTTTCTGTAACTTATAATCTTTCAATTATATATATATTTAACCATTGACTGTCGAAAAAATTGAATGGTGCGTATTCACTAAGACAAAACATGCGCACAACAACATTTTTACTGCATGTGACAACTATACATAGCACATGCACAATAAGATTGGTACTACACACGATAATTATTCCCAGCATGTGCAACGATTCAAGCAATGTGCTAGAATCCTTTACCGTTACTACTAAAATCGACTAACATATTCATTGAAACATTGATTTATGAACAAAGTGAAAATAAATCTCATGCAATTGTCCATACTAGTTAAAAATGTAAATGAAGCTAATAATTTTCACCACAATAGCATATCATTCATTCTCATGCCCAAAGTAAAATGCACAACATTAAACTCTTAAATTAACTTAGGAAAAAAAATAAAAGATTATATTTTTAAAACAATTGTGCAACTAGCTACTTGGGAAGGACGTTCCACCCAATCATAGACTTGTTATTCCAAATCTCAACAACAAGTCACCCTCAAGATGAGGATAAAAATCCATAAGAAAAGGTTGTTTCTCATAGTCCACTCACAACTCAATATCCCACAACCCATTGGTATTATCCTACAACTATCCCAAATTTCCTTCAACTCTCTTCCTTTTGACCTTCTCAACCCAAGGAATGTACCCCTTCACTGCTCTCAATCCATCGGGAATCCCATTCGTTTATCAAGGTCTCTCTAGAACAAGTAACTGGGAATATCTCTACTGGAAACTCACTGCCAGGAAAACTACCAGAAACAACAACAAACATTTGTTGTTACAGTGCAACTCACACAAGTTTTCACTATTCAGGCCTAACAACATGGCTCTCCAAAATTATCCCGCGTGCTCTAGAATTCACCCAAGCTTATTTCTTTATCTCATATGATCCTTTTCCTTTCTCTCTCCTTGTTGTACATGTAAAACTCAATTTGTAAGAAAAATTTATGTAGTTGTCCATATGAATTTCCTTTATTTTGGCTTGCTTGCTTCATTTACAATCTTTCCAAAAATAATTGTACTCATCCCCCACCCCTGATTTTCAATAGATAAGAGATGTGACTCTCACACCCACCCTCTTACATGAGTTTAATTATTGGGCTCTCATCACTCAAACATAAAAATAGAAGTTGTCCCTAATGAAAATAAAATTCAGGAAAATGAGTTGAATTAATACCCATAATTAATTCCCCCGTTGGATCCCTCTTAGAAACTCTTTTATCGTATGAAAAACTTATCCCTCATCTCTTTCCATATCTCCTAGCAGCCAGTATCACATTTTATTTATTTAAAAATAGAAAATACATTCTCATATTACATCGCTTGGTCATAGCCACATTCATATCTACATTATGCATTAATTAAAATAAGAATTATAGTGGGGATGTTACATTCTCCCTCCCCTACAATTGTGCACCACACTTGGTGCACAACACCATGTTGAATACATCTACAGATTTACATCACATTACAATATTCATAAAAGAAAGAAAATTTCTGCAATTTTTTTAATTTTATTTTTATCCTCCAACAACAGTCCCAACCAAAATCTCATATTTATCTCAACTTGCAGACCTAAGGAATGTGCCCCCTTCACTACTCTCATTCCATCAGACTTCACCATTCTTTTATCAAGGATATCGACACAAGTGACCATGATTCTAAGATAAGTTTTCAAAACTCTAGCTTCACAAAAATGGAGTCTTGCATTCGATTTCTATTTTCTTCAAAATTAACAAAAAATTGTGGGTATTCTTGTTGCATAGTTTCTTCATGTTCCCATGTTTCATCTTCAGGACCATAGTGGGTCCATTGAACCTTTACCGACCCTATGGATCTGTTTCTAAGCACTTCAACTTTCCAGTCCAAAATGCGTACTGGTTCCACTCGAAATTTCCCTTGATTTTTCACTTGGATCATAGTCCAATCAATTATGTGGTTAGAGTCAAGAAAATATTTCTTTAATAATGACGCATGAAATACATTATGCACTCTCATGGATGCAGGATATTCTATCATGTATGCAAATATCCCTATCTTCTCTAATATTTCAAAATGCCTACAATATCTTCCTTCCAACTTTGGGAAACAACCCAATCTTAATGAAATTATTTTCACTTTCACTTTTGGAAAAACATGTTCGCCCACTTTAAAATCTCTAAAACCTCTTTTCTTGTCTGCCTAAATTTTCTGTATATCCCATGTAGCCTTTAAATTCTTCCTGATATTTTTCATCTAATCTTCCATTTCCCTCAACAAATCTGACCCAATGATAACTCTCTATGTTGGGTTATCCTAAATCACGGGTGTATTACACTTCCTGCCATACAAGGCTTCAAATGGGCTCATTTTTAATGAGGTCTGATACCCATTATTGTAATCAAACTCTACTAAGTGGATATAATCTTCCCAATTTGATGGTTGGTCCATCACATACATTATGAGCAAGTCTTCAATGATTATGTTAGTCTTGTTTGTTTTCCCATATGACTTTGGGTGATATGTTGTACTAATATTTAAGTTTTTCCCAAAACTTTTGAACAAACCTTTCCAAAAATTAGATGTGAATTTTGAATCTCTATCTAAAATAATTTCCTTAGGTACCCCATGTAGTCTGGAAAACTCTTTCATGTAGATCTCTGCAATATTTGTTTCCTTGTGTGTTGTCTTCACAAGAATAAAACATATTTCCTTGGTTAATTTATCTACCACCACCATGATGGAATCGAGCTACTTCATTGTTTTGGGAAGCTTTGTAATAAAATCAATTGTAACCACTTACCATTTCCATTCAGGAATGGGAAATGGTTGTAGCATCCCTATTGGATGTCTATTTTTTTTTTCACCTTTTGGCATTCTAGACACCTAGCAATATAATTAGCCACTTCTTTCTTCATTCCTGGCCAAAAATATTGGCTTCTTACAACTGTAATTATCTTTTGATATCTTGGATTCCCAACACATGGAACATTATGCATTTCCCTTAGAACTATATTTTTCATCTCTATGGAATTTCTCACATATATTTTCCCTTTGTACATGAGGATTCCATCCTCTTTCAACTCATAATAATTAATTCTCTGTTGTAAATTTACTTGTTGTAATGTCTCTTTTATTTTTAGATAATGCTGATTTGAATTTGTTGCTTCAAGAATTTTATCTTTTGAATCTATCCTTTACATGCTGATGGATGAAGTATACATTTCATGATTTCTTCTACTGACTAAATTGACCACCTAATTTTCCCTTCCTTTTATATGATTAATTTCAAAGTCATATTCGATCATAAATTCCAGTGGCCTAATTTGTCTGACATTTAATGTTGGCTATCCAAACAAATGCTTCACACCACAATGGTATGTCCTTAGCTCAAATATTCGACCCATGAGGTAATGTCTCCACATTCTCAATGCATGAACAATGGCTACTAATTCCAAGTCATGTGTGTTAAGCCCTAGAAAAATCCCCATGTTATGTACAAAACCCCTTATTAAGCCCTATATATTGAATTATTACATTTATCGTAGGTCAGCTAGAACCCTTCATTGCACACTTTCATCATAATTATAACCCTTTGTCTCCTATATATATATATATATATATATATA
>ML777165.1:242187-253349 GCA_009831015.1 Picea engelmannii
TATATATATATCTTACTTTATCAATTGTTTATGATGTAACAGAGGGGATGTTACACATGCTATAAAATTTCTCTCTCTTGGAAAGGAAAAAAATCGACAAGGTGTAGGGAAGTTACCATAACTTTCACTTGGCACATCCAATTTTTATTAGACCTGTGGCATTGATGAGAGGACATATCAGTGGACTATAGAAAAAAAATTTACAATCAAAAGGGCCTAAATTTTAGAGATACACTAGAAGGAAGGTCATCTAGGAGGACAGACTCCAAATTAAATTTTTAAAAGGTACGTAACTTACAATTGACATAACGTTTTTTTGGAAGATCTATTTCTGGTGATTGAAAATTTGTGATAAATATAGAATACATGAGTATTATTATTATTACTCCATATGGATCCCAAAAAGGTGACAACACCTATTAAACCTCTAGAAATCTCATATATGACTCAAGAATAAAATGAGGACATACATAACAGGTTGTCCAAATTGGAGCAACCACTTGATGAATTGAGTGATAGGTCTAATAATTGGGTAAAATCACAAAGAAAAATTCAAAAATGAAAACGAATATGGATGATATGAAAATAAATATGGATGGAAATAAAGAATAAATACAAAAGTATATGAGTTCCATAATCCTTCAGGCTCTATATGAGAGACTTCCTAAAGGAGATATGAAAATGCTAGGAACCCATGAAAATAAAGGCAGTATTCATGTTCAAAAACCTACTAATAATAAAATTTCAAGTTGATTTAACTCTAATAGTGGAGTTAATGATGGTTGGGGTCCTAAATTCAACTTTCCAAAAATTGAATTAAAGAAGTTTGATGGTAGTGAGGTATTTACCTAGGTGAACCAAATAGAGAAATATTTTGAACTACATAATATTATGGATGATAGGAAAAGGATTCACATAGAAACCTTAAACTTTGAGATAAAACCATATCAATGGTATCAATGGATAGTGAAAAGGCAACCCCCTTTATATCACTACACTTGGGGTTTATTTACAAGAGACTTAGAAGCACAATATGGGAAAGTTTGGGAACAAGACTACTTCAGTCAATTGACAAGAATGAAGCACGTAGGTGATATTGAATATTATAATTCATAATTCCAGGTATTGGCCACAAGGGTGGATAACATAAGTGAAGAACACTTGTTGGAAGCTTACATGGGTGGATTAAAAGAATACATTAAATATGAGATTTTCTTAAGACAACCTATAAATATTGTGGAAGCTATGCAAAATGATCATTGTTATCGCACACATTGTAGGTTGGGAAAATCTCAAACCAACCACTAAATGGAGACAACTAAGAGGTCACCTACCCATTTTCACCTTAGGAAGGTGTCCCCATCACTTTTGAGGTGAGGTAGTCACCTCAAGGGGGGAATCTCGGTGACCCTAGGGGGAATGCGATGAAGATGGAGGAATATGGAGATGAAGTCCATAGAGGTAAAATATAAATGATTTAAAAGGATTATAATGAATTCTTGGTAAGTTCCAAGGTTTTCCAAGTATTTTGAGTAACTTGCAAATGGTGAAATACCTGCCCGAGACATAAGAAAAACAAGCATGTATTGGAGTATAATCACTTGGAAAAGCAATTCAATATTTCTGTCCTTAAAAGAATATGTTAGTAACAATGTATATCAGCAATAAAATGACATTACAAGATGCAAAATAAATTCTAGATATCAAGTAGAAGATACAAGAGAAAGACTAGTTAATGACTAGCTAAACTCAAGATGAAAGACCGATATTCTAGCATGGAAAGATAAGGTTGTTGTAAACACTTGTTTGCAGAAAATTATATCAGCCTTATGTATGTAACATTAAATGTATTACATCAATAAAATCAGTTATTGAAAACCCTCCAAACTTTTCCAATAAATGCTCTAGACCAAGAAGAATAAGTGTGCAAACTTTGGGCAAATTCCAACGCTTGATTAGGGAGTTATTCAAGCAAATGATTTAGGGTTCATGCAGCCCTAATAGCTGAAGATTAAATTTTATAACATCAGAAATAAGTATCCCTTTGATGGGGATGCCCTAGTGGTTGTGAGGTGCCCAAGGTACAAAGAATATAATTCAAGTTACATGAAGTAAAAATGACGAGAAATCATGTTTCCCAATAAAATATTTTGTTTCTCCAATGCAAGACTAGTGCCTTTCGTTATGGTTTAATGGGGTCAAAACGAAAGAGATAGGGTTACTAAATCCTTCGGGGTGTAAATCCTCTTACTTCCCAAGTCAAGAAACCTAGATAGGGTTTAAATATGAGGGGTGTAAATCCTCTTACTTTCTCAACTAAACCCTTGCAAAATAAATTTAAAAGGTTAACATTTATGGTTGAAACTAATATAGGAGTGTATATCCTTATACTCCCTATCTAGAATTGACCAAAATGACCTTATCCTAAATTAAAAATGATAATAACAAAGTAGAGAGACCATACCATTAAAAAAAAAGCATTTACATGCCAAAGTAAACCTCCACAAAAGTAAGATAATGACCTCCTAGAGATAGCGCATCATCATCATCATCAAACCATAACCAAAATGCAACATTCCATAGTATAAGAGGAAAAATACTCCAAGTGTAGAAAAAAATTCATACCAAGTACTACTCACAAGAGTGAGAGTTATGATAAAATGAGATCTTATGATCTCTTATTTATACAAAATGTCACTAAGATAGTTTGTCCACATAATTAAGGGTAAACCACAAGACTATGGGTCAACAACCCTAATCTTTCCCCTTTTACAAATTAATATTAAACAATTCATTTAAATTTCACTTTTGCACAAAGAGAAAGCCCTAGTCATATCGACGTCACCCCTTTAGGGGATGTTTTGGCACTAGGAGGAGGTCGTTGGTGATGGAGGAGAGTGGAAAGGCTTCCCAAAGCCATGTGTCAAGAATCAAAACAACTTCCTTCATGATCAAGGCTCAATCCCTTTCAAAACATCCTTGTTCGAATGCATGCTAACTCACCACCAAACCCTAACCCCCTAGGTGACGTCATGCCTCTAGAAGTGACATTTTTCCTCTCCTAGGAAAACAGTTTGGCACATGGGGGATAGATTATGTCATCCTAGTCATCTTCTAGGCCTTCCAAGTTTTATCGTTCTCATCCAACATGCGGTCCCTTGGTATCCACCTATGGGCTTCAAGCCCCATGGAAGCCCATGCTAGGATTTTTCTTCCAAAACTGTCCACCAACTAGGTCCTGCAAAGACAAATAAGAACACCCTCCAAGGATCTCAAGCCATAACATCATGATAAGTGAATCCAATCAATAAATGATCCACCTAAGCATGTGCATCAAACATCATTATATCAAACAATTAAGTGCTCAAATACATTATGTGACTTGTCAAGCTTGAATATGGGAGGTTTGACGAGGTGTCCTATAGGGTGGATATTTCCCTAGGTCAAGGAGAGTTTCCAAGATCTCCCTCTCTAATCCATGTAAATTGGGTGAAGTGGTTAGGTTCAAGACTCAATGGGAATAGGGATCATGACATATAAGAGGACGTAATGTCTCATTAATGGGTGCCTTTGTAGAGGGTGTGTAGTACCTTCATCCGCAATGCACTTTTTCCAAGCCCATTTTTTTCCCATTATTTCATTATTTCATCAATTTAAGGAAAGGTTGAAAGCCACTTCCCTTGCATGGTATCCAAATAATGACAATGTCACCCAGAAACACCTAGTGGAAATGAGAAAGTTGGCTCGTGATGAGACCCACTTTCTCTCATCCATGCAACTGATAGCCATTACCTTGGCTTGATGACCAGATGATGGTAATTTTGTACCACTATATATTCATGGAAATGATAGGTCTGATCATGATGAGACCTCCTATCCTCCAACTAACCTTTTAAGCATTCTTAATCATATTTTATTGTGGGTCCCTCTCTTTCTCAAAGATAAGCGCTTCATTTATTTCTTGGCTGATCCATGGGTGAAGCATCTAGAAGGTTCATACATAAGATTTTATCTTTTACCCAACATCAATCCCTCTGGGCCTTCATCCCCTTCTTCCCATAGAATGAGGGACAACCCCTTCTTGGGTCAATACATGCTAAAATCCCAAGAGATAAGGAAATGGGGGAAAATAGTGATGGAAAGTGGTAAGTATGGTTGGGAATGGTATGATGGCTCTTCAAAGGAGTTACTAGTAGAAAAACCATCCCCAAGGAAAACCCCTTACTAGGGAACAATGTCAACCACCAAGGTGAAGCAGAGAAAAGGGAATAATTTCCAAGCATACATCATGAAATATAAAGAAATCTAAAATACACCATACTCAAATGCCTTAAATATTCAAATTATTCTCACCATAATACTGACTTGTAACTCATGGAGCAAGTCCCACTTCCTTCTAGAAGCCAGTTGTTGTGGTAGATGACATATGAAAATTTGCGACCTCTATGGTGGTGAGAGGGGTCTCCAACTGTGCAAAAGGATACTGTTGGTCATGTAGTCTCTTGACACTCCATATCTGCAACTTGAGGGCCTTGAGACATAATATCCTTAGTTATCCACAAAATGGGGATAACGTCTAGCTCCTACTTGGGGACATGTGGTCTCCATAGAGTGCATGAGAACCACACCATATCCTAGTAGACCTGTGCCTGCCAAAAAATCAGAAAAATGGATCAGAGCATCTAGGATGGTTCTATCACCATTCATATATATATATATCCAAAATGAAAAGATAATATAGAAAAGATAAATTTTGACATTTTTTCAAAAATTTCTAAACTAAGCATGAAATCAATATGCAAGTAGAGAAAAATGAAAATGAAATGCATCTAAACTAGTATGAGAAATCAATATGAAAATGCAGGGGAAATAATTATTACCTACCTACTTACCCAAGGCCTTGATGATCTGGAGATCAGGCGATATATGATGTGAGGTGAAGTCGTACAACTGGTGTAGCCAGTTGAGCATCTCATCAAAGTATCTCCCCCTGTGCTTGATCATGTGAAACAACAAAGATAAGTCCAGAAAAAAATGACCATGATCATAAATGGATATATAATACAAACAAAACTCATGGGGATGGGTGAGAGGGAGGAAATCCCACTGGAGAGAGAAACCATCAGCTCGATCATCCCACCTGAAAGTGTATCCACAAGACTGATCAATCCATATTTGAAGGGGGATATTATATGTAGACGAAGGCTCATATTCATATACTACTTGTCGAGGATTGAGAGGATATGAGAGATCAAATTAATACTGCATGGTCTCTTGGAGAAGAGGGTAAGTGGTAAGGAACAAGCTCAGGTGTAGAAAAAACTTCCTCTTCCCTTGGGGAATATTTATGAAAATATCCAATATGAAAATACTTCCTCTTTGAATAATGAATCTCTGATTTCTATGAGGTGGCCACCTCCTGGTATTCCTCAAAAACTGAGCACAATGGTTGAAATTCCTCATAAAACAAATCCATATCCTTAAAAGGGTATGTATCAAAGGATGAATGAAGATCACTCTGAGTATGTTGTGACAAGTCATCCTTGAAGGGGCAGAAAACATTTGTAACCATATCATCACTAGGCTACCAAACATATGAATCATATATGTATGAGGACCGCTCCACTGATGATGAAAAATCAACCCCCTCTTCCTGAGAGCTACCCTCAATGTCATAAATGGGATCTCTATCAATACTACAGTAACTCACATCCCATCTATGTCTCCCAACCTATATGAAATCATCAATGTGTGGATTGGCCATGTCGGAGAGGTCTTGCACAAGATCATCTGTATCAATGAGGCTAATCATTTCTTCATCTTCGTGTGGGGGGGGGGAGACAAGTTTGAACGACCTCATCCTCATCAAGAATGAGCAAAGAAAATGATGCCTCAACATGTTGCAGTTGATCAAGATTATTTTTTCTCTTCATGGTCATGCTCCTCCATAGCCTCTTCATCACACGAGGCTTGATTCTTAATGTAGAGTGCTTCATGTGCCCTTTTTTAGAAAGGCATGTTGCATCCAAGGGTTCCTCTAACACCTCTTCACTTCCAAATTCACTGAATAAGGTGTCATCAAGATCTTCAAAAGGATTATCACTTATCATGTTCTCTTCTTGATGTGCCGGAGGAACAAAGGCTTGGATGTTTTCATCAAATGGAAAGGTAGATATGAACACTTATTCTTCATCAAATGTCTTGTATGGATTTTCTTCATCATGATCTTCTTCAATCTTGTTTTCATGAGTATGTTCTTCAAGCACTTCTTCATCTATTGTATCATCATTGATCGAAAAACCTTCTCTGCAAAGAGTGTGTTTGAGATCTTGAAAAGCGTGTTCCAAACTCTGAGTAGCTGGCTGATAATTCCTGAGAAATTCTTCAATAATATTTGTAGAAGAAGGGATACTCTTCATATTACATGAGTGTGTGAGCAATCCTTTTGACTTGATTCCAGTGAAGATACAAAAATTTTCATTATCACATCCTCATGTAGCACATCTAGGCTTGAAACATACTTCATATAATTGCCAATATGGGTGACTAATAGAGATGAATCATCATCAAACTTTGTGCAATTTACCCTCCCTTACGTTGGACAATGGTTTGGATATCTAGGAATATCTTGAACATCAAAGGAGGGATAAACCTTATGGAAATCCCATAGTAAGTCTCGTGAGGCCATGGTTCCAGTTCTTAAGGTAATACCTCAATGGAGTCACCAGATGAGCTCAAGCCTCACCAAAGGATGGAAAAGGATAAGGGAAAAGTGGGTTCTAGGAAGGTGGAGTCACAAGGGGATAACACTCATGATATTCATGCCAAATATATGGCTACAAAAAGGTATAGCATTGAAAGAAGAGATTATTTTTTGGGTCATGAGAAAACCATACCTCAACCAATAAGGTTGACACTTCAAGAAATGGATGACAGAAGAGAAAAAATACTATGTTTCAATTGTTACAACAAGTACAGTAAAGGGAACAAATGCGGTGAGAATAAATTATTCTACATGGACTGTGAAGAGGAAGAAGATAGCGTACCTAAACCAACAAGGTTGACACCTCAACAAATGGATGAAAGAAGAGAAAAAGGAGTATGTTTCAATTGTGATAGAAAGTACAGTAAACGACATAAATGTGGTGAGAAGAAATTATTCTATATAGACTGTGAAGAGGAAGAAGATCAGTAATTGGAACTGTCACAAGACCCATATCTAAAAGAGACTACTCCAACAATATATTTTCATACATTGGCCAACATTGTTACTCCACAAATCCTCAATATACAAGGATACGTCAAAAATAAAAGGGTAACAATATTCATTGATTCAGGTAGCACCCATAATTTCATTAATTATAAATTAACAAAAAATCTCAATTTCTTTCTATATCCTGCACCATAGTTTTGAGTAATGATTGCAAATGGAGGTTCCATAAATTGTTTAGGGAAATTCCATAGTATTAAGCTAAACATGGTTGAGTATTTTCTAGATATCCCCTTGATTTCGATCCAAATGGGGGGTGTTGATGTTGTATTAGGGGTCCAATGGTTGCAATCACTCAGAATAGTGGCCTTTGATTTTCAAAATATTTTCATGATATTTTCCTCAAATGGAAAGGAAATTGAGCTTATAGGTATCCAAGGGAAAACCTCTAAAGTGATAAGATCTAACAACATGGAAAAATTACTCAAAAAGGGACACCAAGGTGTAATTGCACAATTGTGCTCACTTGAAGTTCAAACATCTATATCCCTTGCTCCATCAGATCTCCAAATGGTTATCAACAATCATTCCAAGTTATTTGGTGAAATAACTAAGGGTATTCCACCTGCTCGAGATAATGACCATGCTATTCATTTACAACCAGAAAGTGTACCACCTAATATTAGGCCTTACACATATCCATATGTATAGAAGAGTGAGATTGAGTGCATGATCCAGGAAATGTTAGAGTTTGGAATCATTCAACATAGCCAAAGTTCTTTCTATTTGCTAGTGGTGTTGGTTACAGAAAAGGATGGTTCATGGCATATGTTTCCATATTATAGAAATCTGAACAAAATTACCATCAAATATAAGTTTCATATCCTTGTCATTGATGAATTATTAGATGAATTACATGGAGAAAAATTATTTACTAAGTTGGATATTCATTTGGGATATCATCAAATCAGAATGAGCCAGGAAGACAATCTTAAAACAAGTTTTAGAACACATGAAGGCAATTATGAGTTTTTGGTTGTTCCATTTGGACTAACTAATGCACCTTCAACATTTCGAAGCTTGATGAATTCTATTTTCAATCCCTTCCTTAGTAAATTTGTGTTAGTATTTTTTTATGACATCTTAATCTACAACAAATATTGGGAAAAGCATGTACAACATGTTGACAGAGTATTACAACTATTGGAAAAGAAACAAATTTATGCAAATCCTTCCAAATGTTCCTTTTGGGTTTAAGAAGTGGAATATTTAGGTCATATTGTATCTCATGAAGGTGTAAAAGTGGACCCTAAAAAATTAAATCTGAGGGAATGGAAAATTCCCAAAACCTTGAAGAAACTTAGGGGATTCTTAGGATTGACATGATATTACCACAAGTGTTTCAAGAACTGTGGTCAAATAGAAACACCTATAATAACATTATTGAGGAAGGAAACATTTTCTTGGACTGAAGAAGCAACCAAAGATTTTGAAAAACTTAAGGAGGCTATGTGTACAACTCCCATCTTGGCCACACCTGACTTTACAAAAAAAATTATTATGGAGTGTGATGCCTTAGGCCATGGAATTGGTGTAGTTTTAACGTAAAAAGGAAGGCCCCTTCCTTTGAAAGAAACCAAATTAAAGGAAAAAACTTAGTCAAACCCATTTTTGAAAAATAAATGTTGGCCATACTACATATAGTTAAAAAATGGTGCCCCTACCTAATAGAAAGACACTTCAAGGTAAAAATAGATCATGACAGTTTGAAGCACTTCTTGGAGCAACGATTATCCTCAGAAGAGAAAAAAAAATGGGTTACAAATATGGTTGAAACTAATATAGGGGTGTATATCCTTATACTCCCTATCTAGACTTGACCAAAATGACCTTATCCTAAATTAAAAATGACAATAACAAAGTAGAGAGACCATACCATTAAAAAAAAACATTTACATGCCAAAGTAAACCTCCACAAAAGTAAGATAATGACCTCCTAGAGATAGTTCATCATCATCATCAACAAACCATAACCAAAATGCAATATTCCATAGTACAAGAGGAAAAATACTCCAAGTGTAGCAAAATTTTCATACCAAGTACTACTCACAAGAGTGAGAGTTATGATAAAATGAGATCTTATGATCTCTTATTTAGACAAAATGTCACTAAGATAGTTTGTCCAAACAATTAAGGGTAAACCACAAGACTAGGGGTCAACAACCCTAATCTTTCCCCTTTTACAAATTAATATTAAACAATTCATTTAAATTTCACTTTTGCACAAAGAGAAAGCCCTAGTCATATGGACGCCACCCCTTTAGGGAATGTTTTGGCACTAGGAGGAGGTCGTTGGTGATGGAGGAGAGTGGAAAGGATTTCCAAAGCCATGTGTAAAGAATCAAAACAACTTCCTTCCTGAATAAGGCTCAATCCCTTTCAAAACATCCTTGTTAGAATGTGTGTTAACTCACCACCAAACCCTAACCCCCTAGGTGATGTCATGCCTCTAGAAGTGACGTTTTCCCTCTCCTAGGAAAACAGTTTGGCACATGGGGGATAGATTTTGTCGTCCTAGTCATATTCTAGGCCTTCTAAGTTTTATCTTTCTCATCTGACATGCGGTCCCTTGGCATCCACCTATGGGCTTCAAGCCCCATGGAAGCCCATGCTAGGATTTTTCTTCCAAAACTGTCCACCAACTAGGTCCTACAAAGACAAATAAGAACACCCTCCAAGGATCTCAAGCCATAACATCATGATAAGTGAATCCAACCAATAAATGATCCACCTAAGCATGTGCATCAAAGATCATTATATCAAACAATTAAGTTCTCAAAAACATTATGCGACTTGTCAAGCTTGAATATGGGAGGTTTGACGAGGTGTCCTATAGGGTGGATCTTTCCCTAGGTCAAGGAGAGTTTCCAAGATATCCCTCTCTAATCCATGTAAATTGGGTGAAGTGGTTAGGGTACTCAATGGGAATAGGGCTCATGACATATAAGAGGTCATAATGTCTCATTAATGGGTTCCTTTGTAGAGGGTATGTGGTACCTTCGTCTGCAATGCACTTTTTCCAAGCCCATTTTTTTCCCATTATTTCATTATTTCATAAATTTAAGGAAAGGTTGAAGGCCACTTCCCTTGCGTGGTATCTAGATAATGATGATGTCACCCAGAAACACCTAGTGGAAATGAGAAAGTTGGCTCATGATGAGACCCTCTTTCTCTCAGCCATGCAATTGATATCCATTACCTTGGCTTGATGACTAGATGATGGTAATTTCGTACCACTATATTGTTATAACCCTAAATTGCACCACAGATGCTTACCTGGCATCATGCCAACTCATATCCCTTCATTGCCAAAACATCTGCTGAACAAACTCTTTGGAAATCCTCTTGTATCAAGGCCCACGCACCCTAACCCATTACTGCATGCGTGTGAATGCTGGATGGCTCACTACAGCCCGTGTGTACCTAACAAAGCACAAAAAGAGGAAAGTTGCCGATGGAACAAAAGGCTATGGGTCAGTTAACTAAAAATCCTGACCATGCATGGCCGAGGGTTCGTCCAAAACCCTAGCTTCTTCTAGCCTACAAAAGAAGGGGTAGGGGTACCATTTGGAAGAGGAAAATTATAGTGAAGAAACTCTGCCCATTTGCCGAATCCATTGTCCCAACCCTTTATCCTTTCCTCAGGCCAAAGGAGAATTAACGCAAAGTAGTTGGAGGACAAAAGACGAGGAGGAGCCCAGGATTAGGATCAAGGAGCGGTGGCCAGTCTCGACTTTGATTGTAAGTTAATTCATTTTTCAAATAATAAAAGAATACTTTTCCTGTCCCAATGCATGAGTTATCTATGGTTTGTTTAATTTATGCTTAATTTCTAACCCTCAAGTAGAAAAGTAGCATGCATGCATAGTTGTTTGTCTTGATTGCAGGTTAT
>ML777165.1:257142-289044 GCA_009831015.1 Picea engelmannii
TCCCAGGCTATCAGCAACAACCCAAACTACCATTCCTGGCGACGTTACACTTGCCATATTTGAAAAGGTTGTTAAATGATCCTATTTGTCACAATCCACATTGGCCTCCTATGCCAACGAAGTTTCCTTCGGACATTCCAAAGTTCGAGGCCAAGCCTAATGAAGATCCAGGTGATCATGTGACTACCTTCCACCTTTGGTGTTCATCTAACTCATTGAAAGATGACTACGTTCAGTTGTGATTGTTTCAATGCACTCTTATCGAGAGTTCCGCGAAATGGTACATCGAGTTTGATCGCTCAAGATACTCTTATTTTGGTGAACTGGTGATGGCCTTCCTTAACCATTTCTAGTTACCTGTGAGATACGATGTTGGCACAGAGCTGCTTGCTAATTTCGAACAGACAACAATGAACCATATCTCTGATCATATTTGAGAATGGAGACGTTGGAAGAGTCTAATCAAAGTACCAGTCCCACCAGCATTCCTGCTTGAGTGGTTTCTTAAGTCTTTGGTCCCACAGTTATCCAAAGACGTCATGACTTCGAGAGTTTTCTCCGAAGAAGATGCCATCATGAGGGCTCAACAATTTGAGCTCATCTATTCTCAGTCTGGTTTATTATACAACATCCTACTGGATGCACCATGCTCGGTACTAGATAAAACTAGACAGAGAGTTGGACCACATGTCGATGGTATCGTTGGTTCAGCACAAACCAAGCCCGCTGAGCAATTGACAAAACAATTGCAATAGTTATCTATCCAACACTCAGCAGCCAGCCAGACTACTGCTTTGGCTGCTCCTCCTACCCAAACGTTAGAAGTACACTCTGTGCAATCGACTAACCCAAAGGCCGCCTAGCAGCCTGAAGGGAAGAAAAAACAACACAAGAAGGGTAAGGGGGAGAAAAAAACCACTGATAATGCTGGCGAGGGCACCACAAAAAAATGAAAGGCGAGGTATCCATGCAACTTGTGTGTGGAAGACCACCCGACCTATCTTTGTCCTCGACTTGCAGAGGCCCAAAATTTTGTCACACAACAACAACAAGCCATGTTGACTAATCCCTTTCAGCATGAGAAAAATTTAACTCAAGCCTCTACAAGTTCAGAAGGGGGCAGTCAAGAAACCTTCCCTCCTCCAAACAATCCCTCACCCATGAACGTATATATGGTTAGGGGTGATGCTTTAATAATGACTAGAGTGCACGACTATAGTAAACCAAGCACTTCTAAGAAGGGAAAAGAAGTTGAACTCCCATCTCTTCCTCTACAGATTGAGAAGACGTTGGGAGAAACGATGACACACATTCCAAAGGGTGCATTTAAGAAAGATTCTCACAACCCAAATGCAAGGGCTGCCCAGAATTAGTCTGTGGTGGAGGATTTATCACAAACCCCTTGTGCGATGTCTTCTTTGGAGGTCCTTCAAAGCTGCCTTGCTCAGAGGAAAGCCTTGTTAACTGCTTTAGGCTCTACTAAGACTTTTAACCTGGGTACCATCATGCTAGATACAACCAACTTAAAACCTTGTCTGCCTTACCACATCGTGTTTCAGATAGTAGTGGCTCATCCCACGAAAACTTTTACATGGAATATCTTCCATACGGTGGTAGACGAGGGCACCTCGACATGCGTTATGTCGTTAGCATGTTGGAAGGCCATTGCTCAACCCGCTTTGTCTCCCTCACCTACTCTCCTCACTGCTTTCGATGGTCATTCTTTCTGACCACATGACATCATTCCTTCTTTCCCTGTGCAGTTAGGAGGGAAGACTATGTGTGTCAAAGTAGAGGTAGTCGATGCTCCCCTCGACTATAATATCTTGTTAGGACGGAGTTGGACTTATGCTATGCAAGCTGTGGTTGCTATAGTTTTCTGAGTCTTGTTGTTTCCACATGAGGGTCGGATAGTGACCATCGATCAATTGTCCTTCTCTAGACCTAACCCAACTTTAGAGGCATCCACGGTTCCCATGATTGATAATCCTCAACCCGGTGTCGTTAATGTAGAAGTTGGTTTGTGCCCATCCTTGATGGGTACCTTTGATTACCCACCTCCTCATGACGATGTCAAGTTTATATCTAACCACCACAAGGTTGAGATTTTTCAAGTTTCATCGTTCCGTAGGACTTACTTTGAGGATCCTTGGATTCTTCATTCCCCATCAGCCATGATGGATGAGACAGGGCACCCCGACATGTCCATTCCCTTGTCGGCCACTGAAGTAGTGTACTCTTTAGTCCAGCAAGCTTCAACTAACCCTGATCCGACTCCCGCACAAGAGATGGATCCACCTCTAGAGCCTATCTGGGCTCAGGGTTCTCTCACCAACATCGATTCGTTAGACTTAGTATTTCCTTCTGATGAAGCAATAATCGAAGCAATGACTATTCCGGACAAACCTTGGGAAGATCTTCATCACAGATCATATTTCCTCCCAGAGTTAAGCCGAATCGAGGCAGGAGAATTCACTATCACCATGACGGGAGATCAACCATGTCCTATTAATCTCTTAGCTACACAGGAAATTTATGCTGAGGGGAATATGGCGACTATCGCTGCAACTATACCTATCAAAATCTCCTGAAACCCTGGTGTCGTGGATAATGTCTTCATCGGAGCGGATTTCTCCCCCGAAGAGATTCAAATTTACACGGATCTTTTCAAAGAATTCTGTGACGTTTTTGCCTGTTCTTATGAGGAAATGCCAGGTATCGATCTGAAAATAATTGAACATGAAATCACGATGTATCCTGATGCCAAGCCTGTTTGACAAAAACTTCGTCCAGTCAATCCTAAGAAAGTAGCAACCATCAAGATTGAGGTTGATAAATTGCTCAAGGCAGGTTTCATTTATCCAATTCATTTGACTCAATGGGTGTCAAACCCCGTGTCAGTCAATAAAAAACAAGGCACGATTCGTTTATATATCGATTTCCATGATTTGAACAAGGCATGTCCAAAAGATAATTTTCCAACACCATTCATCGACCAGATCATTGATGAATGTGCCGATTGTGAATCCTTTTCATTCATGGATGGGTTTTCAGCATATAATCAAATCCAAATCAAACCTGAAGACCAACACAAAATGACATTCATTTGTCCATGGGGTACCTTCGCCTATCGTAAGATACCTTTTGGCCTTAAGAATGTTGGAGCCAGATTCCAGCGGGCCATGTCTTTTGCGTTTCATGACCTCAAACATGTAGTCGAGGCTTATCTAGATGATTTAGCATCACGCTCTCGCAAGCGAAAGGATCATCCTACGCACCTCAGACTAATCTTCGAACGCTGTCGCTACTTCAGGATTTTCTTGAATCCGAACAAGTGCAGCTTCTGCGTAACATCAGGATGTTTGTTAGGTTTCATCGTATCAATAACAAGGATCATGGTCGATCCTCTTAAGGTGGGGGCAATAATCCAGTTTCCCCCACCACGCACAATTTTACAACTTCAAAGTCTTCAAGGCAAGGCGAACTTCTTACGACGCTTCATTGGAAACTATGCCGAAATCACCAAGAGATTTATGTGTTTACTGAAGAAATATGTTCCCTTTTTCTGGGACGAAGCCACTCAACGCTCTTTCGACACATTAAAACACGCCCTCACAACCGCACCTCTGCTATGGCCACCTAATTATAACAAAGATTTCTTCTTATATCTGGCTGCAGCAGAGTCAACTATAGGCATGGTTTTAGTTCAGGAAGATTATTTGTTGTCAGAATACATGATCTATTACTTGAGCCGAGGCCTCGTAGGACCGAAACTTAATTATTACCATCTCAAAAAACTTGCGTTGGCAGCAGTTCATACTATTCAACGGTTCCGTCACTATGTTTTGTTTCGCAAGACGACCGCCATCGCTATCGTGAATCCATTCCAGTACATGTTGACACGACGAGTTATAGGAATAAAAATCAGTAGATGGATGGTCATCCTCCAAGAATTTGACTTAGACATCATTTCAGCAAAGTCCAAAAATTCATTGGTCTTCGCAGAACTTATTTCAGAACTTCCGGTTGAGTCAGGTGACGTTGTGTCTGAGGAATTGCATATCCCGGGGGATATGTTTTTGATTGAATATTCAGACCCCTGGTATGGAGATATACTTATCTATCTCCAGACTTTGAAGTGCCCCACCTCTTCTTCTCATGACGAGTGTCAGCGGATACGCCATCAGGCTAAGAATTATCTCATACTAGATGATATGTTGTATAAGAGAGGTGTAGACTGCATCTTGCATCGATGTCTCACTCATGAGGAGGCTTTCATAGTGCTCAACGATTGTCATACTGGAGCTTGTGGTAGTCACTTATCTAGGTTGGCAATAGCCCAAAAGATTTTATGAGTAGGTTACTTCTGGCCTACACTTATCAAAGATTGTATCGAGTCGGTCAAGAGGTGCCATCCGTGCCAAATCTTCTCTCGGAATATGAGGGCACATCTAGCTCCTATGTTTCCTGTCATCACAGTTGGTCCCTTCACTAAGTGGGGGATTGATTACACTACATTCAACCCCCCATCAGCAAGGGGGCACCGCTATATCATTGTAGCTGTCAACTACTTCATTAAGTGGGTCGAAGCTATGCCGATGTTTAAAGATGATGGAGAGACTGTAACTCTTTTCTTATTCAACCAAATTATAGCACGGTTCGACATCCTGAGAGAGATTTTCACTGACCATGGAAGTCACTTTCAGAACCAAATGATGTCTGAATTAACATCAAATCTTGGGTTACGGCAGGAACATTCATCACCTTACTACCCCCAAGCCAATGGGCAGGTGGAAGGTATAAGCAAAACTCTTAAGACTATTCTACAGTGAACTATCAACTCAGCCAAGTCAAATTGGCATTTGATGTTATACTTAGCATTATGGGCTTACCAAACATCTGTTAAGACAACAACCAGTTTCTCACCTTTTCAACTCGTTTACGGGTTGGATGCAGTCTTTCCCATCGAATGTCAAATCCCATCTCTGAAATTGGCAGTACAGTGATTGCCAGACACTTCTCCACTTAAAGAGCAGTTAGTATGCCTTGAGCAGCTTGATGAACAATGTCACGATGTGGCCCTAGCCAACGAGGCTCATAAACATAAGGTTAAGTGTCAATATGATAGGTCCGTTCATCCTTGGGTTTCTTCTGAGGGCAACCTTGTCTTGGTCTATGACCAAGACAAGGACCCCCTAGGGGCAGGAAATTTTAAACCCATGTGGTTCGGACCCTTCATTATCAAAGAGGTATTAAAAAAGGGTGCTTATTGTTTTGTTGATTTTGAGGGGAATGCTTTGGCGGAGCCTAGGAATGGGCTCTACCTCAAGAAGTATTACTCATAGACAGGTCATCGTGGGTAACTTTTTGTAACATATGTATAGTCTTTGTACTATTACTTTTTTACGTTTCTTTTAAAAGTGTTACAGATGTGTCATTGATGTTATATTTCGTCAATATGGCAGATGTCAAGTGAGTCCGAGGTGTTCGTTGGGTATGCGGACGGTGCTAGTCGACACATGTGGAGGCTTGCCTCCATAGCTTGGGTAATCTTTACACCACAGGGTCAGTTGTTATCTTCTGGAGGTTTATGCTTAGGTGACACCACAAATATGTTTCTGAGTATAGTGCAGTTATTGAGTTGCTTCGTGACGCATTGTCATTGGGTATCTCTCATCTCCGGGTCTATCTAGACGCTCAACTGGTTGTGTCGCAACTAAACAGAATATACCGGGTTCATGATCCAACTTTACACCGACGATTCCTTAGGGTACGTCTCTTATAACGCAACTTTTATTATATTACATATGTTCATGTTCCTAGGAGATTAAACCAAATCACAGATACTCTAGCTAATCACATTTTAGATTGGCATCTTGCCCACATATAAAAAATATCATGGACATAAACATGTAAATACATTTTTGCATGCATAATCCATAAGACAAAAAAAAGATAAAAACCATATATAAACATCATAAAATCCTCAGAGTACATAGATGGGCGCAGGAGCCTCAAAAAGTGGGAATAGTAACAAGTCACTGGGCTTATGCCCTCAAAAAATATATACATATCAGTGCTCGTGGCACATAAAAAGTCTAAAGTCTGTTCAGGGCCTATGGGCCCTGTTATAATCATCTACTGCATGGGATAGATGCCTAAACAAATGGACCCATGTCCGAGGTGCCCCCACAACATGAGGCTGCATGGATGGCGGTAGGTCCTCTATCTCTGCCATCAGGATGATGCGAGTGAGCACAGTAAAGTTTCACTCAATTCGCCTAAGAAATCTCTCGGCCTCTCCTGCTGGGAGGTTCCCTGCTACTGCTGCTCCTCCAGTGGCGGCAGCCGCGTCTTCTGGCCATGGGTGACGCTTGTTCCGTGCATAGTCGACAGGTCGCACAGGTCCCACATATGCATGCAATGAACGTTCACCCATCAAATACTCTGGCATACAAAAAATGATATATATAACAAAAACACATAAAATTAACATATGCAAACAAAAAAAAAAAACTACAAAGGTGGAGACTTACCCATCTCCCCTCGCTCCTCACCAGGAGGCATGGGTATCTCTAGATCTCTCGAGAAGTCGATCCCCGCATATGGGTAGTCCTCGATAGTAGGGATCTGTTGTGACATTCAAGCAAAAAATTCATCGTCGAAGGCCTCAATGGTCCTTCCACCATCTTGTCGCGGCAGTAACACTGCCCATCTACATATTGCGGGGAAAGAGGCCAGATGTCCTCGTACTACAACCCGAGGACTGAAGCACAAAACTCTCTCGAAAACGAACAAACACAAGATAGTCCCAAACCCGAAGTTCCTCTGTGTCTGCTATCGACAATCTGTCAATTGGCTCTTCATACACTCCAGCAGTGTGGTACTCCAATAAAAAATTTGTGCATTCATGCACTAGATAGCATAGTTCATCTGTGCGTCTGAAGCCTGATGCACAACTGTTGAGCCGGTAATCCGCCCAATAAGCAACAAGATAGTCTGTAGTGCTAGGTTGGTAATCTTGCTAATGGGTACCTAGGAGCCTCTACGATCGGTCCCAGCCTCACAGTACTCAGCTATCAACTCCGAGATCTTGCTCGGCCCTGCAGGAAAGTCTGAAAGTTGACGGGTTCCCCTCTCCTTGAGAGGCCATTCAGAAAGTAAATATCCTCGGTGGTGGGCACTAAGGATTTCCCCTCTAGCATAAAATCCTCTGTGTCAGGATGCCAGTAATCAATCAAGGCATTTAGTAGCCTTGGTTGTGTGTGCATGAACGGATGTAAAAAGAATTTGATCAAACCACATTGCATTAACACGACCACAACATTCGGATCTGCAGCAACCAATTCACTAATTTCCTCATGCTCCCTTTCCCTCCACTGGACATACATCCTGCCAACACAACAAGGTAAAGGAGGGTCAATGCTTCTTTTCATTTGATTTTCCATCAATAGGGGGGGGTACACACGGTCTATCGAGGTGACAGTCACGTGTACAGGCGTGCAGGCTTTGCTCTGCATGCGTGTACATGCGGGCTGTCTCTGGACAACCCGCGTGTACCTAGGGCCGACCTTTTCAAGGTCGACGCCCACCCAAAAAATAACTTAAATGCTTAAATTGAAGTATTGAATAGCTAGATAAGGGAGTTTGTACTTACTTGGTCCAAGAAGAAGTCTGTTTCATCCACTATAGCTCCCGGAATCACGATCTTTGGCAAAGGGGGTCTTTTGGCTCCAGAGTCAATTTCCAAATCAGCAATGGTGATAATGAGCTGCCAGCTTCTATTTATAGACTTTTTGGCCTCTTTTTGTCACTTTTTTGGCCACCCTTATCAGTTTATTTATATCTAAAACCATTTAGAGTGATCTAGGAGTCATATGGGAGGGTTTTGATAAGGTATTGGGACACTTTTTTTTGAGTTTCGAAAAAATATTGACGGTCCATAATTTTTTTTTTTTTTTCACAAATCAACTTGAGCATATAGGTTAGGATACCACCCCAACTTTTGCATCTTGTTGCCTTTTTCTTATGCTATAGGATCGATCCAGTCCGGTTGTGACACATAACCGTCATATCTGCTGTATAAGTGTCGCAACTTGGTGGTAGAGCTTACCAGAACATGGATGCCCTAGGTAGGTCCTGGTTGCATTATGGTGTCCATGCCATTTCTAACAACACTGTAGGCTCAAGAGTCCGTATAGAATTTCCTGAATATGAGTCTGAGCCTCATTTGCATGAGTCTTTTTCACTCTTTGTCTTACCCTCAGGACTCCAAAAAAATAACGGGTCTCCTTTTAAGCCCTTTTCAGACCCTCTAAAAATGAAAAGATTGCCGAGCGATCTTGTGATCTTTCACGCTCGTTAAACTGAAATTTGAGGTCATGTCTGTCCGGTGGTAGTTTACCCCTTTTTCGGTCTGGACGGTCAACTGTACGAACAAAGGTATACTCTATCGAATTCTTATTCTTTAGAAGAGTATTCTCAGGTATAATTTTATTCCTTTTTCGGGCCTGGGGGACTAAATTTACGAAAAAGAAACCCCCACGGAGTCCATAGTTAAGCTCTTTTCAGACTCCCTAAAATTGAAAAGATTGTCGAGTGACCTTATTCTTTCACACTCGTTAAATTGGTCCAGAAGAATATTCCTGACGGAGTCCATAGTTAAGCTTTTTTCATACTCCTTAAAAATGAAAAAATGGTCGAGTGATCTTGTCCTTGTCACACTCATTAAAATGGTTTTGAATTGACGTCTAATCGGTGCTAGTTTATCCCTTTTTCGAACCGTCTAGACTATTGTCGAAAAAGGTACCCCAGTGGAGTCTTCTTTTATGCTTTTTTAGACTCTCTAAACATGAAAAACCACCGAGCTTACCTTCTCTGGGCTCATTAAACTTACATCGAAGGATGTTACCATTGTGTGTTCTATCAACCGCATTTGCATACCTTACCCATCAACCTTGTAACAATTTTCTTCTGCGTTTGAACACCTTTGGCCACTGGAGGATTTTTCCCGAGTATCATTTTACCATAACATCAGTCTTGTCCTTGTTCCTCGAGCTTGTATGTTTGTAGTACTCGTTCCTCCATTGTAATGTAAAATTCTTTTATTCTTTTTTCAAAAATTACCAAAAAGAACAAAAAAATGAAATATACCCCAAAAAGAGGATGGGAAAAGTATTTTCTTTATTGGCAGCATAATGAGTCACCCTTGGATAAAGCACATCTGTCCATTTGATCATCAGACTATGGAATGTAGTACGACCTTAGGAAGCTTTTTCTCTCTATATAGAGTTGTTTCCTCCACCGTTTGGTTACTCTTGCAAACATATGGAGAGTTTGTGTTGCTTCCTGCTTCGTAGACTTATGATTAACATATATGCTGCCTGAGTCTTATCACTTGTCGTGCTATTATCCAAGGGAAGTTTGTCACTAAGCCTAATTCGGCCCCTCTGCAATATGTCTCTTTTCCGCATGCCCAACCATCCTGAACGTCCAATCAAGTCCTTGTTCTAAATCACTGAAGCCTTCAGTCCGATCATCAAGATTATCAAGTCCATAATCGACGAGCCGTCGAAGACCTTTGGGTAGTGCAGTCGTACACTCATATTACACTCCTACTCAAGTTTTAAAATATTTTGAAGTTTTTGCTCGAGCTCTGAAGTACAACCATCAGGCCGAATCAGCTTCTGGAAGATGGATACTCTATATGTATATCTTTCTGATTTCGAGATGTAGCTCCGCTATGTATTATTCACGGCTACTCTTTATAGTTATATGACATGGATCTACAGTGTATTTGATTGGTAGCCATGGTTCTATTTTATCCTAAGCATGGGTATGCCCGCCTTGGTGAGACATTTGTTATTTTGCAGATGAAACCTCCTGGTTCCTGATCCCTGGGCTCACTCGTTCAACACATCAGTACATATTGGTAAAATATTGGTAATCTATTTCGTCCATCAGATGCTCTTCTGACCTCACACATTAGGGGGCATCTGTTATAACCCTAAATTTCACCACACATGCTTACCTGGCATTAGGCCAACTCATATCCCTTCATTGCCAAAGCATCTGTTGAACAAACTCTTTGGAAATCCACTTGTATCAAGGCCCACGCGCCCTAACCCATTATTGCACGCGTGTGAACGCTGGCTAGCTCACTGCAGCCCGCGTGTACCTAACAAAGCACAAAAAGAGGAAAGTTGTCGATGGAACAAAAGGCTATGGGTCAGTTAACTCAAACTCTCAGCCATGCATGGATGAGGGTTCATCCAAAACCCTAGGTCCTTCTAGCCTATAAAAGAAGGGGTAGGGGTACCATTTGGAAGAGGAAAATTATAGCGAAGAAACTCTGCCCATTTGCCGAATCCATTGTCCCAACCCTTTAGCCTTTCCTCAAGCCAAAGGAGAATTAACGCAAAGCAGATGGAGGACAAAAGAAGAGGAGGAGCCCAGGATCAGGATCAAGGAGTGGTGGCCAGTCTCGACTTTGATTGTAAGTTGATTCATTTTTCA
Source organism: Picea engelmannii (assembly GCA_009831015.1). Classification (NCBI taxonomy): domain Eukaryota; kingdom Viridiplantae; phylum Streptophyta; class Pinopsida; order Pinales; family Pinaceae; genus Picea; species Picea engelmannii. The sequence goes on from ML777165.1 coordinate 267,658, forward strand.
AATAATAAAAGAATACTTTTCCTGTCCCAATGCATGAGTTATCTATAGTTTGTTTAATATATGCTTAATTTCTAACCCTCAAGTAGAAAAGTAGCATGCATGCATAGTTGTTTGTCTTGATTGCAGGTTATTTTTGGAAGGAGCAGCACAAGCAAGCGGTTAAAGCGCAATGGAGGATCTACACCAAACATCAGTAACAAGGTTAGTAGTTCCTTTCCATGCATGTATCGTGAAAGAGGGGTTTAAGTTTTGGGTGGTAGGTGAAAAGGTAATTTCTTTACGGTCAAAATCTGCATGCAAGTCTGACCCTAGTTTGCTAGTCCGTAGGGTATTTTTCCCAACAACATATATATTCATGGAAATGATAGGTCGGTTCATGCTGAGACCTCCTATCCTCCAACTAACCTTTTAAGCATTCTTAATCATATTTTATTGTGGGTCCCTCTTTTTCTCAAAGATAAGCGCTTCATTTATTTCTTGGGTGATCCATGGGTGAAGCATCTAGAAGGTTCATACATAAGATTTTATCTTTTACCCAACATCAATCCCTCTGAGCCTTCATCCCCTTCTTCCCATAGAATGAGGGACAACCCCTTCTTGGGTTAATACACGCTAAAATCCCAAGAGATGAGGAAATGGGGGAAAATAGTAATGGAAAGTGGTAAGTATGGTTGGGAATGGTATGATGGCTCTTCAAAGGAGTTCCTAGTAGAAAAACCATCCCCAAGGAAAACCCCTTACTAGGGAACAATGTCAACCACCAAGGTGAAGCAGGGAAAAGGGAATAATTTCCAAGCATACATCATGAAATCTAAAGAAATCTAAAATACAACATAATCAAATGCCTTAAATATTGAAATTATGCTCACCATAATACTGACCTGTAACTCATGGAGCAAGGCCCACTGCCTTCTGGAAGCCAACTGTTATGGTGGATGTCATATGAAAATATGTGACCTCTATGGTGGTGAGAAGGGTCTCCAACTGTGCAAAAGGGTATTGTTGGTCATGTAGTCTCTTGACACTCCATATCTGCAACCTGGGAGCCTCGAGACATAATCTCATTAGTTATCCACAAAATGGGGATAACACATAGCTCCTACTTGGGGACATGTGGTCACCATAGGGTGCATGAGAACCACAACATCTCCCAGTAGACCTGTGCCTGCCAAAAAATCAGAAAAATGGATCAGAGCATCTAGGGTGGTTCTATTGCCATTCATATATATATATATATATATATATATATATCCAAAATGAAAAGAAAATCTAGAAAAGAAAAATTTTGACATTTTTTCAAAAAATTCTAAACTAAGCATGAAATCAATATGCAAGTAGAGAAAAATGAAAATGAAATGCATCTAAACTAGTATGAGAAATCAATATGAAAATGCAGGGGAAAGAATTATTACCTACCTACTTACCCAGGGCCTTGGGGATCTGGAGATCAGGTGATATATGATGTGAGGTGAAGTTGTACAACTGGTGTAGCTAGTTGAGCATCTCATCAAAGTATCTCCCCCTATGCTTGATCATGTGAAATAACAAAGATAAGTCTAGAAAAAAATGACCATGATCATAAATGGATATACAATAGAAAAAAAACTCATGGGGATGGGTGAGAGGGAGGAAATCCCACTGGAGAGAGAAACCATCAGCTCGATCATCCCGCCTGAAAGTGTATTCACAAGACTGATCAATCCATATTTGAAGGGGGATATTATATGTAGACGAAGGCTCATATTCATATACACACAAAGACTCACTACTTGTCAAGGATTGAGAGGAGATGAGAGATCAAAATAATACTGCATGGTCTCTTGGAGAAGAGGCTAAGAGGTAAGGAACAAGCTCAGGTGTAGAAAAATCTTTCTCTTCCCTTAGGGAATATTTATGAAAATATCCAATATGAAAATACTTCCTCTTTGAATACTGAACCTCTGATTTCTCTGAGGTGGCCACCTCCTGGTATTCCTCAAAAACTGAGCAAAATGGTTGAAATTCCTTATAAAACAAATCCGCATCCTCAAAAGGGTATGTATCAAAGGATGACTGAAGATCACTCTGAGTATGTTGTGACAAGTCATCCTTGAAGGGGCAGAAATTTTTTGTAACCATATCATCACCAGGCTGCCAAACATATGAATCATATACGTATGAGGACCACTCCACTGATGATGAAAAATCAACCCCCTCTTCTTGAGAGCTACCCTCAATGTCATAAATGGGATGTCTATCAATACTGAAGCAACTCACATCCCATCTACGTCTCCCAACCTATATGAAATCATCAATGTGTAGATTGGCCATGTCGGAGAGGTCTTGCACAAGATCATCTATATCAACGAGGCTAATCATTTCTTCATCTTCGTGTGGAGGGTGGAGAGAAGTTTGAATGACCTCATCCTCATCAAGAATGAGCAAAGAAAATGATGCCTCAACATGTTGTAGTTGATCAAGATTATTTTTTCTCTTCATGGTCATGCTCCTCCATCGCCTCTTCATCACACGAGGCTTGATTCTTAATGTAGAGTGCTTCATGTGCCCTTTTTCAGAAAGGCATGTTGCATCCAAGGGTTCCTCTAACACATCTTCACTTCCAAAGTCACCGAATAAGGTTTCATCAAGATCTTCAAAAGGATTATCACTTATCATGTTCTCTTCTTGATGTGCGGGAGGAACAAAGGCTTGGATGTTTTCATCAAATGGAAGGGTAGATATGAACACTTATTCTTCATCAAATGTATTGTATGGATTTTCTTCATCATGATCTTCTTCAATCTTGTTTTCATGAGTATGTTCTTCAAGCACTTCTTCATCTATTGTATCATCATTGATCAAAAAACCTTCTCTACAAAGAGTGTGTTTGAGATCTTGAAAAGCGTGTTCCAAACTTTGAGAAGCTGTCCGATAATTCCTGAGAAATTCTTCAATAATATTTGTAGAAGAAGGGATACTCTTCATATTACATGGGTGTACGAGAAATCCTTTTGACTTGATTCCACTGAAGATACAAAAAATTTCATTATCACATCCTCATGTAGAACATCTAGCCTTGAAACATACTTCATATAATTGCCAATATGGATGACTACTAGAGATGGATCATCATCAAATTTTGCACAATTTACCCTCCCTTACATTGGACAATGGTTTGGATATCCAGGAATATCTTGAACATCAAAGAAGGGATAAAAATTATGGAAATCCCATGGTAAGCCTCATGAGGCAACGGTTCCATTACTTAAGGTAATACCTCAATGGAGTCACTAGATGAGCTCAAGCCTCACCAAAGGATAGAAAAGGATAAGGGAAAAGTGGGTTCTAGGAAGGTGGAGTCACAAGGGGATACCATTCATGATATTCATGCCAAATATAAGGCTACAAAAAAGTATAGCATTGAAAGAAGAGATCATTTTTTGGGTCATGCGAAAACCATACCTCAACCAATAAGGTTGACACCTCAACAAATGGATGACAGAAGAGAAAAAATACTATGTTTCAATTGTTACAGCAAGTACAGTAAAGGGAATAAATGCGGTGAGAATAAATTATTCTACATAGACTGTGAAGAGGAAGAATATAGCGTACCTAAACCAACAAGGTTGACACCTCAACAAATGGATGAAAGAAGAGAAAAAGGAGTATGTTTCAATTGTGATAGAAGGTACAGTAAATGACATAAATGCGGTGAGAATAAATTATTCTATATAGACTGTGAAGAGGAAGAAGATCAATAATTGGAACCGTCACAAGACCCAGATCTAAAGGAGACTACTCCAATAATATATTTTCATACATTGGCCAAAATCGTTATTCCACGAACCCTCAATATACAAGGATACGTAAAAAATAAAAGGGTAACAATATTCATTGATTCAAGTAGCACCCATAATTTCATTAATTACAAATTAACAAAAGATCTCAATTTCTTTGTATATCCTACACCATAGTTTTGAGTAATGATTGCAAATGGAGGTTCCATAAATTGTTTAGGGAAATTCCATAGTATTAAGCTAAACATGGGGGAGTATTTTTTGGATAGCCCCATGATTTCCATCCAAACGGGGGGTGTTGATGTTGTATTAGGGGTCCAATGGTTGCAATCACTCAGAATAATGGCCTTTGATTTTCAAAATATTTTCATGATATTTTCCTCAAATGGAAAGGAAATTGAGCTTATAGGTATCCAAGGGAAAACCTTGAAAGTGATAAGCTCTAACAACATGGAAAAATTACTCAAAAAGGGACACCAAGGTGTAATTGTACAATTGTGCTCACTTGAAGTTCAAACATCTATATCCCTTGCTCCATCAGATCTCCAAATAGTTATCAACAATCATTCCAAGTTATTTGGTGAAATAACTAAGGGTATTCCACCTGCTCGAGATAATGACCATGCTATTCATTTACAACCAGGAAGTGTACCACCTAACATTAGGCCTTACACATATCCATATGTATAAAAGAGTGAGATTGACTGCATGATCCAGGAAATGTTAGAGGTTGGAATCATTCAACATAGCCAAAGTTATTTCTATTTACCAGTGGTGTTGGTTACAAAAAAGGATGGTTCATGGCATATGTTTCCATATTATAGAAATCTGAACAAAATTACCATCAAATATAAGTTTAATATCCCCGTCATTGATGAATTATTAGATGAATTACATGGAGCGAAATTATTTACTAAGTTGGATATTCATTTGGAATATCATCAAATCAGAATGAGGTAGGAAGACAATCCTAAAACAACTTTTAGAACACATGAAGGAAATTATGAGTTTTTGGTTGTTCCATTTGGACTAACTAATGCACCTTCAACATTTCAAAGCTTGATGAATTCTATTTTCAATCCCTTCCTTAGAAAATTTGTGTTAGTAATTTTTTATGACATGCTAATCTACAACAAATATTGGGAAAAGCACGTACAACATGTTGATAGAGTATTACAACTATTGGAAAATAAACAAATTTATGGAAAGCCTTCCAAGTGTTCCTTTTGGGTTTAAGAAGTGAAATATTTAGGTCATATTGTATTTCATGAAGGTGTAAAAGTGGACCCTAAAAAATTAAATCTGAGGGAATGGAAAATTCCCAAAACCTTGAAGAAACTTAGGGGATTTTTAGGATTGACATGATGTTACCACAAGTTTTTTAAGAATTGTGGTCAAATAGAAACACCTATAACAACATTATTGATGAAGGAAACATTTTATTGGATTGAAGAAGCAACCAAAGCTTTTGAAAAACTTAAGGAGGCTATGTGTACAACTCCCATCTTGGCTACACTCGACTTTACAAATTTTTTTATTGTGGAGTGTGATGCCTTAGGCCATGGAATTGGTGCAGTTTTAACGCAAAAACGAAGGCCCCTTCCTTTGAAAGAAACCAACTTAAAAGAAAAAACTTAGTCAAACCCATTTTTGAAAAGGAAATGTTGGCCATACTACATATAGTTAAAAAATGGTGCCCCTACCTAATAGAAAGTCACTTCAAGGTAAAAATAGATCATGACAGTTTGAAGTACTTTTTGGAGCAACAATTATCCTCAGAAGAGAAAAAAAATGGGTTACAAATATGTTGGGTTATTACTTTGAAATTATCTACACAATAGGAAAACATAATGTTGTGGCAGACTCCTTTTCTAGGAAATAAGAAGAAATAGAAGGTTCACTATGTGTTATTTCTATCCCACAATCTGATTAGGTGGAAGAAGCAAGGATAGAATGGAATCAAGATCAAAAGGTATGAAAGATAATTCAAAAACCACATGAAGACCCCAGTTTAGTAGATAATTTTTTAAGGAAGAATGATTTTCTATGGTATCATGATCACCTATACTTATGTAATAATTCCCATCTCAAACAAAAGATCCTTCTGGAATTGCACACTTCTCCTATAGGGGGACATTCAAGATTCTTGAAGACATACCATAGGATCAAGAAGGATTTTTTCTGGGATGGTCTTAAAAATAATGTTCAAAATTTTGTGTCTGAATGTTTGGTATTCCAACAGAATAAGGGACAGACAATTAGGACTCCAGGTCTCCTACAACTATTAGCTATACCAATCCAACATTGGGAAGAAGTTTCCATGGATTTTATTACTGGTTTACCCAAATCCAAAGGAAATAGTCTCAGTATGGTAATAGTGGATCAACTAACAAAGTATGCCCATTTTTTCTCTCTTTCTCATCCTTTTAAAGAAAGTACAATAACAATATCATTCATGGAAACAATTCAAAAACTACATGGAGTCCCCAAGATTATTGTAAGTGACAGAGACCCAATTTTATTTTCTTGTTTGGGTACTCAATTGGATCATATCTCATCTTACCACCCTCAATATGATGGGAAAACTAATATTGTGAATAAATTTCTAGAATTATATCTTCATTTCTCTCCATCCGATAAATAGACACAATGGGTCAAGTGGTTTCCCTTGGCGGAATGGTGGTACAACACATCCTTCCATACTTAAAAAAAATGTCCCTATTTTTGGAAATTTACGGATATCATCCTCCATCCATCACATCACCATTGAAAGGGAATACAAAGGTTCAAGAAATGGAGGACTACATAGGGAACCAATAAGGGGTCCTCAAACTATTGAAGGAAAACTTGGTTATGACACAAAATAGGATGAAACACAAGCAGATCAACATCATAGTGAAAGGGAATTTGAAGTGGGTAATTGGGTATTTATAAGGCTACATCCATACATATAATTGTCCCTCAAGAAAGAAAATAAGGACAATACATTATCACCCAAATATTATGGCCCCTATAAGGTTTTGCACAGGATTGGAAGTATGAATTACAAATTGGAGTTGCCTCCATCTTCACATGTACATCTAGTCTTTCATGTTTCTTGATTAAAGAAGGTCATCGACAACAAGATCCCAGTCCACATTATTTTACTAGAGATCAATGAAGAAGGGAAAATCATACTAGATCCATAAATGATCCTTGAAACAAGGATTAAGTAGCTGAGAAATAGAGAAATTACAGAGTACCACATCAAATGGAAGAACCTACTAGTGGAAGAGGTGACATGGGAAGATGAGTTCTTTGTGAAGAAGCCTCTGTGGTTAGTCAATTTTTGAGGAAAACAATTGTTTGAAGGGTAGGGGCATGTCAATCCTTATACAAATCCCCATGTTATGTATAAAACCCATTATTAATCCCTAGATATTGAATTATTACATTTATATTAGGTCAGCTAGAACCCTTGATTGCACATTTCATCATAATTGTAACCCTTTGTCTCCTATATATATCAAGGAGATATAGTATTATGATTATCTTATCTAAAATCCTATTGTGTTTTGAACTGGATATATTGTTAAGGAGCCCCCACCCCCCTTGTTAAAGTGGACTGTAATTTATTGATTTCTTATCATTTTTAACTCTTTGGATCATAACAATGTGTAGAATAATTATTTTTATACTCTTTTAGTTTACTATACTCATATCACACTACGTGATCTTTTTGACTGAGGACTCCCCCGATCCCATCCTTGCATGAATCCATGCACACTAAAAAATCTTCATCGATATCTGCAATCTTTAATATGGGTGCCCTTTTCAATGTCTTTCAGTTGCTAAAATCTTTCTTCACGCATGGAAGTCCATTCAAATTTCACTCCCTTGTTTTGAAAATAAGTGATTGGCCTTGCAATATTTGAAAACCCTTTTATGAATCTTTGGTAATAACTGGAAAGACCCACAAATGATCCAACCTCTATCATATTTCTTGGAACTTACCACCCTCTAATGGCCTCTATCTTATTGAGATCAAATTCTATCTCATTTGATGATATAATATGCCCCAAGTAGTGAATCTTCTTTTGATAAAAGATGCACTTACTTATTTTGGCATACAATTTATTCTCTCTTAAGACTTGCAACACCATTCTCAAATGTTTCTTATGCTCTTCTTTTTTCTTTGAGTAGATGAGAATATTATCTAAGAAAACAATCCCAAACTTGCCCAGGTACTCCATGAATACTTCATTCATCAGGCACATGAAAACAACTATGGCATTTGATAGTCCAAAAGGAGCTACCATACATTCATAATGTCCATATCTTGTTGTAAACTTTTTCTTGCTGATATACTCTCCCTTTGTCCTCACTTGATGATAACCCGATCTCAAATCAGTCTTGGAAAATATTCTTATACCTTTCAACTGATCAAAAATATCATCAATCCTTGGCAAAGGATATTTGTTCTTTATTGTGACCTTATTCAGTTGTTTGAAATAAATACATAGCCTTAAGGTTTCATCCTTCTTCTTTACAAAAATAAGGGGGGATCCCCAAGGTGACGCACTTGGGCGTATATACCCCTTCTTCAAAATTTCTTCAAGCTACATATGCAACTTTTTCAATTCTAGTGTGTCCATTCTATAAGACGCCTTGGACACTGGGGTAGCTCTTGGCACCAAATCAATACAAAAATTAATGTCTTTCTTTGGTGGAAATCCTAGGATATCCACAAAAACATATTTGAATTATTTCAAGACTGGATGGTTTCTAATACTTTCCATTATATCTCTGGTTGCCTCTTCCATATGGGTTGCAAAAATTTGACACCCCTTTCGGAAATTCTTTTTCAGTTGCATGGAAGAAATTTTTATAACAACCACAACTCTCTAAATGCCTTTAATCTTGCCTTGTTTTCCTCCCTCATAAAGACAAGTTATCATATTGTTATAAAAGTATAAGAAAGCATGGTGGTTTTGCAACCAATCCATGCCAATTAGACACACATATGAACCCAATGTTATGATGTTCACATGTACCCTTTTTTTGAGTCCATTCATATCTATTGGACAATCTTTAACCAGCTCAATGATCTTTCTCTTAGCCCTTTGGATAACTAAATAAATAATATTTCTTATGTTTACTCCTTTGCAATTGAAATATTTCAACAATTTTAGAGTTTATGTAAGTATGGCTAGCTCCAGAATAAATTAAAATTACTATGGGATGATAATCAATCTTACCTTCCACTTCAATCATGGGGGATTGATACTCTACTTGATTTTTTTCGAAGGATGAATAAATCCTTGGATGTTTCTTCCCATGTTTTCAACTATTTCAACCTCCTAAATGTTGTGGATAGTCCTCATTCTTTCTCCTTTGTGATGGTGGTGCCTATATAGGTGATTTCCTTGGCCTTTTCCCAAATGAATCTGCTGTCTTGTGCTCATTTTGGGTTGATTTTCCTTGTTTATTTTCTTGGGAGTTATTTTTTAAAAAGGGTGGCTTAAATCCTTTCTGCCTTTGATCCCTCTTTGCTTTTATCTTGTCGTTCCAAGATTTTTGCAAGACTAACTTCCCTCTTCTTTCCTCATAAATATTGCCATGTCCCTTTCCAAATGAGTCTTCTAGATGAATTGACGAAATGGCCTAAGTAATTACTGTGGGCCATAGTTAGGGAATTTATTATTAATGTCACCAGAGAGGGAATTAATTAAAAATTAAAGGTGACATTGAGTAAAGTGGAAAATGGTTCCTAAGTGACTATGGGGAATGTGAAAGTTCACTTAAATTGATTAAAAGGTAAAAATGTCGCAAAAAGGGTCAACAAATGAATTAAAGGGGAAAAAGATGGCACCCTCTCTCATTCTTGCATTGGTATTTGCTAATTTCTCATTGAGAGAACTCATTATGGTTTTGGAACTCTTGGGACATAAACCCTAGGAGGATTTTCAGAGATTGGCTTTGGTGGTGAGACCATCCACCCTAGTTGGTCAATTTGGAGGAGAACGCATACAGATTTCTTCTGTGTGCTTCATCGACAATTGAAATATATTTAGTAAGTGTGCCTTCTTTCAGTTGTGGCTCAGCTTCAGAGGTAGCAACTGAGTTTTGATATGCAATGGGTCAACTAGATTGAAGAGGATGAGTTTTCTCTTAATTTGGGTCGAATATCTTTATGGTGTTGAGTTTTAGAGTGTGGGGGTCATTTTTTTGGACAAGGGGGCGATTATTTCTCTGTTGGATGAATTCTCTGCTACAAGAAGACCAAGTTACCACCTAGGAGAGTCGATTGGACAATGACAACCGTTATTTGCTAACATAGGCCAAAAATCTTGTTGATTGGGGAGGATTTTATATGTCTAGGGCAATATATTTTGTTAAGTCCATATATTGACATCTGGGTGCATTATTCTATTGGCTGAGAGCAATTTCTATGCTGTTGGGTATTTATTTTATGTTGGAGATGAACTATTTTATGAAGAGGGCTCAATTTTGGGTGTTTCAAAATGCTATTGAGGTCGAGTAGAATACTATCACCTACAAGACACATTTCCCAACAATATTGTAGTGACACCAACAAATATAAACTTAGGTTTTTTTCCATTAAGTATTATTGTATTATTGTTTGATATTTCATCTTGTATTCTTGTTGTCGTGGCCATATAATACAACAAACATAGTGAAATATTTTATAGATAATTTTTTTTCAACCTTCATGTTGATTTTAATATCATACATGAGTGTTGTGGGAACATTTGGTTGCAAACTATTTGAATAAATATCTCTGTGGAAAATAAGAAAGAAAAAACAAAAAATTATTTGAAACATTACAAAGATGTTTTTTTCTTCTTATGGTCTCCTTCAAATTATTGGGGTTATCATATTGTATATTTGTTGGGTATGTGTTATATTCTTTGCATGTGTGTGTGTAGGCACGTCAGATATGACAACTGCATCTAACGATCCCTCGCACTAGTGCTCTGTTTGTGTCGTGTGCGTCGGGCGCTTTCCTAGGGGGGTCTTAAGGGGGGGGGGGGGTAGGTATGCCCCCCCTGGTTATGCGTAGTGTTTGGAAACGAGCGATAGCCTAGGGAAATGCCCCCCAATTTTTTTTTGGGCATTTTTTTTCTATTTTTAGCAGATTTTGCTATTTTTAGCGATTTTGTAAATTAATCCCATATTAAGGGATTAGGGTTTTGGTATCTACGGAATACCTAAAAACATTGTATATATTGTATGGTGAATGGTGAAATTCGATATAAGGAATATAAGAAAGGTTTTCCCGGTTGAGAGTTTCCGGTATAAAATCTTTGTGTACTCTATGTATGAGCCATTGATTAATTTTAGTCTTGCTTAAGAATCTATATGCATTGCTTTAATTCACAGATTTAAATCTTACATGTGGTATCATAGCTCATTTTTGGCTTCAGAGGGATGCCTTTGTTGTTGAGGTTTTGGCTCAGTCTTGATAGATCAAGTTTATCTTGGGTCTTTGATAAACCTGGGTTTAGTGGGAGCTTTTGCAGTGGATATTCGAGTATAGAAAGAGGAATGGCGAGCTCATCTAGAATCGAGATAGAGAATTTCAACGGTAAAAACTTTAAGCTATGGAAGCTCAATATGGAGGACCTTCTTGTAGACAAAGAACAATGGATCACTATGTATCCTGGTACACAGCCTACTGGTACACCGTTTACTAGCACATAGGCTACTGGTACACAACCTACTAGTACACAAACTACTAGTACACCAGCTACTGGTATGTCGAAGGAAGATTGGGAGAAGTTGGACAGAAGAGCAAGGAGTCATATTCGACTCTGCTTGGCAGATTCAATGTTGTTGAATGTCTCAGAAGAATCTACAACTAAGGAACTATGGAATAAGTTGGGGAATTTGTATCAATCAAAGTCCCTGGTAAACAAGTTGTTTCTTCGAAAGAAGCTGCATCATCTTAGGATGGAAGATGGAGATTCTATGACAGAACACCTAAATGTCTTTAATACTTTGGTAAGTCAACTTGTCTTTGTTAATATTACTATTGCAGAAGAAGATAAGTGTATTACTTTGTTATGTTCTTTGCCAAACTCTTGGGATAATCTGGTTGTAGCAATAGGTAGTACCACTCAATCTACATTGAAGTATGAGGATGTAGTTGCATCCTTCTTATCTGAAGAGATGAGGTGAAAAATCATGGATGGTCACAACACATATGCTTTATTTGTAAGAGGGCGTACCCAAGACAGGAACCCTAGTAAGCCTTCGGGGTGGAGATATAAATCTATAGGTAGATCTAAGTCTCCAGGAAAATCTTTGAGGAAATCATGGAAGTGTGGTAAAATAGGGCATTATAAGAAAGATTGCAAGTCTAAGAAGGTTGAAAAACCAAAGGGATCTGATAGTACCTCTTCCACAAAGGATAAAACCTCCACTGAAGAAGGAGGTGATTTTTACCTAGCATCTACAAGTACACATGAAGACCGTGATGTATGGTTGATCGACTCAGGTGCATCATACCATATGAATCCTCACAGGGAGTGGTTCTCTGAATATGAAAAATATGATGGTGGTGATGTATTCCTAAGAGATGACTCGACAAAAAAAATATTGGGACGTGGAAGGGTTAATTTACTACTAAACGATGGAAGGATTATAACTCTCCATAGGGTTCTACACATTCCAAAACTAGCCAGGAGCCTAATATATGTAAGCAAGTTGGGTGATGGAGGAGTGAAAACTGTATTTGAAAAGAACACTTGCAAGATGGTAAGAGGAGAAATGGTGTTGATGAGGGGAGTTAGTTGTGGAACTCTATACAAGTTGTTGGGAAGCACTTATACTAAAGGGTGTAACAATTCTGTTGTCCCTGAGAAAAGAAATGAAGGAGACAAGACCAATATTGTCCCAGAAAAGAAGACCATGATGTGGCATCAAAGATTGGGGCATATTGGAGAAAAGGGCCTTCGAACACTACACGGTAAAGGTATGGTTGAAGGTATGTCTAATTGCACTCTAGATTTTGATTTCCGTGAACATTGTATATATGGTAAACAGAATCGAGTAAGATTCCCATCTGGTGCTACAAGAGAAAAGGGGATCTTAGAGTTGATACACAGTGATGTGTTTGTACCTGTTCTTGTTCCATCTCTAGGTAAATCTATGTATTATGTTTCATTCATAGATGATTTTTCAAGGAACACATGGATTTATTTTCTTAGAAATAAATCTGAGGTATTTGATAAATTTAAAGAGTTTAAGGCTCTGGTAGAAAATCAGACAAAGAAGAAAATAAAGGTATTGAGAATAGATAATGGTGGAGAATTCTGCGGAAATGAATTTGAAGAATTCTGTAAGAAGTGTGGTATAGAAAGGTAGAAGACTTCTCCATACACTCCTCAACAGAATGGAGTTGCAGAAAGGATGAACATGACACTGATGGAAAAATCAAGGAGCATGCTCAACAGTGTTGGGTTAGGACAAGAATTCTAGGTAGAGGCAGTGGGTACAACATGTTACCTGGTCAATCGATCACCTTCATCAGCGTTGGATGATAAAACTCCACACGAGGTATGGTCTAGAAAGAAACCCTCTCTTCAACATCTTAGAGTGTTTGGTTGTGATGCTTATGTACATGTTCCAATGGAAAATAGGAGTAAGCTGGATAATAAAGCTGAAAAGTGTATCTTTATTGGTTAAAGATGGTGTGAAAGGTTATAAGCTTTGGAACCCAGAAACCAAGAAATCTGTTTATAGTCGAGATTTTTTTTTCAGAGAGGTAAAAGATGTGTCCAAACAGGAATTCCCACCAATGCAAGACGAACTTGAGAAAATAGAGCTTGAGTCGGATGATGCAAAATCTGAATCATTTGAAGAAGAGGAAGAAGAAGAAGAAGAAGAAGAAGAAGAAGAACCTCATACCCCAGTATTGAGGAGATCAGTGAGAGATAGAATGCAACTAGAAAGGTATAGTCCACCTGATTTTCATTCCAATTTTTCTTTATCTATTACTGATGATGATCCCATAACTGTCAAGGAAGCAGTGAATTTAGAGGATAGTAAACTCTAGAAGAAGGCCATGGTTGAAGAAATGGATGCCTTGGATAAGAATGAGGCATGGGATATAGTTGAGTTACCAGCTAGAAGAAAATTGGTTGGTAGCAAATGGTTGTTCAAGAAGAAGTTTAATGCACAAGGTAAAGTGGAGAAATATAAAGCTCGGTTAGTAGCAAAAGGTTACTCCTAGGTAGAGAAAATTGACTTTGGTGAGAGTTTTTCTCCTATTTCTAAGTTAACTTCTAGTAGATTTCTTTTATCTATTGTTTTTGCTTTTGATCTTGAAGTGGAATAGATGGATGTGAAGACAACATTCCTACATGGGGATCTGGAAGAAGAAATCTACATGAAGCAACCAGAAGGATTTGTAGTGAAGGGAAAGAAAGAGATGGTCTGTAAGCTAAAGAAGTCACTATATGGTCTGAAGCAATCACCTAGGATGTGGTACCAAAATTTTGACACATACATCCTTGGATTGGGATTTGTAAGAAGCAGGGCTGATCACTGTGTATATTCCAAGTAGGTTGGTAATCACTTCATTTATGTAGTGTTGTATGTTGATGACATGTTGTTGGTAGGAAATAATATGGATGTTATCAAGGAGGTGAAATCCCAGTTATCCTCCAAATTTGACATGAAGGATCTTGGTGCTGCTAACTTCATTCTGGGAATGGAGATTAAAAGAGATCGTGCAAACAAGAAACTCTCATTGAATCAAAGAAAATATGTTGAGACGATATTGCAGAGGTTTAATATGCATGGAATTAAACCGATCAATGTTCCTATTCCTATAAGTGTAAAATTATCTATGGATCAGTGTCCCAAGTCACAGGAAGTAGAGGACATGTCCCATGTTCCATATGCTAGTGTAGTTGGAAGTTTGATGTATGCAATGGTTTGTACTAGATCGGACATTGCACATGCAGTGGGAGTTTTGAGCAAGTATATGTCAAAACTAGGGAAGGAGCATTGGACAACATTAAAGAGAGTATTCAGGTATCTTCGTGGCACCACCAGTTATGGATTGTGCTACCAAGGAAGACCGGGATTGGACAGAGTGGTGGACATACATGGCTTTGTTGATGCAGACTGGGCTGGAGATCTGGATTGCAAAAGATCTACAAGTGGGTATCTGTTTAACCTACTTGGAGGAGAAATTAGTTGGATGAGCAAAAGACAGGCTATAGTCGCACTCTCAACTTTAGAAGCTGAATACATGGCAGCTACTCATGCAAGAAAGGAAGCAGTATGGTTACAAAGATTGTGTTCAAGTATTGGGTTGGTACAACAAGCAGTGAGATTAGATTGTGACAGTAAGAGTGCAATATTCCTGGCGAAGAACCCAGCTTATCATTCGAAGACAAAGCATATTGATGTTCAGTATCACTTTGTGAGAGACCTAGTTGAGGAAAAGAAGGTGTTGCTGGAAAAGGTTGACACATTGAAGAATGTTGTAGATTCATTGACAAAGTCTGTGAGTACAGAAACGTTCTCTTGGTGTAGAGAAACAATGGGCATTGCTGCCTTGGATTGTTGACTATATAATCCCCTAGACTCCTAGATGCAAAGAAAACAACAAGTGGGAGAATGTTGGGTATGTGTTATATTCTTTGCATGTGTGTGTGTGGGCATGTCAGATATGACAACTGCGTTTGACGATCCCTCGTACTAGTGCTCTGTTTGTGCCATGTGTGTCGGGCGCTTTCCTAGGGGGGTCCAAGGGGGGCCAGGTATGCCCCCCCCTGGTTATGTGCAGCGTTTGACAATGGACGGTAGCCCGGGGCAGCGCCCCAAAATTTGTTTTTGGGCGTTTTTTTTCTATTTTTAGCGGATTTTTCTATTTTTAGCAGTTTTGTAAATTAATCCCAGATTAAGGGATTAGGGTTTTGGTATCTATTGAATACCTAAAAACATTATATATATTGTATGGTGAATGGTGAAATTCGATATAAGGAATATAAGAAAGGTTTTCCTGGTTGAGGGTTTCCGGTATAAAATCTTTGTTTACTCTGTTTTTGAGCCATTGATTAATTTCTGTCTTGCTTAAGAATCTATATGCATTTCTTTACTTCGCAGGTTTAAAAATTACAATATTTTCATTGTAGAAGGAGGCTAACCCACTAAGAAACATTTATATTTTTACCTTCTCATCCTTTATGAACTCTACATACTTCAACAACTCAAAGAACCTCCTCTCATACTCATCCATTGTCATACTTCCCAGCTTGAGTTCAAAGAAATATTTCATCTGTTGATTAAGGTTGGTTGTCATTGATGTCAACCCTTGAAGAAAACCTCGTAGCACAAAGGTTTGGGTAATGGACCCAATATTTTTTGATGTAAATATGACTCATTATTGTTTTTTCATGGTTGATAAGAAGTAAATATGGATGAACTCCAAAGTGGTCCCCTTATGGTGAAGGCCCTCACGGGAAGACGCTTTGTGGAGTAAGAGAACCCATGCTTAATTGTGGAATAATGAGATGAAGGAAAGTGAATTTGTCAGGGAAAATATCCTAGATGGATAGTGTTTGTCATGTCATTTCCGGTGGTATGTGGAATGTCACATAATTCCTCACGGTTAGAGAGTTATGGCCATGAGGAGTTGGAGACCCCAGGTTTGGGTAATGGACCCAAGTTTGTTTGATGGGTGACGGTATGATTTATGATATATTTTTAGATAATACTATTCTATATGGATAGTACATGTCATGTCATTTTTGGTGGTATGTAGAACGTCACATAACTCCTCACGGTTTGAGAGTCATGGCCTTACGAAGTTGGTGGACCCTCATATGTCATCTAGAAGCCCCAAAAGGTCAAAGTAGTCAAAGTGGTTTAAGAGATTTTAAAAGGTAAATGATAAAGTGAAGTGATGAGTGTATTATAATTCAAAGTGAATACAAAATAAATTATTTCAATAATAAATTTAATGGAGAAATTAGAAGTGGACCCAACCCTAAAATAAAGAAAGTGGGCCAAGTGACCTACAAGATGTTTTTAAGGAAGCTACTTGGAGAGTATAAATAAGAGGCAAGGCTCTCTCATTTGAATTACAGTTGAGAATATTGAATATCTATATGTGTATGAGATAGCCAAGGATATCTAAACCAGAATTCTGAGTGAAGGTGAAGAACAGAAGGCC
Organism: Picea engelmannii; assembly: GCA_009831015.1. Taxonomy (NCBI): domain Eukaryota; kingdom Viridiplantae; phylum Streptophyta; class Pinopsida; order Pinales; family Pinaceae; genus Picea; species Picea engelmannii. The sequence goes on from ML777165.1 coordinate 284,626, forward strand.
TAAATCCAAGGAAGGTTAAATTCTTTTGATGGTGCTTTCTAAGGTATGTTATTTATAAGTCATCTCACCATTTTCACTATAACTTTTTTTCTATAATGATTGAGACTGTGAAATTTCTATGAAAGTGAGACAACCTATCCAAGTATATATGGTAAAAAAATCATCTTCTGGGTCGTTGTATTTTGGGAGTTACACTCCGTAGAAAATAGGGTTTGTGGCCAGTTTTGAAACTAGTCAAAATCAGGTGTTTCGGGTAAAAACGTCATAACTTCTTCATAATAGATCCAAATTTAGTGAGACAAATGTATTGGTTATGGTATAGTCTATAGTGTGTTGTGTAATAAATTTATATCAACTCATCAAATATGTTGTGCTGGGCACACTCTACAAGGTCGCTCTCTAGAATAAGCCAGAATTCAACAAGGTATGCCATTTTTTCTATAACTCATTTTTTAAGAGGTTACAAGTAGTGACACTTGGATGAATTGCATAAAACACACTGAATAAAATTGTATATCATTTTTAGATATTTATGCATTACAGGTTCAAAGTTATGATTACTTCAAGTTAGGGTTGTTGACTAATCCAAAACTAGGCATGTGAGACTAAAGAAAAGTTTGATGAAAATGCTGGTCTCTTGTTTTTAAATTTAAGGAAGGTTTTTAGGAATGTGATCATATACACCAGGTTTATTACAGAGCTACAAATCATATTTGGATGATGAAATTGATGAGGGCTTTTGGTTGTGGTACATGTTGAGTACATGGTTGAGACAAGTAGTTGATGAGTTGGTGCACATACATGAGGTGTAAAGTTGATGATGTTGGTACATATTGATAAGTCATAGTTGATGAGTAGTTGAAACATGATTGGTACATACTTGGTACATGGTTGGATGCACTTGTTTATGGTACAGGTTGATTACAGATTGGTGCATGGTTGATGCACTTGTTTATGGTACATGTTGATTACAAGTTGAGGTACAGGTTGATGCATGGTTCAGATTTATTGATATAGTTTTACAACGATATATCTCATAGTGATAGTGTGACAGTGGTTCCATCATTCTACTTCTACTTCAGGGTGGTAGGACGGGGCAAGGACAGGTGGTTGTAGCCACCTTCCGGTTGTAGTCGGAGAACATTGGGGGTTGTAGCCTCCTTCTGGTTGTAGCCAGAGAATTAGGGAGTGGTAGTTTCCCTCAAGTTGTAGTCTGAGAAACTAGGGGGTTAGAGCCTCCTTCCAGTTGCAGCTGGAAAACAAAGGAAGTTGGTGCTTCCAATGAATGTAATTCTTCAAGACATATAAGAAAAAGCATTACATGGTTTTCTCCCGATTTGTGTTTCCACGTAAAACACTGGTGTACTGTGTATGTGTGTGATTGTTTATTTCTTACTGCTTATTATTGGATAATAATTCTACATTGATATAACATTTGAAGAAAAATGATTATAATTATGCTATTACTGATTCACCCCCCCTCTCAGTAATCCAACAATTGGTATCAGAGCAGGTTCCTCCAAAAATCAGTTTAACCATTGAACGGTAGATCACGGAGAGTACCAACTCGTATAAAAATGGAATACCACAGTTTGATGGAAAAAAGTATGTTTTTTGGATCATAAGGATGAAGACATATATACAGGCGCAGGGATTTCAAGTTTGGCAATCAATTGTAGATGGATACACAGCACCAACAGTTCTACCAACAAATGACAAAGCAGTGAAACTCGGTGAGAATAATTCCAAAGCCATAAATGCACTTTTGAATGGTCTCAGTGATACAGTATTCGCTAAAGTTGCACATTATAAATCTGCTAAAGAGATTTGGGACAAGCTTTGAAATATTTATGAAGGAGATTCAAAAGTCAAAGAAGCAAAGCTTCAAACTTACAAAGGTCAGTTCGAACAACTAAAAATGAAGGAAGATGAAGATATCACAGGCTACTTCTTACGAGTTGATGAAACAGTGAATGCAATCATAGGATTGGAAGAAGAAATCGAAGAATCTGTAACTGTTCAAAAGGTACTAAGATCTCTTCCTATGAGATTCAACCCTAAGATATCAACACTAGAACAAAGATCGGATCTAAACTCAATAAGCATGGATGAACTGCATGGAATATTCACAACATATGAGATGAGAACTGAACAGGAAAATCCAGATGTAAAAGAAGAAGCCTTCAAAGCATCCAAAAGATCAAAGTAAAAGTAAAAGGAACAAGAAGAATATAGCATCAACAATGATGTCTTGAAAGTTGATGAAGAAGTGGCCAACTTCATTAAAAGATCGAACAAGGGAACCAATGGTAGGTATAGAGGTAAGCTTCCTTTAATTTGTTTTAATTTTGATGGTATTGGTCAGTTTGCTAACAAATGTCCTCATAAGAAAAAGAGAAATGATGAAGGTTACTCAAAAGGAAGACAAACATATCAAGGTAAAAGAACTACATAGAAAGTTTTCAAGAAAAAAATTTGCACCAAAGAAGACATCTCATCATCAGATTAAGATGAAATCAGTGACAGTGAAATAGGGAGAGTTCTATTCATGGCAGTAGAAGACTCTGATAAAGAAGACTATGAAGAAGAATATGAAGAAGCATATGAAGAAGAAATTGAAGAGGCAGAAGTTGACTTCCGAGAAGATTAATGAGTGCCATAGAATTTATCAGAAGAGAAAAGAAGAAAAACAAGAAACTACAAGCAAAACTAGATAAGAAAAAAGACGCTCAAGAACTAGAACAAATGATCACAAAATTGAAGGTTCAAATAGAAGAAGATAAAATAACTGAAGAAGCACTCAAAGAACAACTAGAAGGAAAGGACAAGATCATTGGAAACCTAGAAGCAGAGATTGTCACACTAAGAAAGGATATTCAAAAGAAAGATATGAAAAATAGCTCAAAAGTTCTGGATGACTTTATCAGCAGTCAAAAATCTTATCTTGACAAGTCTGGACTTGGATACAATTAGACAGAAAAGGGATCAAGATCCAAAACAACAGAGCAAGAAACAAATCAAAAAAGTTATGTAGTAACAATCAAAGGGGATAAAAAGATATACAAGGAAGATTACAGGGACACTCCTCCACCGAGAAGATTTAGATTTCAGAATCAACAATAGATAGACAGGCCTCAAGAAGAACAAGGATTCATAAGAGCACCTCCTTTCATAAGATATTCAAATACTAGGTATCAAACTATATTTTTTGGTTTATGTTATGCATGTTATAATTTTGAACATAAAGTTGTAAATTGCATAGCTAACAACAGGAACAATAACTACTTTGAGAGCCATACACAAAGGGGTTATTCAAGAAGACCTAGTGAAACATAGAGAAGAAGTTACAACAGGTTTGAATCTTTGAGCACTGAAGTGGAATGTTAGAAATGTAACAATTTTGGACACATGGCCAAAAATTGCAAAATGACAGTCCCTCCTAAAGAACCTCAACAGATTCACAAACAAGAACCTCAGAAAATGACATGGATGAGAAAGCAAGATCAGTATAGCAATGAAGAATGCACAGTCGCTCTACAAGATAAACAGAAGAAACATGGTTGGTATGTTGATAGTGGATGTTCAAAACACATGACAGGTGATAGAGACAAGTTTCTTACATTACGAAATGAAAGAGATGGATTGGTCTCCTTTGAAAATGATGATTCATCCAAAATCATTGGAAAAGGCACAGTTTGAATTGGGAACAAGAATGAAAAGGCAAAAAATGTTCTACTAGTAGAAGATATGAAACATAATCTTTTAAGTGTGAGTCAAATGTGTTACCAAGGTCATAAAGTTACTTTCGATTCACAAAAGTGTGAGATAAGAAAATAAGGTTTAGGGAAATTGGTCGCTACAACTGCAAGAACTTCAAGCAACATATATGTGTTAAAGCGAAATTGGAAATGAAAAGTGTTGTCTAGGAAAGGAAGATGAAAGTTGGCTATGGAACAGAAGAATGGGTCACATGCATTTTGATAACTTTGTCAAAGTGAACAAAGAATAAGCAGCTACAGAAATGCTCTAGATCACGAAACCAACCAACACTTTATGCAAGCATTGCCAACAAGGAAAGAAAACAAAGACCGGGTTCAAATCAAAGGAATATTCAACAACAAAACCACTGGAAATTGTGCATACTGATCTAGTTGGACCAACTAGAAAAAAAGGCTTAAAAGGTGAGAGATACTTTATGTTATTAGTTGATGATTATACAAGAATGACTATAGTTTTCTTTCTCAAGAAAAAATCAGAAGATTTTGAAAATTTCAATATCTACAAGGAAATGGTTGAAAATGAGATGGATTCAAGAATCAAATGCTTAAGATAAGATAATGGAGGAGAATTCACCTCAAAGGAATTTATGGACTACTGCAGCAATCATGGAATAAAAATGCAATTCTCCGTCACTAGGAC
>ML777165.1:291618-318206 GCA_009831015.1 Picea engelmannii
ATTGTTTTTTCATGGTTGATAAGAAGTAAATATGGATGAACTGCAAAGTGGTCCCCTTATGGTGAAAGCCCTCACGAGAAGACGCTTTGTGGAGTAAGAGAACCCATGCTTAATTGTGGAATAATGAGATGAAGGAAAGTGAACTTGTGAGGGGAAATATCCTAGATGGATAATGCTTGTCATGTCATTTTTGGTGGCATGTGGAATGTCACATAATTCCTCATGGTTAGAGAGTTATGGCCATGAGAAGTTGGAGATCCCAGGTTTGGGTGATGGACCCAAGTTTGTTTGATGGGTAACAGTACGAGTTATGATATGTTTTCAGATAATACTATTCTATATGGATAGTACATGTCATGCCATTTCTGGTGGTATGTAGAACGTCACATAACTCCTCATGGTTTGAGAGTTATGGCCTTACAAAGTTGGTGGACCCTCATATATCATCTAGAAGCCCTAAAAGGTCAAAGTAGTCAAAGTGGTTTAAGAGATTTTAAAAGGTAAATAATAAAGTGAAGTGACGAGTGTATTATAATTCAAAGTGAATACAAAATAAATTATTTCAACAATAAATTTAATGGAGAAATTAGAAGTGGACGCAACCCTAAAATAAGCAAAATGGGCCAAGTGACCTAGAAGATGTTTTTAAGGAAGCTACTTGGAGAGTATTAATAAGAGGCAAGGCTCTCTCATTTGAATTACACTTGAGAATATTGAATATATACATGTTTATAAGGTAACCAAGGATATCTAAACCAGAATTCTGAGTGAAGGTGAAGAAAAGAAGGCCGAAATGCAATGAAGGATAAATTCTTTTCATGATGCTTTCTAAGGTATGTTATTTACAGGTCATCTCACCATTTTTGCTATAACTTTATTTTCTATAATGATTTAGACTGTGAAATTGCTATTCAAGTGAGAAAACATTTCCAAGTATCTGTGGTAAAAAATTCAGCTTGTGGGTCATTGTATTTTGGGAGTTACACTCCGTGGAAAATAGGGTGTTTGGCCACTCCTGAAACTAGTTAAAATCAGGTGTTTCGGGTAAAAACGTCATAACTTATTCATAACATATCCAAATTTAGTGTGACCATATGTATTGGTTAGGGTATAGTCTGTAGTATTATGTGTAACAATTTTAGATCAATTCATCAAATATTTTGTGTGGGGCACGCTCTACAAGGTTGCTCTCTAGAATAAGCCAGAATTCAGCAAGGTATGCCATTTTTTCTATAACTCATTTTCTGAGAGGTTCCAAGTAATGAAACTTGGAGGAATTACATAAGACACACTGAAGAACATTTTGTATCAGTTTCATAAATTTATACATTATAGGTTCAAAGTTATGATTACTTCAAGTTAGGGTTGTTGACTTATCCAAAACTAGGCATGTGAGACTAAAGAAAAGTTTGATGAAAATGTTATTCTCTTGTTTTTAAAGTTAAGGAAGGTTTTCAGGAATGTGATCATATACACCAGGTCTATTACAGATCTACAAATTAGATTTGGATGGTTAATTTGATGAGGGTTTTTGGTTGTGGTACATGTTGAGTACATGGTTGAGACAAGTAGTTGATGAGTTGGCGCACATACATGAGGTGTATAGTTGATGATGTTGGTACATATTAATAAGTCAAAGTTGATGAGTAGTTGACACATGATTGGTACATACTTGGTAAATGGTTGGATGCACTTGTTTATGGTACATGTTGATTACAGGTTGGTGCATGGTTGATGCACTTGTTTATGGTACAAGTTGATTATAGGTTGAGGTACAGGTTGATGCATGTTTCATATTTATTGGTACACGTTTACAACGGTATATGTCATAATGATAGTGTGACAGTGGTTCCATCATTCTACTTCTACTTCAGGGTGGCAGGACAGGGCAAGGACAGGTGGTCATAGCCACCTTCCGGTTGTAGTCGGAGAACATTGGGGGTTGTAGCCTCCTTCTGGTTGTAGCCAGAGAATTGGGGACTTGGAGCTTCCCTCAGGTTGTAGCCTGAGAAACTAGGGGGTTGGAGCCTCCTTCTAGTGGTAGCTGGAAAACAATGTAAGTTGGTGCTTCCAATGAATGTAATTCTTCAAGACATATAAGAAAAAACATTCTGTGGTTTTCTCCCGATTTGGGTTTCCACGTAAAACATTGGTGTACTATGTATGTGTGTGATTGTTTATTTCTTACTGCTCATTATTGGATAATAATTCTACGTTGATATAACATTTGAAGAAAAAAGATTATAATCACGCTATTACTGATTCACGCCCCCTCTCAGTAATCCAACATCATCTTCCTTTGATAGTAATGCTCATATAAATATTTCTCTTGGAAATATCCTTTGAAATGCCTCCATGATACCTTCCTCTCATCAAGGTGTTTTTGTTTCTTAAGCGGATCCCACCACACAATTGTCTTTCCTTGCAAGTGGTAGGTTGCAATTCTTGTTTCTACACTGGAGGGATAATTATGAAGCTGAAAATATTTATTCATTTCCAACAACAAAGCCTCAACCTCTTATCCCTTCCTGTGCTCACCATTGAAATTTGGTGGCTTGATTTTCTTGAGTTCACCTTGAAATATGTCTCCCTCATTCCTTCTTTGTTGTCTCCTGAGAGGAGACACACTTGGGATACTCCCTAGCCCTGAAATTGAATGAGCTCTCCCAGTGGATTTCCTTGTGGAATGATGGCACTTGCGTATACTCCTTAACTACCTATCATTCCCATGCTCATCCCTTCTGCTATAGATCTGGATGGTGTCACTTGTCTAGCACTAGATGCTTTATTTTTGCCAAAGTCTTTATTGGCTTACCTCTACAACATATTCAAAGTATGAAGTATCTCTTCTTGAGATTTTATAATATTTTCATTATCAAATCTATATATTTTCACTTCTCTATGTATAATTCTCATAGTTATAGGCGCATTCCTGCCTCTTCTTCCATTATACTTTGTCTCAACATTTCCCATGTTGACATGTATCCCTCTGAACAATTTTTCATGATTGTAGGACCCCTGGGCATATTTCATGGTTGTAGTTCTAATAAATGAACCAAGCTTCCTCCGTGTACCTCTAAATTCTACAAGAAAATGTGCATGAAAACAATTTTCTCTTAGACAAAATATATACACTGTTTTGGAAAAGAACGCATACAATTTTTCTACTTTTTAATGCCACCAATCATATTCTTTTGTGTTGGCTATAATTTAAATTCCCTAGATCAATTTTTTGGGTTTATATATGGATCCTCCTCTACAATATATTTCCAAAAAATTATTTATTTCTCAATTTGTATATCTGAGCAGAAAGTTATAGTCATTTGAATATTGTTAATTCACCCCTTTTTCACACTTTTCATTTATGTGCAATTAATCCCAGACACCAAGTTGTGTTACTTGTAGAATTAAATATGTCAATAACCAAGGAAAATTTTGTATTATACATAGATAATAATGATGACAGAGAATTTATAACAACTCTCATTTGCCAATTCGATTCTCTAGTCAAAAAATGAAACAATTTGGAAATGAAAACTTTGTCATTTTTAATCCTTTTTTCAAGACTTAGAATTTTTAGCCAAACTAGTTATCTCCCAAACTACGCACTTCAGGAAAAAATTCACTAAACCAAATTTGTCTAACTTGATGAATATACAAAATGTCAAGTAAATTAATTTTTCCATATTTTCCATCTCGGGACCCTTTTCCTTACAAAATCATAAAACCCCCCAAAAGTGGTCCAAAATAGTGGATTTTTATTTCAACATTCCCATTCCAATCCCCTTTGAATCCATCCAATTCCTTCACATGGTATTTTCATGTATGTATTTATGACACTCTTTGCAAGTTTCAATAGTAAATGTGTTCCTGCCACTGATTTTGACCCTAATCTTCAAAAACATGTAATTTGAATTTTTATGGAAAATCATAGCATAATTGGCTAGTGGCCCTCTCTGGCACTTTTTCACCCCTCAAAACTATGGAAAGAACACCAAAGTTTTATCTCAATCCAACTTAATATACTTCAATTATTTCCAAAATACGTTTTTGTCTCTAGACTTGTTTTTTCTTGTGAGACTATAGGACAATTTTTCTTCTGTGGTGTCGCTTTTTTTCTTCTTTCTTTTTGAAGCTCGTGCATGCATCAATTTTGTATTATGCACCAATATTTAGCACATTCTAGATCCATAATTCACAATGCAAATATTTAGCACATGCCCCACACACCAATATTCTATGCTCACAACTTTTATACCACACACCAATATCCAGTGTGCATGAATTTTTATGCCTCACACCAATAGCCAATGCGGACAACTTTTATGTTGTACACCCATATTCAATGCACTCAAATTTTATACCACGCACCAATATCCAATGAATTCAAATTTTATGATGCACACCAATATCTAGTGCACACAACTTTTATACTATGCACCAATATCCAGTGCACGCGACTTTTATCCCGCACACCCATATTTAGTTTGCACAAATTTTATACCGTGTACCAATACAAATTTTATGTTTTGCACCAATATCTAGTGCGCACAAATTTTTACGTTGCACACCAATATTTAGTGCGCACAAAGTTTTATACTGTGCACCAATATTTAGTGTGCATAACACCAATTTTGCACTGCGCAGTACCAATATTTAGTGCACACACTGTGCACCACCATGACCATTGTAAAAATTATTTCCTCGCATGTCTAACACAAAATTCATTCACCTGGAATTCAAATTGAACCATCCATAAAAACCATTCTTAGTGCAATTCCAAGTTCATTTTTCTTAGAAACTTGGGAATTTCACTCATATTTTACTGTTATCCCCAAATTTGGCACATTCAATGCTGAGATGATGAATTTACCAACTTCAAACTAATCTCTAGCCCATATAATTCTAGTTTGAAACAAAATTCTCTGATACCATTTTGTAACATCCCCCATCTTAACCAAGGAACATTACTTGAAGAAAATACAGATAAATTCAAAAAATTTATGCTAATTAACTTTTTGTAACTTATCAACTATGAATTATACACAGATTTAACCATTGCAAATAACATTATTTAAATGTAGCTACATGATGCCGACCAACATGAATGTTTCATCCTCACTAAGACAAATGGTGCACGCAACAACCTTTGTACTGCATTCGACAACTTTTCATAGTGCATGCACAATAGGATTGGTATTGCATGTGGCAACTATTCCTAGAGTATGCGATGATTCAAGCACCACATTGGAATACATTACCGTTACTACTAAAATCAAATTTATATGCATTGAAACATTAATTTATGAATGGCATGAAAATCAAGATCATGCAACAATCCATAGTAGTTATAAATGTAAATGAAGCTAATAATTTTCACCACAATGGCATATAATTCATTCTTATATGCAGAGTAAAACACACGACAGTTAAATTCATAAATTAACTCGGGAAAACAAATAAACACTTATCTTTTTAAAACAATTGTGCAACCAGATGCTTGGGAAGGATGTTCCATACAACTGTAGAATTGTTGTTCCAAATATCAACAACAAGTCACCTCCAAGCCAGGGATAGGAATCCACAAGAAAAGGGTGTCTCTCATAGTCCACTCACAACTCAATATCCCACAACCCACTGGTATTCTTCTACAACTATCCCAAATTTCCTCCATCTCTCTTCCTCTTGGCCTACCCAACCCAAGGAATGTACCCCTTCACTGCTCTCAGTCTATCAAGTGTCCCATTCGTTTATCAGGGTATATCTCGCACAAGTAACTAGCAATATCTCTACTAGGAACTCAAGGGAGCTCACTACCAACAACAACAACAAAAAATTGTTGTTACAATGCAACTCACACAAGAGTTCACTATTTAGGCCTAACAACCTAGCTCTTCAATATTCAGCTCCAAAGTGCTCTAAAATACTACTGCATGTGCTAGAATTCTCCCATCCTTCTTGCTCTATCTCCAATGCTCCAATTCCCTTCTCTCTCATTGTTGTTCATATAAATGCAATGTGTAATTTTTTTTTTTGTAGTTTCCCATACAAATTTCCTTTATTTTGGCCTACTTTCTTGACTTACACTCTTTCCCAAAATGATTGTTCTCAACCCCCCACCCATGCTTTTCAATAACTAAGGGATATGACTCTCACACCCACCCTCTTACATGATTTTAATGATTGGGCTCTCATACACTTAAATATTTTTTTTTATCCCCAATCATAATACAATTCAAGAAAATGGATTGAATTAATACCCATAATTAAATTCCCCCTTGGACCCCTCTTAGACACTCTCTTCTCTTGTGGAAAACTAAACCTACATCTCTATCCATATAATCAACATCTCTTATTACATTTTATTTATTTAAAAACAAATAATACATTCACATATTACATCGCTTGGACATAGCCACATTCATATCTACATTATGCATTAATTAAACTGAGGATTATAGTGGGGATGTTACAGATGATCAGTACCATATATTGAAACATTCTACTCTATGCAATTCAATTTTTTATTGGCAATTCAAAACTTACCATGAGGTCCCCGTGATTATCTTGATGGGAGAGGTAATTGTATTCCCCACTTGGTAGTTCATCCCCTCAAAATTTGTTTCTTTGACACTTCTCATCGAATCCATTTTTCCAAAAAGCATTAAAGCATGTATTTTTTAATGCGAATTTCTACACATTTATCTCCATAACTTGAGTACCTTTATGTTTTAATTTTTGTTGAATTATGAATAGGAATTCACCATGAATAACCCTTTTTATTCATGGATATGGGTTTCCCCTGGGCCTAAGTTTCCCTATCATTTTTTTATAGTTTAACTCCCTTTAGTGTTATAACCCAAAGAGGGCATATATAGGGTTAAATGTATATTATATGATCCCAAGGGGGGGCGTATATGGGTCTAAATGTACATGTAATGTGTAAATATATGTGTAATAGGGTTGGTCTAATAGTAAAGGGGCCTCATGTGTAGGTATGGATAGATATATATAGAGATCATGTATTCATTATTAAGGACAGGTGAATTGTGATGTATGAATGTATTTGGTTATTTGGAGGAGGTTCTCCTATTATCTAAGGATTTATTTTGTAAATTATCTCCCTTATATATATTTGAGTTTTCCTCCATGCTCACATTGGTGTACATGGTGTGTACTTCTATTTTGTTATGATATTTTAATCATTTGGTACATAACATTTGGTTTCAAAGCATCGATCCTAGGGTTTTTCTTCTCCAAGAGAGTCATCCTAGAATTTTTACTATAAGTTTTTTTTTGGGATGCTTCAGATAGTGAAACTTGGATGTTAATTATAAGACATATCAAGGTACCTTTGGTACAAATTTCATCTTCTGGGTCGTTACACTTTAAGATATATACCCTGTGGAAGATAGGGTTTTTTACTAGTCCTATAACGAGTCTCAAACGGGTGTTCTGGGTAAAACAATCATATATTCTTCAATGAGAATACAAATTTAGTGAAACTAATTGAATTTGAAATAGGACAATCCATATTATTTTTGGTACAAATTTCAAAATAATGCATTAAATATTGGACACATGACATTTTATACACGTTCGCTCTCCAAAAAAGGCCAAAAATAAGCAATGTTTGGGAAAGTTACCACAACTTTCATCTGACACATAAATTTTGGTCAGACTTGTGGCATTTCAGAGAATACATATCATATTAATATAGGTCAAAATGTTAGACTCATGGGGGATGAAATTGCGTAAATACATCAGAAGAAAGGTTGGCTATAAGGACAGAGTCCAAATCAGGGTTTCAAAACTACGTTCACTTAAAACTATCATAACTTTTGATTGGGATTTCTGATTGAGTTGATTCAAAATAAATTGGAAAGAGGAAACATAGGATAATATTTTGGAAACATAATGATACAAAATTTGGATATTATTTTCAATATATTTATGTTTTAATTTGAGGATTATGGTTAGACCTCACTTAAGAATCAATGAAAATACATATATTTACAAGAGACAGAGACAAAGATGAAACCAATACCATGGAATGGTTGAGGGTGGAAAAATAATATTTTAAGAATCGTTTTTGGGAAAGCCTTAAGTTTGACAGTGAATCTTGCAAGTGGTGGGATATCCTTGATTAAGGCACTAGATTCTCCCCCACATGGGAAATTTTTGAAAAACTCCTCTCAAATAAATGTATCAAGGATACAAATAGGAAGATATATATAAAATTCAAGAGGAGTTAAAAGAATCAAAAGAAGAGATCAAGAAGAAGAGTGATGAGATATCTAAGATATGAGACCTTCATGAAGCACTTGTTAAAGAAGTTCAAAAATTAAAACAATGAATGAATAATAAAGGGAAGTGGGAAAAGGATGAAGCACAGGAATAATTGAAAAAGAAAGATGAAGAAATATGTATATTATGAAATCATAATAAAAAAGTATTGGATGAGGTTAAGAGATTGAAAGAAGAAAATAATCATTTTCAAAAATCAAGAAAAATAAAGGATATTAGATGAAGAATATACCAAAAGACTTGAAGGGGAAATTTGTAAGAAGGTTGAGAAAACCCAAAATACCGATGAGGTAAAATTAGAAATGAAATCCAGAATTGAGGACTCACATCATAATTTGATAAATGGGGTGACATTTCAACTTCAAAAGAGAAAGAAGACAATATTCAAGAAGGTCACTAAAATATACTTGAAGAAGTTGAACTTCATCTAGAGGATGTGCATGCCAAATATGATGGTATTATCTCCAAGGCTAGAGTAATCAAAGACCAAGCAAAGAGGATATAGGATTCCATTGTCTCTAAAAAGAAGATAGATGGAATGTATGTGCAAAGTGAAGGAAATTCGTCAAATGTGAAGCCATATTGACACCCTCATTACAAGGAAATATTTCAAGGAAGAAAATAAGGTCGATATCAACATTATCAAGGAAAAAGAAGGAATACATATCAATATTCATGGAATAAGGAATCAGAAAAATGTGATGTCCCTAGCCATCCATGACGGGCCATGCTACACTAGAGAACTCTTATGTTCTCTCTGTGGAACATATTGTAACATACCTAACATCTAACTGAGCTATGCCACATAAATTTTTTGAACTACATGCAATTAAAATATATATGCACATAGAACTCTTGCAGAAGCATATATATATAAAATTGTAGATAGGCCAATACGTTATGTAAATGCATGGATTCATACTAAAATGAAAGTAAACATATACATGAAACATATACAAGAAATACCCATAAATTTACAGACAGTTATAAACACATATAGATAAACCCATAAATATAAGCATGTAAATAAAAATGTAGCATGTAAATTTATCACCCAGATTGGCACTTATCTTCATAAGAATGTCACCAACTGTGTGCAGACCTCCCATGAACCTCCAGCCTTAGACCACACTGTTCATCACTCTCAATAGTGAGTCACCCCTGAGATGGGACTAAAATCTACCTGGGTAAAGGGATTCCTAACCAGGCTAAAGGCTCATGGAAAATAGGAAGGATTCCATCTGAGGTGCCAACTCAAAATAACAACCCATAGTTCCTCATTCCCCACATTCCTGTCCCACCCAGGAAGTGTGCTCCTTCTCTGCTCAACAGTCCTTTGGTTTCCCCACTTCCTTTCCAGGCTTCAACAACAGGCTGGACAGGAAGTCTCAGAGAACTGTAGATGTAGTTTAGCACCTTCAAGAAATCAATCCCCAACTATTCTCTCACCTAGAGAATTGTTCACGGGCTTGACAACCCACTTCTTTAGTCCATCTCCCAAGCTAACTAGACACACCAATACAAATGGCTATGGATACGGGTCCAGGTACAATATGAAGATACAAAGGATAGCTCAATGGGTGTGAATACTCATGGATGATTAACTGGATGGATCAATTATGGAAGGAATGGATGATGGAAAAGATGATAGGAAATGAACTAAGTCCCAAACTTGACACTTTTCATGTTGGGAGCTACTTTGGCCCACTTGTACCCAACTTTAGAACTTAGGATAAATAATTGTCCATAATTTATGATTAAATAAATATTAATATAATATTCCTTTTTGGCTTAAGCTCCCGAGCTTAGCCCCTTTCCTTAGCTTAGCCCCTCCCTTTCCCTAACCAATGGAGTTTAGTCCCCCATCTCTTTTATCGTGGTTTGTCTACGCGCAACAATATATTTTATATTAATTATGAGACATATACAAAAATAGGTGCACTGGCCTTTAACATCTAGGCTCTCCAGCCTAATCAAAACATAAGCATCCTAACTTATAATAGCTAGCTCACTAGCCTATAAAACATACCATCTACACAAAGGCTCATTGGCCTCATAAGCGCGTGCACTTAAGATGTTGCACGTGGTATCCTGGAATGTGCACACTTCATCATTTCACTGCGCAGTACATGCACACACTATGCCATAAAAGGTGCATACAAAATGATGTCAGACAACTCACTAGATTAAGTACATTTCCATTTACATTTACAATTGGGTTTTTCCTTAGGGATATTACAATCCCCTCCCCTTATTTATGCACTATCCTCAGTGCATCATGTATCCATGTACAACAAAATTTCACAAATCCTCAAAATTATGTGGGTATTCTGTCCGCATTGCATCCTCATGTTCCCAAGTAGTGTCCTCAGGACAATACCATTTCCATTGGACCTTTACAATCCCTATGGCTCGATTTCGGAACTGTTTGATTTTCCGGTCCAAAATGCGTACCGGATGCACTTGGAAAGCGCCTTTTTGTTCCACCTGAATCACATTCAAATCAATAACATGATTAACATCAGATATATATTTCTTGAGCAAAGATACATGGAATACATTATGAACAGACATAGATGCAGACAATGCAATCATATAACCAAATGGACCAATCCTCTCTATGATTTCAAACGGCCCACAATAGCGAGCTACCAACTTTGAACAATTTCCCAACTTCAGGGAACTTCTGTTGGCTTTCAATTTCAAAAAATACATGATCACCCACTTTAAATTCCCTGTGAGTTCTACCCTTATCAGCATAACTTTTATGCCTGTCTTGGGTAGCCTTTAAATTTTTCTTTATTTTTATCATTTGCTCTTCCATTTCCCTGAGCAAATCTAGTCCAACAACTGCTTTGTCTATTGGGTTATCCCAACTTACTGGTGTGTTGCACTTTCTTCCATAAAGTGCCTCAAATGGGCTCATCTTTAGAGATGTTTGGTACCCATTGTTGTAAGCAAACTATACCAAGTGTAGGTAGTCTTCCCATTTTGATGGTTTATCCATCACATACATCCTTAACATATCTTCAATCACTTGATTCACCCTCTCTGTTTGACCATCTGATTCTAGATGATAAGTTGTGCTAAAATTAAGATTTGTTCCAAATCCGTTAAATAATCCTTTCCAAAATTTTGAGCTAAATTTTAGATCTCTGTCAAACACAATTGTCTTTGGTATGCCATGTAATCTGGCAATTTCCTTCAAATAAACATCAACAATGTTGGCTTCCTTGTGAGTGAGCTTAAATGGAACAAAATGGGTAGATTTAGTAAGCTTATCCACCACTACCATGATAGAATCATGTTGCTTGTTTGTTCTGGGAAGTTTCGTCATGAAATCCATTGTTGCAACTTCCCACTTCCACTCAAGAATGGGTAATGGTTGTATCAAACCATCTGGGTGTCTATGCTTAGCCTTTACCTTTTGACATTCCAAACATCTGGCAATAAAATCAGCAAGCTCTTTTTTCATGCCTGGCCAATAATATTGGATTTTGACAGCTGCAATAGTTTTCTAATATCCTGGGTGACCAACATAAGGAACATTATGCATTTCTCTCAATATCAGATTTTTCAATTCATTAGAATTTGGTACATAAAATCTGCCCTTGTACATGAGAATTTCATCATTATTTAGCTTGTATTCCTCAATTTCCTGCTGCAAAATACCTTGTTGTAATTTTGCCACTAATTCTTTGTATTGCAAATCTGATTTGACAACCTCTATGATTCTGGGTTTTAAATCTAATTGGTACATGCTAATGGCTGTAGCATGCATTTCATGCACTCTTCTACTAAGTTCATCAACCACTTTGTTCTCTTTCCCCTTGATATGCTTTATATCAAAGTCATATTCACTCAGAAATTCTAACCATCTTCTTTGCCTATCATTTAGAGTTGGTTGATCAAATAAATATTTCAGACCATTATGATTTGTTCTTATCTCAAACCTTTTACCCATGAGGTAGTGTCTCCATTTCCTCAAGGCATGCACTATGGCTGCCAACTCCAAATCATGAGTGGCATAGTTTATTTCATGCTCCTTTAACATCCTTGACTCATAACATATAACAAACCCATTTTGACTGAGGACTCCACCAAGTCCCTCTTTACATGCATCTATGCACACAATGAAGTCTTCATTTGGGTCTGCAATCCTTAGTATTGGAGCACTTGTTAATAATTGTTTCAACTGTTGGAAACTCTTTTCACAATCCAATGTCCACTGAAACTTCACACCCTTCTTTTGTAAGGAAGTGATTGGGTGTGCAATCTTTTAAAATCCTTCAATAAATATCCTATAGTATCTTGCAAGACCCATGAATGATCTCACCTCTATGACATTATTTGGCACTAACAATTCTTTAATGGCTTCTATCTTCTCAGGATCCACTGCTATCCCATCCTTTGAAATGATATGACCCAAATAATGAATTTTCTTCCGATAGAATGAGCACTTGCTCAATTTGGCATACAAATGATGCTCCCTTAATACTTGCAACACCATTCTCAAATGATGCTCATGCTCTTCTTCTGACTTGGAATATACAAGAATGTCATCCAAAAAGACAATGACAAACTTGTCTAAATATTCTTGGAAAACACCATTCATTAAACACATGAAAACAACTAGTGCATTTGACAACCCAAATGGCACCACTGTGAACTCATAATGACCATACCTTGTCCTGAAGGTGGTCTTATTGATATATTCCTCTTTAATCCTCACCTGATGGTATCCTGATCTAGGATCTATCTTTGAAAATATCTTGGCATCCTTCATTTGATCAAAGAGATCATCAATCCTTGGCAAATGATACTTGTTCTTAACAGTCAGTTTATTCAACTGTCTGAAATCAATGAAATGTCTTAATGTTCTATCCTTTTTCTTTAAAAACAAGATTGGGGAACCCCAAGGTGACACACTTTGGCTTATATACCCCTTCTTCAAAAGTTCCTCAAGCTGCATTTGCAACTCCTTCAGCTCTGGTGTACTCATTCTGTAAGGAGTCTTTGACACTGGAGCTGCTCCAGGCATTAAATTTATAGAGAAATCAATATCTCTATTTGGGGGTAGTCTTGGTACCTCCTTGAACACATTCAAATTCTTCCAAGACTGCATGACCTTCCAAATTTGGCACCTTATCTCTAGGTGTCTCTTCGATATGTGTTGCAAATATTTGACACCCTTTTTTGTAACATTTCTTCAACTGTAATGCTGAAATTTCTCTGATGGTTACTGCCCTGGGAATTCCCTGCACCTTCCTTTGGTTCCCATTCTCATCCAAGCAAGTAAATGCCTTGTTATGAAAGTCTAGGAGATAATTATGTTGGCCCAACCAATCCATCCCAATTAGATATTCATAGGAACCTAAAGGCAAGATGTTCAAATCTGCCTTGGTGTTCAGTCCATTCATGTCCATGAGGCATGACTTAACCATCTCATTAAATTTTCTTTTGGCTCCTGTAGCCAACTGTACTAACCAATATTTCCCATTCTTTCTTCTTGGGAAATTCAAACTTTCCACCATCTTAGGATCTATATAACTATTACTAGGTCTTGAATCAATTAAAATAGCAATGGTTTGGTTGTTGATCATACCTTCCACTTCAATCATGTGTGATTGATACTGTGCTTGCTTATTGTCTAGGGATTCATATATCATTGGCACATTTCTGCCCATGTCCTCCACTGTTTCATCTTGTTGTACATTGTGAACAATCCTCCCTTTTTCACCTCTGTGAGGATAATCTCTGAACATATGATCTCATTTTCAACCCCAACATTGAATAGGTGGCTTCCTTGTCCTTTGACCCCTTTGTTTCAATCGTTTTGGGTTTTATAGGAGTTTCTTGTTCCTGGGGATTATTTCTAAAGAATGGTGGCTTAGATCCCTTCTTCTTTTGATCCACCTTGAACTTCTTTTTGTCTTCCCAAGATTTTTGGAAAGTTGGCCTTGCTTTCTGTTGATCATATAGGCATTTAGCTCGTCTTATGTTCTCTTCCAATGTCTTGGGATTCTCATATTGTATTTTGTCATTGATGAATGATGAAAATCCACTCAAATACCTTTGAATTTTGACTGTCTCATTCTTGATGAAAGAGACACACTTCAACAGTTCTAGAAACCTTCTCTCATATTCATATATGGTCATACTCCCAAGCATGAGTTCAAAGAACTCTTTCATTTTCTTGTCATGGTATCTCTTAGTCAAGTATTTCTTCTCAAAATACTTCTTGAATTCCCTCCAAGTAACACTTTTCTCTTTAAGGTGTTGCACCTGCACAAGTTGATCCCACCACATGGATGCCTTTCCCTTGAGTTGATAGATGGAAATTCTACCTCCTGCATCAGAAGAATAATTATGCAATTTAAAGTACTTTCTCATTTCCAACAACCATGTTTCTGCATCTTCATCCTTTTTGTGCTCACCATCAAATGTAGGAGGTTTTATTTTGTTCATTTCTCCTCTCAGTTCATCCACCCCAGACCTCTTATGCTTTCTGATAGGGGAAGGACTTGAGTTGTTGTGTGATCTCTTATTGTAATTCCTCGGGGAGTGGTGGTGATGCCTGCTAACACTTCTTTCTTTTCTTTTCTCATCATGATAGTTGTGATTTCCTGACTTTTTTGAGCCACTCTCCTTATCCAATTTCTTTTCTATTATGTTCAATCTCTCCAATAAATTCATGTTGAAGTCATCCTGCTGCTCCTTGGCTCTCATAAGCTTTTAATTATCATCTTTATGGCTTTGAATATCCTTCTGCAAATTTTTAATGGTCTCTTCCATATTCATGTTTTCATCTCTTCCTTCACCATGTCCATTGGAGTTTGTTCCTTCAATGCCCAAATGGAAATCCATCCCTCTTCTCTCATATTGCTGACTATAAGTCCCCTGTGCCTCTTTCATTCCTATGGAATCTACACTAATATTTATTTGATCTAGTTGTTGTTAACTCTGCAAAATGTGCAGCCAACAAAACTTTGTCAGACTAACTATTTCAACAATTTCAAGAAAAATATGAACCATTTTGGTTCAATAATATATCAGAATACTTTCTTCTGATTTCTTAAAATTTGAATGCCCAGATCAATTTTCTAGGTGGATATTTATATTTCGTTTTTCAAGACCTTTCCAACGCCTACTCACATGCTCAATTCCGAGTCTGGAGAAGAAAGTTATGGTCATTTGAAATTTCCCCAATATTATATATATATATATATATATATATATATATATATATATATATATATATATATTTTTTATTTTTATTTTTTTCTGTTCATTTTTCAACTTGGCGTAACTCTGTGCTGTAATTATGCAATTTTACACCTACTCCATTGAAATTTTCGTATGATCTGAATTGGGTTTCTTCATAATCATATTATGGACATTATGTCCAAGTTTCACCTTATTTTGGGTTCTAGGATGCTAGTTACAGCCTGCTGAAGTTCTAGGCTTATTTGTGTTTTTGGTCTGGAATGTTATAGGCACCTTATTTTCCATATTAAACACCTTTAACATGCCTAGAAATTTAATTCAGCTCTGAGATTGTCTTCTATGGTTAAATATCTTTCCATTGACTTCTCCTGCGCCTCAATCAGATTCCAAAGCAGAAAGTTATGGCCCTTTGAAGTTAGCTGGGTCATAAAACTTACCCTTCACTGTTTGGGTTGTAACTTTCTCAAAAAAGATATGTTTGACGAACCATTTACACCATTAGAAATATCTATCCGAGCTCTTTTATTTGAGTTGTAGAGACATAGTGTACCTTTGGTACACCTCTGTCTCATGGTTTTTGAGTTGTTAAAAATGCTCTTAAGTCCCTAAAAAACACACTGCAAAAAGATGACATTCAATGATATAAAACATCATAGAAATTTGATGATTTTCTGCTATTGTTTGCCCTTCAAATGACTTGATGCGCAAAAAATTCAACCTGTACACCCATATTTACTATGTGAAGCAACAAAACGAGGTAAATCATGCTTTGGGCACTTTAAAACCATTGTGTATCACTTCTCTGTCGTGCCAATAACTTGCGCACAATACTTTTGTGTTGCGCGCCAATACCCACTGTGCGCAGTTTTGGTTCCTTCTCTATTACATGTTGCGCGCAGTTTTTGTATCACACGCTGATATTCCATGCGCATTGTACTCTACACATTGCACCATGCCAGAGTTTAGTATGCCCCACCGTGCACCAATACTTTGCACGTACCATTCACTAAATTGTCGTGCGACAACATATACCCATATTGTGCATGCAACTTCCATACTCCATTGTGTTGTGCTAATACTGCGCACACCACGCGTGCCATTATTATGAGTGTGCAAACTGTGTGCACTTCCTATGCGTATGCGCATTGCAAAATGCTAAATTTACTGCGCACACCCACACACAAACATTTTTCTGTGCGGTGCCAAAATATGGTGCACTCACCAGGAAACCACTATTTTTTTGCGTGGTACAAAAATTTAGCGCGCACACATGCACACTAACATTTTTCCACGCGGCGCCAAAATTTAGCACGTGCACCAGCATGCCAATATCTTGCCGCGTAGTGCCGTATTTTACCTATCATAAGCTTTTCACTGCACATCATGCATTTTTAGTGCACCACCTATGCACATTTACCTTTATGCGCATCAAATCCTCGTGAATTCCGCTGTAGAAATTGGGGCTTTTTCCTAAATTTTTCCTCAATTTACCATAGAAATTCTGCAACCACGAAATTCATTCAATTTCACCCCGATAACACCAATTGAAATTCCGCAATAACAAATCGTCATGGGTTGGCATTTCTGGAACGAATTCACCCAAATCAATTAATGAATTGGGAATTTTAATTACAAATTCTGCTCCATCTGTCATGGATTTACTGTAACTTCAAATTCGACCAATTACAGGTTTGAATTTGCTAGAACAAATATTAAATCAATAATATCTTGCCACCTGGCCGAATTTCTCAAAATTTTCATGAATTTAACAACCGAAATTGGGGCTTTTTCCCAATTTCTGTACCATATTGTAGCTGGACACTCTGCAACTTGAAATTTGGCCACTTTGAAATATTTTCTTTGTGAAATTTCACTACAACTCAACTTGTTTGGCCCATCCAGGCTCAATGTTGAAAATTGATGCTTTGATACCAATTTGTGACGTCCCCGACCATCCATTCCGGGCCACGCTATGCTAGAGAACTCTTATGTTCTCTCTGTGGAACATACTGTATCATACCCAACATCTAACTGAGCTATGCCACATAAAATTTTTGAACTGCATGCAATTAAAATACATATGCACACAGAACTCTTGCGGAAGCATATATATATATATATATATATATATATATATATATATATATATATATATATATATATATATATATATATATATAAGTAGATAGACAAATACGTTATGTAAATGCACGGATTCATACTAAAATGACAATAAACATATACATGCAACATATACAGGAAATACCCATAAATTTATAGACAATTATAAACACACATAGAATAACCCATAAATATAAGCATGTAAATAACAACGCAACATGTAAATTTATCACCCAAATTGGAACTTATCTTGGTAAGAATGTCACAAACTACATGCAGACCTCCCACGAACCTCCCAGCCTTAGACCACACTGTTCATCACTCTCAACAGTGAGTCACCCCCGAGATGGGACTAAATTCCACCTAGGTAAAGGGATTCCTAACTAGGATAAACGATCATGGACAATAGCAAGGATTCCATCTCAGGTGCCAACTCAAACTAACAACCCACAATCCCTCATTCCCCACATGCATGTCCCACCCAGGAAGTGTGCCCCTTCTTTGCTCAATAGTCCTTCGGCTACCCCACTTCCTTTCTGGGCTTCATCAATAGGCTGAACAGGAAGTCTTAGAGCACTATAGTTGTAGTTCAACACCTTCAAGAAATCAATCCCCAACAATTCTCTCACCCATAGAATTGCTCACGGGCCTGACAACCCACTTCTTCAATCTAGCTCCCAAGCTAACAAGACACACCAACACAAATGGCTATGGATACAGGTTCAGGTACAGTATGAAGATACAAAGGATAGCTCAATGGGTGTGAATACTCATGGATAATTGAATGGATGACTCAATTATGGAAGGAATGAATGATGTAAAAGATGATAGGAAATGAACTAAGTCCCAACAATATGTATGCATGTCCCCAACTTGACACTTTTCATGTTGGGAGCTACTTTGACCTACTTGCACCCAACTTTAGAACTTAGTATAAATAATTATCCATACTTTGTGATTAAAGAAATATTAATATAATATTACTTTTTAGCTTAAGCTCCCTAGCTTAGCCCCTTTCCTTAACTTATCCCCTCCCTTTCTCTAACCAGTGGAGTTTAGTCCCCCATCTCTTTTATCATGGTCGGTCTGTGCGTAACGATGTATTTTATATTAATTATGAGACATATACAAAAATAGGCGCACTGGCCTTTAACATCTAGGATCTTCGGCCTAATCAAAACATAATCATCCTAGCTTATAATAACTGGCTCACCAGCCTATAAAACATACCATCTACATAAAGGCTCGTTGGCCTCACAATCACGCGCACTTAAGATCTTGCGTGTGGTATCCTGGAATGTGCACACTTTATCATTTCACTGCACAGTACATGCACACACTATGCCATGAAAGGTGCATACAAAATGATGTCATACAACTCACCATATTAAGTACCTTTGCCTTTACATTTACAATTGGGTTCGGCCTTAGGGATATTACAAAAACCATTATTCAACAAGATATTATCATAGACCAAAATATACTACAAATTAGAGAAGCTCCAACAAAAATATATGGAATCAAGGGAAAGAAAATGATGTATGAATGTATTTGGTTATTTGGAAGTGGTTATCCTATTTTCTTAGGAGTTATTGTGTAAATTATCTCTCTTATTATATTGGAGTTGTTATCCACACTCACATTAGTGTACGTGGTGTGTACTTCTATTATGTTGTGATATTTTGAGCATTTGGTACACATAACATTCATTTCATTGCATTTTCCTTTCATTCCCTAGAAATTTCTTGTAGGAATAACCTCACTTGGGTAATTGAATCAACCCATACATATTTTTCATTTTACATCTATCTAGAAATAGAGTCTTCCTATGAAGTTTTGGTGAAACATGTACATATAACCTAGCTATTAGAATTTCACACAAACCTTGCGAGAGAGAGAGAGAGAGAGAGAGAGAGAGAGAGAGAGAGAGAGAGAGAGAGAGAGAGAGAGAGAATAATGAATTGTATAATGGAATAATGAAAATGATATACTCTAAATGGATGAAGTAATACACCATAGTAGTGATCTCGAGATATTTGGACACTCACTAATAGAAACTGGAGTGAACTATCATCTAGTCCTAGTTAACCATCCATGTGGTCATCAATTAACTAGTGAAGACAAGTGAAGTGGAGATAATATCATGTATGCACATGGGTAGTGCCTTCCTAGTGATGATCTCAAGGTAAGTGCACCTTCATTGGTGATGATACAAATGTGAGCATGTGATACTTGGTGATAACACCAAGGTTTCCATGCATGACTCAACTTCACTAGTCTAACAGACGTATAATTGAATGATGATTGAATAGGAGTGGCACCTTTATTTTAGGAGGAATTATTCTCATTTAGGAGGGAATATTCTCATATATGAATGAAAACCTCAACTTAGGCTAGTAAAATT
Organism: Picea engelmannii; assembly: GCA_009831015.1. Classification (NCBI taxonomy): domain Eukaryota; kingdom Viridiplantae; phylum Streptophyta; class Pinopsida; order Pinales; family Pinaceae; genus Picea; species Picea engelmannii. The sequence continues at coordinate 311,678 of ML777165.1, forward strand.
AGGAAAAATAACTACCACGTGGGTGTGAGTGTGAAACATCTCCAGCCCCCCTCCCCCCCCCTAAACACTACTAGGGAGTAAATGAAGAATGGGTCCTAGCAAGAAGTCATGTTAGGTACCCATTTTAAAATGATTCTAATGAATGAACACTGGAAAAATTGGGAAAGAGGAAAAACCTCATGGGAAACCCCCTCTTCAAAGTAAAATGCAAGAAAAAGACAACTTATAGACAGTTTTGTCCGTCACTCCAAGATGGTCACACAAAATGTGGAATTTTTGCGTAGTGAACATCTTGGTGAATATGTCTATAGATTTTTCAGAGGAAGGGTAGTATTTCAAATCAATGATGCCATCATGAACCAGCTCTATGATGTAATGCATGTGGATCTTGATTTTTTTTTTCATTGTCGCTGCACTGGGTCTTTGCAAAGCTTCAGAGTGTCATGATTGTCACACCAAATTATAGTCAGATGATAGAAATAGATACCAAGCTCAGTGAGGAAAATATGTAGGAAAATTTCCCGAATGGTAATGTTACTGCTCCTATGTACTTGGTCTCTATACATGATAAAGCAATCATTGATTGATTTTTGCTTGACCAACAAATATTGGGGTCAGAGCCCAAACTAAGAGTATACTCGGAGGTGGACTTGAAATATATTTGATCACAAACCCAATTTGAATTTGTGAATCCCATGAAATCCAATGGGAAAACTATTGCATAGTGAATTCCATAAGTTGTGGTTCCCTAAACATATCTAAGGATGTGCATGGAAGCTCTCCAGTGTAGCTCATGCAGCTCCTACGTGTACATGGAAATTTCCCCTACTGCATATGATATATCTAGTCAGTTGTGGGTGATATGTAAGAGGCTCCCCACTATATATCGATACAATGTGTTGTCCACCAATTGTGTATCCCTTCCATCCTCGACCCTTACCCTGGAAAAGAACGGTGTGGTTGCAGACTTGTAGTTGGTCATGTGGAATCTAACCAAGATATCCTTGGCATACTTAGTCCGAGACACATTTATTCCTAAAGCATCTTGGTTCATATTAAGACTAAGGAAAAAGTGAAGTGGACCCATGTTGGTCATAGAGAACCTGTCATGCAAAATGTCTTTGACCAAAAAAATTATTGAGGAAGAACTACCTATGATCATATACATGTAGAAATAAGATCAACAGTGAGTTAGAAGTACTCAACATATAAACATTGGTATATGATTTACATCTAAAAAAATTCTGAGAAATTAAATAAGAATCTAGCCTAGCATACCATTCTCTAGGTGCCTATTTGAGGCCATAGAGTGACTTTTTCAATCATCATACTAGAGATGAGTTATGTATGTACCCCTAAGGTTTCTACATGTAGATCTCTTCTAAGAGATACCCATGAAAAAATACACTCTTCATGTCTATATAGTGAAATTACCACTCCCTAACTATTGCATTGGCGAGGGCCAACTTGATGGACTCCATATTTTCTAGTGAAGCAAAGGTATCATCATAATCAATCCCATGGAATCATTCAAATCCTTTGGAAACTAATATTTCCTTGTATTTAATCACCTATCTATATGTTTCCCTTTTGGTCCTGTAGACCAATTTACATCTGACAATATTATGATTTGATGGAAGCGGAACCAAGTCCCAACTATGGTTCTCGATGATGGAGTTATAATTCTTTTTCATAACTACTTCCCAGATGGGATTCTCTCACAATGTTGAGATATTTGGTTGGGTTACGTATGCCCAAAATCCTCAACATCGCATGACACCGACGCCTTTCATTCAGTAGAAATGATTAACCAAAGTACTTGACCCATAATACGCCTTCACCAAGTCTTCGTTTCTTACTTAGTTATGTGTCTGGTAAATTTACTTAGTTAACAAAACAGTAAGAACAACACTGATACAAGTATAAATGAAAGATATGTGTAGGTGACCAAACCCGCCTAACACCCAAAAATATTCGATAAGTGAAAACAATATAGTGTCGAGCTTAACTCTTGCTACCCACATAAAGAGTTTACAAGAACAACAAAACAACTGAGCTTCCCTTTGGTGATCTCTCTTTATCAATTCATCCAAAGCTCCTTTCCTGCACACTTCATCTTTGGTTCCTGCAATTTCATCTCTCCTTTGTCCCTTCCTGAACTCAGTTCAAACTTGTGTTTCCATCCTGATGTGTTCAAATGGTGCACTTCCTTGGCTTATATGGATTCCCAATTGGCGCATCCTTTCATCAAGACAAGACACAACCTTTCATTCTTTGTTGAGATGAGTTCTCCCATAGGTGTGCATCTCTTAGGTCTCACTCAAGTGCACTCCAACCATACTTGGTCGACTTTTGTTTCCTTCGGTTATGGGCACCCAATTTTGTTGCACCTATTTTGTCAAACCATTGCTTGGCTTGCATCCAGAGTAAGTTATATTGGTGCACACCCATTGACACAGTGCACACCTCTTAACATGGTGCACACACCAAAGGTGACTGCATGCACCTTTATAAGTTCATTTAATCCCTTCATTGGATTGAGTGCTCGTGTCACACATCTGTTTAGTGGTCTCACTATGGGTGAGTGCGCGATGTTTGGGCACACACTTTCCTTCTTTACCATAGGTGTTACACCCTCCTTGGACTAAAGTCATTGACATTCTTAGAAATCCCAGTGCTAAAGATACCTTGTTATTCACCCTGAACTCGTGGATATTTTTCTTTAATTTCCACAATGTCTCTTCCTTTTCCTAGCAACCATCTTCTTTGGATCCTCCCTTCCAACGAACAAAGTACTCAAACTGACGATTCTTTCCAATTCCTGTCATCCTGTATGCCAAGATCTCATTGATTTGGATTTATGAGAGGAATGAAATGAATAACAAATTGAATATAATAACACAAATATACGGATAACAACAACATATATCTAGTGAACAATAACTTCCATTGAATAAAGAAAATAGGCCAAAACTGTAAAACTACAGAACTAAAAAAAACTTGCTCGAATGGTGGTAGCTATCTTTGAGAAGAGATGTGGCTTCTACGCACATCTATCTAAAGAAAATGATTACAATGAGGCTCCAAAGACATTTTTAACATTTCTCATGAATTCCAAAGCCCTAGACATCCAAAAACCTAACCCTAGGAGATGGAACACCAAAAGTTATGTGGGCCATGATGGGTAAGTTGGTACCTCAAATTCTTGGAGTTGTAACTTTTGCATACGACCTCTATTTTAGGTGTGTGATAACCTGTTGGAAAGGTATTTTTGATAAATACACATTATGTTATCATGTTTTATAGGCAGTGTATGCTTGTCATTGATGGAAAGTACAACAATGATGATGTCTTGAGTACAGGTATAATCTGCTAGGCGGGCACTAGAAATATTTTGGGAAGATGCAGCAGAGCAAGCTCATGAAGACCATAAGAGATAGTGCAGAGGTGCATGCAGAGTGCAGAGTATGCATTTTTTTCATTGATGGCAAATATCACAACCAACATCACAATGATGATCACATGGCAAGATCAGAAGCTAAATTCCACTTCGGGTATTAGAAACGAAGACTCCATTTCAGAGTTCCAGATACCGGGAGTTGGAGGAGTCAAGAGTTGAGACTCTTCATCACAAGAGTTTCGAAGTGCTGAAATGTGAAACGCCGAAAATCCTGAAACAGGAACATCGACTGAAGTTTTCGATACTAGGAGTTGGAGGAGTCAAGAATCGAGACTCTTCATCACAGGAGTCCCGAAGTGCCGAAATGAGAAACGCCAAAAATCTTGAAACAGGCACATCAACTGGAGTTTTGGATACCGAGATTTGGAGGAGTCAAGAGTTGAGACTCTTCATCATAGGAGTCCCGAAGTGCTAAAATGTGAAACGCCAAAAATCTTGAAACAGACACATCAATCGGAGTTTCGGATACCAGGAGTTGGAGGAGTCAAGAGTTGAGACTCTTCATCACAGGAGTCTCGAAGAGATAAAATGAGAAACGCCGAAAATCCCAAAATAGGCACATCAACTGGAGTTTCAGATACCAGGAGTTGGAGGAGTCAAGAGTCGAGACTCCTCATCACAGGAATCCCGAAGTGTCGAAATGCGAAATTATGAAAGCGCTGTATGGATAAGTGCTTGGTCACCACTGGTGGTCACATCGTCGAAGAGCTGTAGAGAAGAGCTCGAAGAGATAAGCTCCATTTCAGAGATTGGGACATGGAGAGTCGAGACGACTCATCACAGAATCCCCAAAACATGAAATGTGAAATGTGAAATGTGTGTTCAGAATTGGCCCCTGGTCATAAACTATGGTCACATTGACGAAGGCTCAAGGGAGGAGGTAGCACGAATCTAATCTCCATTTCGGAGATCGCGACTTGGAGAGACGAGATGCCTCACCACAGGAATACCAAAATGTTGAAATGCCGAATTGAAAAATGGAAAAATAAGCATGAGACCCATCATTTATGATCCAACGGTGCAGGTTATTCAGGAATATGATCGAAGGTCTACTGTTTCTCTTCACAGTTAATTGATTAGTGGTGATTCAGTTGCTGATGTAGTTTTTGGAGGTTCACGATGTAACTGCTAGAAACAACTAATTGTTTCTGCCAGAGGACTGGAAGAGACTCCAGGGTGATTGCCAAAGAAGATGAAGAGTCTCAAGGAATCTTCCAGTGGAATGAATACTGTTCAGGAGGTGATTGACAGATGGAAGAGTATTGAAGCCTGTAACTGCAACAGAGAGGATGATCTTGACTTTGACAGAGAAGATGAAGAGTCTTGACTGCTAGACAGGCTAAGGAATCTAAGCATAAAACCTAGTGATAATGGACACATGGGTTCAACAGCCAGAGAAGCTGAAGAGTTGCAATGATGATCAGGCAGAGCACTCGACATGAAGAGCATGCAGAAGCATTGCACATATGTGGTGCACAAGGTGCATAGAGACTATAAGACTGTAGAACAAAGAAGAGATGGGTGTTGCTGTAGAGAGGAATCACACATGGGGAAATGGATGTTGTGGGCAGGAGATGAAATACACTTAAGAGGTGTAATTCAGAGAATAAAAAAAAGATGCAGAGCATAAAGCGCAACAGAAGAAAAGAACAAAGATGTATAGCTGAGACAGTAAAAGAAGGCAGAGGTACACTTGTAGAGAAGAGCAGAAGATCAGAAATCACAAGAAGATGCAGGCATAGAGACACCGATACAGGAGAGTAGAGCAGTGTAGCAGAATAGTGATGAGACTGGTAAGCCATTGATGAACATTATATCACTGTAATAAGTTTTAGTAGCAAAGATTTATATTTTAGGGTGGTAGGGAGGTGCTAGGGAGGACTGTTGTACTAAGAGGTTCAAGTGGGTGTTTGAACACAGGGAGTTGTAGCTTCCATCTGGTTGCAGCCAGAGAAACCAGGGTGGCAGGGTGGTGCAAAGGAGAACTATTGTTCTCTGTTATACAGGTTGGTGCCTGTGTGACTGGAAGTTGGTGCTTCCATCTAATTGGTGTTGGGACACTTAGGGAGTTGTTACTTCCTTCTAGTGGGTGATAGAGAAACTAGGCAGTTGGTGCTTCCTTCTAGTGGGTGCTAGAGAAACCAGGGAGTTGGTGCTTCCTTCTAGTGGGTGCTAAAGAAACTAGGGAGTTGGTGCTTCCTTCTAGTAGGTGCTAGAGAAAACAGAGAGTTGGTGCTCTCAGCAAGTTGGAGCTTGCAAAACAGAGGTTGTAGCCTCATTATGAGTTGGTGCTCATAAGTATGATATTGTATAGAACGTAAAGATTACTTATCATATAAAGAAGAAGAGGTTTTTACCCTTTATGGGTTTCCTTAGGAAATATCTATCTCTATATATTTCATATGTTTGAATGATGTTGAATGTTCTATTGCTTATTTCCTTGCATTATTGTGATTGTCATTTAGTGCTCTGCAAAGAGTTTAAAATAAGCATAATTGTTTAATATTGGTAACAACAGATTCACCCCCCCCCCTCTTAGTTGTGCAACAATTGGTATCATAGCCAGACCCTTTTATCTAAGGGTAGATCCTATAGCTTAAACATGTCAATCCATGAAGGAAATTCAACCAATAAGGCTCCTCTGTTCAATGGAACAAACTTTGCCTTCTGGAAAGTTAGAATGAGAACCTACATAATGGCTTTAGGTGTAGATGTCTGGGATGTGGTAGATACTTGTTATGTAAATCCAGTTGTACTAGCTAATAAGGATGACAAGCTAGAATTTAGCTTCAAATCTAAGGCTATGAATGCTATCTTGAGTGGGCTTGCAGAAGTAGAATTTGTAAAAGTTATGCACCTAGGAACTGCCAAAAAAATGTGGGAAAAACTCATTAGCAGTTATGAGGGTAATGAGAAGGTAAAGGATGCCAAGCTTCAAACCTACAGAGTACAGTTTGAATAGCTGAAGATGAAAGAAGATGAAACTGTTGGAAAATACTTTCTGAGAGTTGAAGAACTGGTAAATGCAATGAAAGCACTTGGTGAAAAAATTGAGGAACCTTCTTTAGT
>ML777165.1:331208-358288 GCA_009831015.1 Picea engelmannii
TCAGTTGTGCAACACATTATGCCATAAACATTTGACTTCATATATCGTTTGACTGTGGCAAGAAAAAAAACATTGTTTAGGGTGCCAAAATGGCCCTAGAAGTACGAAAAGATGTACTGACAAGAAAAATTCCAAAATAAGCTAGTTGGAATAGGTGGGTGGCCACCAATATATACCTGGATGTTGTGTAGGGCTTCAATATAACCCTGGAAGTGAAAAGCCCAAAATGACAAAGAAATTTCATCATTACAGAGAAACATGTTGAACTAAAAACTGTCAAGAGGAGCTAGTTGGAATAGGTGGGTGGCCATCAATATCCACCTGGATCAGTCCTCCCCCCTTAGGAAGAAATAGTCTCCATTATGTTGAGTGCCCCCATCAGGTGAGGAAATTTATGCTGAATTTTCCCTTGGGTGAGCCACTTTCCTTGGTGCAGGAGTTGTCTTGCCTTGCAACTCGATAAAGCTGGATCCTCTGCTGGTGAGTTCCCTTGACCTATGTGTCCACTATATTATTAGTGGATGCATGTTCCATGCAGTCATGGTTCATATCTGTTGGTTTCAACTATTCTGTGATCTCTGAGGTGTTCAACAATGGTGGAAAATATGGCCAGAGGAGGTCCACATTGAACATTGGGTGCAAGCCAAGGAAGGGGGGAGTGTTGAGCTCAAATACATGGTCACCCACAAAATTGGTGATAGTGTAAGGCCCATATAGAAGTGGAAGAATATTCCTATGGGGCATTGCAAGATTCTCTTTCTAGAAATGTAACTAGACCTTGTCTCCCACTTGAAACTTGTGCGGTACCCTGTGTTGATCATGGCGTTGCTTGTAATTATCACTAGCTTTCTACAAAATATCATGGACCTGTTGGCAAATGTGTTGAATCGGCTCAATGAATCTGGTGGATTTTTCGGCCTGAGACTAAACATGGGAAGATTCTATCAGTGTGATTGAAAGAGGTAGTGCAACATCAATGGGACCCAAGGGTTGGAATCCTAGCCCCATCTGAAATGGGCTATGGATGGTGGAACTATGGAGAGCCCTGTTGTAGTTGTGTTGAACATAGGGAAGACTCTCATCCCATGTACACAGATTCTTAGAGTTATACATGTACATGATGTGCACAATAATTCGATTAACAACATCTATTTGGCAATTGGTTTGAGGGTGGAAGGTAGTGGATTTAGTGAGCTTGGTATCCAATAATGACCAGAGACTCAACCAAAATGTGCTAAGGAACCTTTTGTCCCGATATGAGATGATGTTCTGTGGTATCCAAAAATGGACCCATACTCCTTTGAAGAATATCTTGGGAGTATCTGTTGCTATGATGCTCATCTTGCAGGCTGTGAGAATGGCCATATTCAAAAACCGATCAACCACCACAAATACACAATCATTTCCTTGCTTGGTGGATGGAAGGCCAGACATGTAATCCATCGAGATGGATTCCCAAGGCCTCTCAAGAGTAGGAAGAGGGGTGTATAGGCCTTGCTTCTTGATGGATAGCTTGGAAATGGAATAGGCAGTGTAATATATGATATACTTGCTGACATCCTGTCGAAGTTTTGGCCAATAAAAATGTTTCTGTAGAATGACCACAATTTTCTCCACACCAAAATGTTCTACCATCCAGATGTAGTGAGCCTCGCAAATCAACTTTTCACACTCATTTTTAGGAACACAGAGGTGGCCCAGATGGCATAAAAATCCATCATGAATGTGAAAATCAGTAACATTCATGCATGTACCCAAGAGATCATAGGTGGTGGTGAAGTCTGTATCTCACTGATAAAGTTGGGGCCACTCAGATGCCTCATGTCCACAGGAATGGATCATGGTGGTGAGTGCAGCAATGGGAGGTCGAATGAGGTAGTCAACGACATGATTTGTGCTCCCTATCTTATACTTTATTGTTGATATGGAACTGTTGCAGGTATGTGGACCACTTTTGATGGCAGCTTTTCTACAACTTCCCGTATGTTTGTATGAACTGCAGAGGCTTGTGATCAGTGTGGATGATTGTCTCCTTTCCAAGAATGTAATGTTTCCATTGACGACAAGATTGCACAATGGAATACATTTCCTTGTCATAGGTGGGGTATTTCCAAATGATATCTGAGAGTGTCTCACTATGGTATGCTACTAGATGACTGTGCTGAGTGAGAAATGCACCTACAACATAGTTGGATGCATCAATCTCAATATCAAATGGTTATTGTAGATCAGGTAAGGATCATACTGGATCTGAGCACAAGCGATGCTTCAGATCATCAAATGCTAATTTTTTTCCCTTTTCCTTGCCACCACCCTTGGTCACTTGGCTAAGGGCCCATGCAATATGGGAGAATCCCAACACGAACCGTCGGTGGAAGTTGGACAGTCCCAAGAAGCTCCAAATCTCGGTTAGTGTGGTTAGGGATGGTCAATTACAGATAACTTGGATCTTAGTTGGATCCACATGTACCCCATACTCATCAACAATGTAGCCCAAGTATTGGACTTTGTTCATTCCAAAGGAGAATTTTTCCAAGTTGGCATATAGCTTGTGCTACTGCAAAGTTCTCAAAACCTGTTGAATATGCTGCATGTGCTCCTCCCAAGTTCTACTGAAGATGAGGATGTCATCCGGATATACCACCAAAAAAGATTTGGTGAAGGGTCTCAATACATCATCCATTAACCTCATGAAATTTTTTGGTGCATTTTTTAAGACAAAGGGCATGACCAACCATTCGAAGAGACCTTCTTTATATTTGAAATTTTTCTTCCATATATCATTCAGTTCGATCGAGACCTGGTGGTAGCTATAATTTAGGTCAATATTACTGAAGAAATTTGCCCCCTTGAGTTGGTAAAGAAGGTCATTAATTCGGGGAATTGGGTACCGGTTCCTGACTATGATTTTGTTTAATGCTCTATAATTAATGCAGAGTTGCCAGGTACATTATTTCTTTTGCACTAGTACAATCAGGCTTTCGTAAGGGGAGGAGTTGGGTTTGATGTGCCCCTTTTGAAGAAAATCTTGGATCTAACGCTTGATTTTTTCATTTTCCATAACTGAGTGATGATAGATTGGTCCATCAAGTAGAGGTGCACCAGGGGTTAGATCAATTGGATGCTTGACTTGACAATGGGTCGGTACCCCAGTGGGTGAGGAGAAGATGTCTATGTATTCTTCCACGATCCCATCCACTTGCTTCTACTGCAAAGAGAGGTTCTGTGTATAGGTCACAGATGTGGAGGTGACCTTCTACTTACTGTGAGAATATATCAAAAAGAAGAAGAACTTCCCGGTCTATGAAATGACCTTACTGCATTGTTTAGTAGAGATTAAAGAAATAGTGGTAGGTGACGCTACCTATGGTATCTTGTACAATTGTCTACCCAAAGTAATAATAACACTACGGGGTCACGACTCATACACAACATGTCGCTTCCACAAATGTGGTTGGCCTAAAAGAACATCGCAAACTTCAAGGGGATCAATATCACACAATACCTCATCTTTGAAGGGCTTGATGATGTAGGGAAGACAACACTATTGGATGATGCGAAGATCTCTTCGTTGGTGAAGCTTGTAACACCTCAGGTTTTGAGCCCGATATTAAATAATGTATTTGTTAAGTGCTGAGAGGACAAGGTGCCCAAACAATTAAAAGAGGCCAATGTTCCTAAGAAATGTAATGTTTTCATCATTATTAATAATAAATACATCGTTGGATGCTACACGGACAAGGACTAGAGTTATAGGGGGATATGATTCCACAAGAGAGGGGGATTGAGGGGCTAAGTGTTTATTTCATTTTTTAACTATCCATTTTGTTTAATGGGGTGAATCAATTATGTGATATTCTTGGGGGAAGGCCATGAGACTCTTGATTCCCAAGAATTACATAAACCCATCCATGGTTTGTTGGGGGGTTCGTTATCTCCCTCACTCCCATTCTCATTCTTGTTCTTTTCTTGGTTACCTCACTCAAACACTCACACATTAATTCATTCACTCACTTTCTCATTGTTCACCCCTCTCATGGATATTCCACTCCATTAATTATTTCACTCATTCATCTTTCCTCATGTGTGTCTTGGCTTGGGAAAGGAGGACAAACTTCTAAAGTGAAACCATAGTAATGTTGGTTGTATAGATTGTTGGTGTAATCCATCCACGAATCAAGGCCTGCATGTCTGAGATGCTTTGGAATGTGTCCATATTTCTTCATAGATGCAAGTCCTGAGAGTCCTAGCATGGAGATTCTAGACCAGCTACATTAGGAGAAGGACAGCCTGAGGGACTGTGTGACAGAGAAGAGAGGGATTCCATTATCTTGGGTGGTGTAGGCTGGGTAGAAGAGAGTTGGGTACTTGGATTGTTGTGAGTGTTGGGAAGACTGTGAGATCTTGAGTTTTGACTGGTTTAGGGAGCCAAGTAACACTCTGGAACCGTCCTTGTGGATTCATAGCCCTGGCTTGTGGGTGACTTGTTGAGACTTGGAACAACAATGTCTATGGTTGGGCTGAACGTCCTTGGTTTGCAGCCAGTTGATGGTTTCTTTTATTAAATATAAGTTCTCTTTGTTATAGTATTATTTATCTGTGTATGATTTATTCTGCTGTGTATGTATTTATTGTTGAATTCAATATTTAGAGTATGCATTCTTGTTGGTTATTGATGTACATGTCATATGATTCATTTATTTTATGTTTAACATCAATCTTGATCAATGCATGTGAATATTTCATTCATCATTGTTATTTAAAGTTAGGATAGGGGTCAAATTAGTCTAGAGAAGGACTGGAAGTTAGTGTGCTTGGCTTGTGAGTGGTTGGGTAAATTACAGATTGGTATCAGAGCTATAGGTTGAAACACCGGGCCGGAATGGGTCGGATCCATTAGACAAGTTATTGTGGTTGAGATCGAGTTAGGACCTTGAAGTCATGAAGCTCATGAGTATTGGTGTTGCAGAGTCTGTGCATAAGCTATAACATCTAATATCCTTAGCAAGGGATTGAAGGATCATGACCATCCCTTTCGAGTTTGGGAATGATTGCCACTATGGGATCAAGAGAGATATAGACCATTGGATCGAAGGGAATATGAATAGGGGCTATCCGATGGACATGAATAGGAGGTTGGGGTAAGAATTAAGTCCCATCCATCGGATCTATTGGATCGAATGTCACCCGTTGATCAAAGCCAAGCATAGAAGGAAGGACTTTGTAATTTTTCCGCTTCAACGATCTTGGTAAGTAGGCTAGGCCTAAACTAATGAAGGCTGGAGTTGCGAAGCCCCATCATCCATCTGATCTGATGGGAGGCACAGAGGGATCCCTGCCATTGATCATGGTCAACCAGCATGGACTTCTTTGGGAGTTTTCACTTCGGGATTTTTAGACTTTGATGAATTGTTATAACCCGAAGTCCTGGAGAGTTGGAGTCCCAAAGTCCTGTCGATCATTAGATGAAGGGGTGGAATTTGGGTGTGTTGAGGACCATCAGATCTAGCAAGGGTGGAAGGATAATGAAGCTTCAGAGTTTTAGAACCTTGCCACTGCATAGTTTGGTAGTTAGGGAGTATAGGGGTTGTCTGGAGAGAGAAGCGCCAAAGCCCAAAGCCCATATTTAATCATAGTCATTGCTTGTGGGAGGAGAATGAGCCATCGATTTATTTCAGTGTTCGGCTATCTGAGGGGTATCATGTGTTGTACTTAGGAAACTTCTGAAGCCCGGAGCTCTGGATTCCCGTATTTGGTTAATGACGTGGCTTGTACCACATGGCAGGGGGTCATGTGGGGACATGTGTCACCAAGATTCAACACCTTTTAGACCCTAATCTCTCTATTTTTGAGTGAAACGTTTCACACGTGCCATGGGTCCATGTCACCATGGGTGACATTAGCATGTCATGTCATCTATGGGAGTATGTGACTTCAGGGGTTTCCAAGTTTCTACCAAGGAAAAGTGTTGAAGCCTGAAGTCATGAAGGTACCCAACCTGTCGATCTAGAATTCCTTTGGGACCTTTCCCAACCATTGGATTAAGAAGTGGAGGAGAAGGGTAAATACATAGACAGATTGTCACTTCGGGGGAGTTGAGTAGCATGGTAGTTTAACATCCTAGAGCCCTAAACGTCGAATTTCTGAATTGGTTGAGAACTGTCTGTCTGAATGCTTGATTAATTCACAACCATCGATTTCCATTGAAGCCTCCAAGTGGGGGGTAGATCCATTCATTCGGCAGGAGATCAAGTCTCGACTATTTGATCCTTGTTGGTGGAGTTAGTGAATACTTCAACAAAGTGTAGCTCCGAAAGGAATTGGAACTTGACAATAGAGAACAATGGAAGGCCAAAGCCCAGAGGAATTGGTCCCTGCGCAGGTCTCATGATAAGGTAAAAAGGTCCCGGGAGGTAACCCAACCCTCGGTTATGTGGTTCGCACAAGAACCCACGTGAAAAGACACAAAGAGAGGCTCTAAGGAAGGACTAAGATCATGGATTCGAAACCATGGTCACATGAGACATGGTTTGAAGGAAGCACCCACCCATAATTAAATTATGTATCAACTAAAGGATAAAAAGGCACTATTATGTTGTGGATAATGAGGATAATTCTTCATGAATTGATAATAAAAAGGACCTATAGCATTGTTCGATAAATTTCTTTTATATGCATAATTATAACAAAATGGTGGCTTGCACATTTTTCAGAAATAAGGGTTTAAACATATAAGCTCAGAATGCGTATTGAGAAATGGAAGAAGGTGAGGGAGCCTCCATCCATTATAAAGAGGCTAGAGGTTAGAATATCAGAGTTGGTAATGCAAAGACATAATCCAATGGACACAAGGGCCGAGGGGAGAAAGAAACATTGATATAAACTTTGAGAAGCATGAAAATAGAAGTGCAGAGCTACAAGGTAGACAACGAGAGGTTGAAGAGAGAGAAAAATCAGATAAATTCCCGAGTGTTGCAAATCTTAAATCAGTTGCAGAGACAAAAAAATAATGGCTCAAAGAAAGAGGAAGAAGGCAGGTGTCATGAAAGAAGAGATAACCACAAGAAGGCTAGTTATTCAAGAGGTGTTAGAAGAACTCATAGAAACCACTCACCTCCTTACTCAATAAGAAGGTATTATGCATCTGAAGAGGACATAAGTAGTCCAGAGGTGTCTCCCGTTAGGCACCAAAGAAGAAGGCATGATTTGGACAGTTTGCAAGGATATTTGAGGAATCTTAGTCCACCATCCTTTGATGGTGAAAGAGAAAGGGAAGATGATGCTGAAGCATGGTTTCTTGGACTCAGAAGACATTTCCAATTTCATAACTATTCATCAAACCTAGAAGCCAAAATTTCCACCTACCATTTACACGGGAAATATGCCATGTGGTGGGAGAAACGAAAGCAAGTGGAACATATTAATGAGAATAGGATCAGTTGGAAGTAATTCAAGAAGTATTTCCAGAAGGAGCACCTCTCAAAGCATTTCTATGACAAGAAAATGAAAGATTTATTTGAACTCAGGTTGGGAAGCATGACTATGGAAGAATATGAGAAGAATTTCTTAGGGTTGTTAAAGTATGTCGCGTTCATAAATGGTGAGAAGGAGAAGTATGATCAGAGGAGGAAGGAATTCAAACCTCCTTTCAATAGAAATGAGCCTAATACAAATCATCAAGACCAGTATGCTAAGGATGAATCCAAGAAAGAAGACTCCTTGGGAAAAAGGGGGAGACCACCAATCCAATGTTAGGGGTATAAGGAAGATCACATGTACAAGTATTTCCCCCATAGAAAGGACAGAGTGAAGACTGTGCACGTCATCCAAGAGGCTACAATAGTTGAAGACATGGGAAGCTTTTATGCAGCCTTAGATGATCGACAAGAAGAGTACCAATCCAACATGATCGAGGTGGAAGGTAGAGACAAAGGGAGACTTCCAGTTCTAGCCAGTGTGAATATTGGACAAAAAATTTTAGTGGACCTACTATGGTCTTAAATATTCTACCTAGGAGCATGAATATGCCGTGTGGGAAGAGTACCCACAATTTTTTGAATAAATTTTGGAATTTTGATTCTTGTTTTGTATATGCACTGAGGATAGTGCCAAAATAAGGGGGAGAGGATGTAACACCCCAGGTTTTGAGACCCATATTAAATAATGTATTTTTTAAGTGTTGAGAGGGCAGAGTGCCCAAATAATTAAAAGAGGCCAGTGTGCCTAAGAAATGTAATGTTTTTATCATTATTCCCAAGAACTACATAAACCTGTCCCTGGTCTGTTGGAGGGTTCATTATCTCTGTCACTCTCATTCTCATTCTTGTTATTCTGTTGGTTTCCCCACTTGTGCACTCACACATTCAGTCATTCACTCGTTCAATCACTTTCTCACTATTCAACCCTCTCATGGAGATTCCACTCCATTCATTCTTTCACTCATTCATATTTCCTCATGCGTGTCTTATCTTGGGAAAGGAGGATGAACTGATGAAGTGAAACCATGGTATTGTTGGTTGTAGAGATTGCTGGTGTAATCTAGCCATGAATCAAGACCCACATGTATGGATGATTTATCTTGTGTCCATTGTTTCTCACAACTGCGAGTCTAGAGAGTTCCATCATGGAAATTTTGGACCAGCTGCAGTGGAGCCCTGGAAGGAGAAGGACAATCTGAGGGACTGCATGGTTGAGAAGGGAGGGGGTCCATTCTCTTGGGTGGTGTAGGATGGGTAGAAGAGAGTTGGGTACTTGGATTGTTGTGAGTGATGGGAATCCTATGAGAGCTTGAGTTTTGACTGGTTTAGGAAGTCGAGTAACACTCTAAAATTGTCCTTGTGGATTCATAGCCCTGGCTCAGGGGTGACATTACTGTTGAGAGTTGGAACAACAGTGCCTACGATTGGTTGGAATGTCCTTGGTCTTCAACCATTAAGTGGTTTCTTTTATTAAAGATGAATTCTTTCTATTATAGTATTATTTATCTGCGTATGATTTATTTTGTTGTGTATGTATTTATCGTTGAATTCAATATTTAGAGTATGCATGCTTGTTGGTTATTGTTGTGCATGTCGTATGCTTCATTTATTTTATGTTTAGAATCAATATTAATCAATTCATGTGAATATTTCATGCATACTTGTTATTTAAAGTTAGGATAGGGGTTGAATTAGTCCAGAGAAGAACTGGAAGTTAGCGTGACTGGCCTGTGAGTGGATGTGTATGTTACAAAGCCAACCAATGGTGTAGGGTTGTGAGTGTAGTGTCATAGACATGTCTAGCTTCTTGAAAAACTCTGTTAAGATCAGGTTCTTCTGACTTCCACTATTGACAATGAAATGAAGTGGAGCCCCCTTTACCCACATCTGTGAGTGAAAGAGGCATTCCCCTTCCTCTGGTTCTTCTAGTTCGCTTGGATGGAATTTGGTGGTAGTGACAATGGTGTTGGGTTTGACATCGATAATCCACTTCCCTCATTTTGGATTTGATTCAGAGTCAGAATATGCCTCTAACTCAAAATAAGTATCCCACCAGTCCTTAACATGGGGGATGGCCTTGAGGAGTGCAAAAGTAATATTTTCCCAATTGAAAAAATTGTTGATCGAAAAATACCCTTTGAGTAGATTCAACTGTTTCTCTACAACATCGACATCTATCAATACTTCAAATAATGGAATATCAAAATTTACTTATACTTTGAAGGGATTTGCATGGCCGCTTGATGAGGATGCCTCTCCTATGGGCAACCGTCGAAGGATCTATGCAAAGTTATTAATCATTTCGTTCCTTTTTCGCTCAAGGGATTCCTCGAGAAACAATTTAAAATAATCTCCTACTCCATAATATTTATTATCGTCCCCCATGAGGTTTTTTCTGGATCAGCGTCACCGATCTTGTAAAGGTTCGATTGGTTCGAGTCCCAACTTCTTGTACCCAGACCTTGTCGGGGACATGCATGGAAAAAAAAAATGAAGAGCAGACCGCTCTGATACTAGTGATCTAGATTTATGAGAAGAACATAATGAATAATAGATTGAATATAATAACATAGAGACATGGAGAATAACAACAAATATCCAATGAACAATAACTATATTGAATAAATAAAATAGGTTTAAACTATAAAACTGTAGAACTGAAAACAACTTGCTCGAATGGTGGTAGTTATATCTGAGAAGAGATGTGGATGCTATACACATATGTCTAAGAATAATGATTACAATGAGGCTCCAGAGGCCTTTTTAACATTACTCATGAATTCAAAAACCCTAGACATAAAAAAACCCAACCGTAGGAGACAAAACACCAAAAGTTTTGTGGGCCCAAATGGGTAAGTTGGTACCTCAACTTCCCGGGGTCGTAACTTTTGCATACGACCTTCGTTTTAGGCGTGTGATAACCCGTTGGAAAGGTATTTTCAAGCAATACATATTATGTCATCAAAATTTGACTTCATTAATAGTTTGACTCTGGCAAGACAAAAAACACTGTTTAGGGTCCCAAAACAACCCTGGAAGTACATAAAGATGTATTGACATGAAAAATTCCAAAATAATCCAATTGGAATAGGTGGGCAGCCACCAATATACACCTGGATGCTATGTAGGGATTTAGGATAACCTCAAAAGTGCAGAACCCACAATTACAAAGAAATGTCAACATTACAAAGAAACATGTTGAACTAAAAACTGTCAAGAGGAGCCAGTTGGAATAGGTGGGTTACCACCAATATCCACCTGGATCACTCATCAACCTCCAATTCTATTCGATTTAAAATCATCGCTAGACCATAGGTGGGATCATTTCTCTTTGGGTCCTCCAAGTCCATTCAGCTTGGTTTCAATTGAATTATGTGAAAAACAAGATAATGGGATCTCAAGTGAAACAACTCTAGCTTTTAAGCGACTTCCCTGAGTTTCTCAAGTATCTTGAAGGGACCTTCAAACCTGCGCACCAGTGATGGAGACATCCTATTAGGTGGCATGAATTGGTTCCTACTCAACCTCATGAAGACTTGGTCACCTACGTTGAACTCCACATCTCTCATTTCCCGATCTTCCCAAGGCTTCATCCTTTCTTTCACACTTATAAAATGTGCATAATCCAACTCTAATTAATCCTCCCAACCTATCATGAAGCGTAAGGCTGATGGGTTCATCCCATAATAGCCTTGCATAACCATGTGTGGGATGATGGGTTTTTTCCCATTCGTCAATTCGAATGGACTGTAGCCTGTCACAGAACTCTTCTATAGATTATAACTGAAATGCACAACATACAACAAATATGGCTAGTTCGGTTGATCTATCCTCACATAGTGCCGCAAGTATTCCTCCAAAATCCCATTGATTCATTCATTCTATGCATTTTTCTATGGATGGAAGCTAGAGCTCATCAAAAAATTTGTTTTGTTAAGCATGAACAATGCTATCCAAAGCTTCCCGATGAACCTCTTATCTCTGTCTGAAATGATGTTCAACAAAAGACCCCAATACTTCACTATGTTCTTGAAACACATTTGTGCCACCTCTTCTTCCCCACAATTCATCTTCATCATAATGAAAACTACATACTTGGAAAAATGATCCACCACGATCATGATTATGTTGTACCCTACGCTACCAAAAATTGGGTCATGAAGTCCATTTAGACACTTTCCCATGGTTTCTATGGAGTTGGTAAAGGTTGTAATAGATATGATTGCATACTAGTTTCATCCTTGTCCTATTAACAAATAAGACAAGTCTGGACTGAGTTGAGGAACAGACAAAGGAGAGATGAAATCACAGGCACCAAAGATGAAGCGCATATGAGACAAGATTTAGATGAAGTGATGAAGGGAGAGCACCCAAGGGCATATCATGTTTTTGGTTGTTCTTGTAAACTCTTTCTGTGGGTGGAACAAGTTAATATCAACACTCTATTGTTTTCATTTATCAAATATTTGTAGGTGTTAGGCCGGTTTGGTCGCGTGCACATATATTGTGTTTATACTTGGATGGTTGTTGTTCTTTACTATTGCGTTAACTAAGTAAATGTAACACACACATAAATAAGTAAGAAACTAAGACTTGGTGAAGATGTATTCTGGTTCAAGTTCTTTGGTTAAGCCTTGATGCCAAATGAAAGGCATCGGTGTCGTGTGATGTTGATGATATTGGGAGTCTGCAACCCAATCGAAGATCCCAACACCATGACAGATTCCATTTAGCCTCTACATAGGTACAAGGTTCTAAAGCTACAACCATGTAGCAATGTGTGGGAATCACTATTTTGGTATTTGTAAGTGCATGAGGTGGCTCCTCAAAATGGGATCTCATCCTCCTCATATCCATTGGATCCCCCACAAGGTCACCTATTGACTGTAGAGTGGATTGAGCCCATTTGGGAATATGATGTGGATATTCATATACATGATAATCATATTTGGAATTTGATTCAAAAATAATATTTGATATCTGACCTGAATGGGTGGATACATCATCTGGAATGTCTAATATAAGAGGATGTGTAGAAGTCTCTTCATGTGGATACCAATATGCATGCATGGGTATCTCCTCGAACTGGACACTTCACTAATTGATGAGTTTTTACTTTTAGGTATCAATCAAACTATAACCCTTCACACCTTCGATATATCCCACAAAGATGCATGTTGTGATATGAGGATTTAATTCCTTCCTCTTTTCATAGGGTATGTGGGCCCATGCATGTGATACAAATATTCATAAGTGGGTGACTTCTAGTTCGATTCCAGTCCAGGCCTCAATATGTGTCTTTTTCTTTAAATATAACTGAGGAGATCTATTATATATGTAGTTAACACAATTAATTTATTCAACCCAAAGCTTGGAGTGAAGGGACTTTGCATGCAACATTCAATTGATCATCTCTTTGAGAGATCAATTCTTCCTCTCAACTTCGTCATTTTGTTGTGGAGTATATGGTACTATATGATGTAACTTCATACCTGAATCATGAAAAAGATGTTGGAAATCCTTTTTTATGTACTCCCCCCCATTGTCTGTGAATTTTTTTTTTTATCTTCTTCCCATACTATGTCTTTACATGCACTTTGAAATCTTTGAGATGCTAAAAAACTTCAAACTTATTCCTGAGAAAATATACCCAAGTGTGCCTTGAGTAATCATCAATGAATCTCAACACATACCTCACCTTGTTGATGGAAGGGTCAAGAAAATGACCCATTAGGTCACTATGGACAAGCTCCAAGGGAGAGGAGTCTCTTCAAGCCTTCCCTTTCTCAAACTTCTCTTGAGGATGTTTTCCAAGAATGCATCCTTGACAAACTTCTTCATAAAAGTGTATGTCAAGAAATCCTTTGACCATTCCCTGGTTTTTGAATTGTTACATGTACCTGCAATTTATATGACCATATCTCTTGTGCCAAAGTCTATTATCATCAACAACATGATTAGTAGAAATGCAGGTTCATATTTAGAAATAAACTTAGATAATGTATACGATCAAGGATGGTAATTTACCTCTTTAACAACAATATTGGATTTTTCATGAATGCCATATATGGTCACAAAATATGGTGTATATTCCACCCTTTTTCCTATGCCTATAGTGCTATCTGATAAATAGAGAGTAGATTCATGAAAAGTTTCAAAACATGGAAGGAATTATCAAAACTTCTATTCGGGAGATCTACTCTCCCTTGTCGAGTGAATTCCATTGGGAATCATCAACCATGAGGATGGGAGGACCCATGCATGCAATTAAAGAAGATAAGACATCTTATGTCACTTCCATGTGATGAGATTCTCCTAAATCGAGGATCCATGCATCGAGAGAGGAATGAATATGAATCAAAGCATGAGACTTACCTCTTTTTTGTGGTGCTTTGTCTCCCAACTTATTTTTGGAATTCTCACGAATGTAGTCCCCAAGGTTGTTCTATTGGAGTGTCAGCACCATGAGGCCTATTGTCTTCTTCAAGCATGATGATTCAAGGTGGTAATTGGGATTCAGTAACAACACTTTGTATTTCCTCTCTTTTCTTTCCACCTTTGGAGATGGAGGAGTCATAAAATGATTTGAAATTGGAGTCCTTTCATTGCTTGGGATTGTTATTCCATTTTTCTTTCTATTGGTCTTTATATTTGATTTGTTTCTCTCATGAACAACAAGTTCATGCACTTTGGAGCTCTTGATTTCTCCCATTTTGATGAGCTTGTCTTACTCATGCGTTAGGGACTCAATGAACAAATCCAATCATGTCATCTTCCAGGTTGCTACTAACATGGTCCTCACTGTATGGAATGTTGAGACAAATATTGCAAACTTTGAACCAATTTTTCAAAAAAATGGTAAGGATAATCTATTTTGCTTGCATAGATTTGTCAACACTTTATCCCTTTAGCGAATGAAGAAAGGGATTGAAATTCATGAAGACATCATAGATATTATCAAAGCTTCTTGTATCCAATGAATTCAACTCAATATCGAGCATGTGGCCTCTCATATCATATTTTTTTCCAAAGAGACCTTCCAAGGTGGTCCAAAGACCATTTGGAGTATCACAAGATTCAATTTGAAACAATATCTTGGGAGACATTGACATCCAAATGAGACTGAAGGTGTCATCCATGAAGTTGAAGTATTTGTATTTCTTGATTGCTAATTTTGGTTCCATCTCTATTTCCATGGTTGTTCGATACAAGTCTCTACCTCTAATATGAAGTAGGATTTTTATCTTCCACTAGAAATAGTTGTGTGGCGTAAGAAGAGTTGATGAGGGAAAATCCATTCTTTTTTTAATTTTGCAATCTTCTATACCTGAAAATGAGTGTATGTGTGACTTTTTTCTATCAACCTATGGATTTGATACCATGTAAATTTTTAGTGAAACCAACATAGAGAGAATATCTAGTAGAAATTCACTCAAATCTTTCAAAAGAAACAAAGAGAGAGAGAGAGAGAGAGAGAGTATAATGAATTGTATTGATTCAATGTGAGAATGGAATAATACACATGATGTACTCTACATGGCTGAAGTAATGCACCATATTAGTGATATAGAGAGATCTGGACACACATTGACATAAAACAGAGTGAAATGCCACCTAGTCCTAGTTAATCAGCCATGCAGTCATCAGTTAATTAGTGAAGACAAGTGAAGTGGAGAGAATATCATGAATGCACATGGGTAGCACCTTCTTAGTGATGATCCCAAGGTAAGTGCACCTTCAGTAGTGATTATCCCAATGCGATCATGCAACACTTGGTGATAACACTGAGGTTTCCATGCATGACTCAACTTCACTACTCCAACTGATGTACAACTAAATGATGATTGAAGAGGAGTGGTGCCTTTATTTTAGGAGGGAATATTCTCATCTATGAATGGCACCCTCAACTTAGAAAAATAACTACTATGTGGGTGTAAGTGTGAAATATCTTCAACAATTCCTTCTATAGGTTCCCTAGAATAGTGACCCCCATTGCATTTTGGTGCCCATGCCATTTAATCCCCTTATAACTAGGATTTTGGTTAGTCTACATCCCATAGTTGAAGTTGAAGGCATTTATTCTCATCATGTTGATATCCTTGCCCTCCAAAATCCCACATTTATGATTGGTATTTGTTGGATTCTCATGCATCATAAGACCTATGATTCATCCATATAGTGAAAATTCTTCATTTTTATGCCACCATTCACTGACCCCTAAGGAGATTGTTGCTATTTCCCCTACCCTTTATTACTTCCATTTTAAATTTTCACCTTCAATATGACTACCATCTGGGTGTTTTCTTGAACATTTAGCTCCTCATTCATTTTGTATCTTCATTTGATCTCCCTTATGAGATTCCATTTGGATATCGTGTCTTTCAAGACAATGGTTAGATGTGTTGTATCCTCTTGATACCCCTTTTCAAAGATTATGATCACCATTTACCATTTTAGTAATACATATATTTCCCATCCTCGTTGCACACTTTTGGAAATACTAGGAGGGATTTACTCCATCCTTTAAAAAATCATTTTGAAATACCAAAAAGACCTCATTTAGAAAATTCACCTTCTGACACCCCTTTGCAATTACTAGCAGAGCTTTGTGCTTTTATAGTACTTGGTTTAGTTTGTGGAAACATCCATTTGTTTCCCTTGTTCAAAGCCTATGAAATGAGTCATAGTTGTGTCCCATGGATCCTATTCAGTTGCCATAGAGTCCTATTATAATTTTCATGTGCCTCTCTAAGTCATACCCATCTCGTGTTGCTAGGTTTTGACCTACAGTTGTCCTTGTGGTTTACTGATATGTCCTTGAAAATTTGTTTGCCCAGTAATCAACCATTCCCCATGGAATGTTTTAAGTCACTTCCAATGAACCTTTCATTTATGCTCTAAGCAAGGAAAGTCTTGAGTCCACCTCTCATTTCCTTCCCATCCCCCCTCAGTTTTATCGTTTTTCAGTCACGCCATGGATGATTATGCAACACTTATCAAAGCTCTCCTTGTCTAGCCCTTACATGAATCTACCAAGATCAAAGGTTTGATACCTGAAATCTTCCCCCATTTCACCTTGGAAATCCCTCAATATATAGGCTTGAGAGGCACAAAAACCATGAGAAAATGAGGGATATAGTTGAGAATATGGATCTTTAAGTCTTGGATCAAATCCTAAAGTGAATTCCAAGCATGAGGGTCAAACACAACTAACCCAATCTGAAGCAGACCCATAGATTAAGGTGGAGGAGATCCCCCCTTTCTCTGAATAGAATGATGCTCCCCCCCAATGAGAGATATGGCGCCACCCTAGCAGTGGCACTCCCCTATTGTTACACATTATTTTCATCATACCTATGATTGTTAATGATGTAAACCTATCTGTTGCCTTCAGAGGGGTCGCAGTGGCCTGAGTCCCTAAAGAGAGAAGGGAGAAGAGCTTTTCCTAAGAAAAGAAGTTGCATTTTCCTATGTAAAAACCTTATAAAAAAGGATGTTCGCAGGTTTCTATATAGGCAGAGTGCGAGAATGACCAATTCTCGCAGGTTTCACTATAGCCAGGGTGCGAACAATTCGCAGGTTTCTCTACAGCTAGGGTGCGAGAATGCCAGCACGTGGGAAAAACGAGCATTTTCTCGAATCTTCTAGATGGAGAAGCTTCTATGGTGAGGTGGCATCCGAATGGTTTGGATCTTACTCGCTTTCATGATTTAGTGGGATCATCCTAACCTCCTCACCTTATCATCTTCAACTTATAAAAGGAGAGGAGCTCTCATGGAGAAGGGGTTCTTAGCTTTTGTAAGCTGGTTCTTTGGTTTGGAATTATTGGCTTGGTTAGAGTGGCTTTGAGATTTCCTTTGTCAAGATAGATTGTGAGTAGCTATCAGATCTATGGTTTCAGAATCCTTGGAGCAAGAAGTGTGTGGGGAACGAAGGACAGTTGGAAGGAACCTTACAACATCAAGGCAATGGTTGTAATCTCTCTTTCACATTTAATATGATACAGTAATATGTTTCTTTCCCATAAAGTTAGATTTACTTTATTACATAACTCCTTGATCATATGTATATATTAGCTATTGGATATATTATTTGCTTTCACTTTGGTTGGTTTGTGCTATTTTGATCTTGACCGCACAAGAGTGCTGGAGCGAAGCAAGGAACAACAAAGACCAAGGAAGCGATTACAAGGTACATATCTTCTTCTCACTTCCAATTTAATTTAATAGTTAGATCTAGGGAAAACGATATATTTTGTCCTGTTTTGTTCTAGATCCAGGTGGATCTAGGGAGATCGGTTCGTGTTCGCACTTATAGATTAATCCTGAAATAGTATCCTTAGTCAGTATTCTCAGGGATACGCAGTGTATTGGTAGGTGGCCATGCTTTTATTCATCTCATATTCCGAGCATAAGTATGTATGCCTCAGAAATGAAACATAAATTAATATTGTTTGATGATTTTTTGCAGCTTCTGCCAGGTTCTCCCACTCCATAACACTTGCATTAAAGAATTTGTAAAGTGTTTCAGCCATCATTTTCTCTTTTAACCTCACACTTTAGGGGGCATACATTACACTCCAAAATGTCACATTTTCATTTCGCACCTTAAGTGTCGCAAGTGTCACCTTAGTAAGTGTCAAATTCATTGTCGTAAGTGTTGTATGCACCTTCAAAAGTGTCACATTCACTTTGTGAGGTGTTTTCACCCCTTGAAACCATTAAAAAAATTGTTCATGACCTCTAAGTCATATGGGAGGAGGAATACCATCATTTCTAGGTCAAAACACACTTTTCCCTTAGAAAATTCAACCCATTTTTTAGCATTTATGAAGGGTCGAGCCCCCCTTTCCATACTAGGGTTGGTGTTGGCATAGGGGAAAACCTAGGGTTCCATGCTTCAACAATGCACCAACAAAACCCTAACTATCGACCCTTTCATCAACACTTGCGAAGCAAATGAAGTCTCACCCGAGGTAGAGGCAGGGGTGGTTGTGGGACTCAAGTGTCTACAACCTAGTTGGGACATAGATATGTGATTACACCACTTAACAAAGAACTTAGCAGTTAACATTCATCAGTATTTAACCCTTATTCACATCGCAAATACAAACCCTAGTTACAGAACAACGCAGTATTCAAACAGATCTAACACATCTAAGCACTTAGCATATGGAAAGAGATCAGATCTAGCATTCATTCACATCATTAGGCACTAAGTGATCCAAAAATGGAAGGAATAATAAAAAATTGTCTTATTTAGATGCTTAAAGTTGTTTAAAGAGTTTAGCTATGAATTAATCATGCTGTAAAAACAGAGATATGAACAGCAACAAAAGAGATAAAGACAATAAGAGCTTGATAGCGGAGTTCACCAATGAGTGGCTACGTCTCTGGGCCCGCTTCCAAGTGAAGGACCTCTTTATTAATCTTCAAATGCTCAAGTTCTTTATAATGGATCCTTGCTGCTACATAACAGACTTGATATCTTCTATGCAAGTCCTCCTTGCTCATACGCATGTATGCTTCCTCAAACTCCTCTCACAAACATGAAAAAAAGGCCTCTCAAAACATGAGAAAAAAGCCAAATACATAAACTGCTCCTCCAATTCCCTGCATCAAAAAGTTACCCTGAAGCTCCAAAAGGATTGGTTTATATAATTTTTAGGCTCAATAAGAGAATCCTAACTTATCCTAAAGATCTAGCCTCTTTTTGGGATCAAATCCCCCTCCAAATGGCCAAGATATCCCCCAAAAAAACCACTTTCTGGTCATAATATCAGGCAAAATACCAATTATGGGCTAAATATAAGTCAAAAACCCACTTTTAATTAAAAAATACACAGTAAGCCCCCTTGGCTGAGTTCGCGCCCACAATTCTCGATCATATGCACTCCATATGGCCAAGCGCTAGCCCAAAGGGCTAAGAGTTGGCCCCTTAAATGCACTAGCTCCTGGTCTTAGGGCGCATTCCATGGGACCTTCCCTACAAACGCACCTTGGTGGTTGTGACTGTGCCCCCTTTCTGTTGACCTGTGGTCACAATACTGCATGAAACCATGGGCTGGGGCTTAGCCCCAGCCCCTTTCGCGCCAACCTTAATACAATACAAAGCTTATAATATATATATTTGACTTATGTTAATAAGTCCTATGTATGACGCGTTGGTGTTAGAGATTTTCCAAAGGCTTTGGCTTGGTGGGTGGTTGTGGGTTCAAAAACCATGGACCCCCAAATTTTTTTTTTGGAACTTGCCACTCAACCTTGACTTGGTGCCATGTGGCTGCCCATGCCTAGGCCACATGGCACCCCAACATTTGACCAATTTTTTCCATGTGCCCAATTCTGATTGGATCTGCCATCCACATCTTCCCAGTCAACTATTGCCACTTGTCATACTGCCATTGGTCCAAGTATGCATCATGAGGTGTCATTGGTGATGTCATGCTGTCATCATGCTAACATCAACATTGCCAGTTTCACCTTTAACTTTTTACCTATTTGAGAATACGATCATAATGTGATAACTCTCTCATACGGATCCCGTTTGAGAAAGTGAATATATTTTTGGAATAAACATAACGAGATGGTCGCAATGGAATTGGTTTCACCCAATTCCAAGAACTTTGATTTTTGAGCATTTTCTGAGCCTGGGGAGCCTCCTGGATCACTAAGCTATCATATTCATCTAAACATACATTATTTCACTAAGCATTAATCACATAAACAATCTAACAACCATAATGTACAAAGAAACCATAACACAAGATATACGTGGTTCACCCCAACGTGGGGATACGTCCACCAATTCTTCTCTTCTTTATTATCTTCTATCAAGATTCTTACAAGCACAGAGCATCAAAACCTTACTCCATAGAGGACCAGATATCTGTGTGCACCTCACTAGATCCTCCTTCCCCGAGTTACAACACAAGGTCTCCTCACACAGTCTGTGCACAAACCACTACATATGACCATACACTAAGCACAAAGCCTCTTACAATTACTTGCACTTAGCACCTAGAATCAACCAAACCAAACATCTGACCATTCACCACTACTTACATCGCCAAGATTTCTATTTATACATTACAAAAGGGCCTAAACAGGGTTAAACCCGTGGGCCAACATCCCAATATCTGTTATATAAACCCTAATCTCAGAAATTTCCTAAAAAGGGGCCGAGATCCCATGATCTCTGCTTTGACTTGCGCTACGCCTTCGACCAGCCTGTCGAAGTCCCAAAGTAGACCAAACTTGACCATGTTTATCCAAAACTTTGTCAATGGCCCAAAATCCCCAAACACTCACCTGTGACTCATCCCGAGTCACTATGGTATGGGTAACTCTGCCTCAAAAGCCTCGATCTTGGCTCAACCTAATGTTGCGCCAAGGCCTCCTGCTCAGTGAACTTATGAATAAATTCCTCGTTCACAGGTCCCTCTAAGGGTTTTTCTACCAAATTGACTACTTGTTCTAGCTCTACTCCTCGGCCTTCAATCTCCTCAAAAAGTAGGAAATCTGCATCTTGGACTGGTTGGAGATTCTGAGTTACTTCCATGACTCTTCTTTGTATGGCATGGACCTGTTGTTGAGATGTGCGTTTTTCTTGGGATATTTTCATCCTCTCAACTACTGACAGGAGTTTCAACTATGCGTGTACTGTTGCTGCTTGTTTCTTTGCCTCTTGGAGCTGTGACTATAATGTCTTCAGTTCATGGTCCTCAGTAAGTTGCTCATAAGTTTAGGCACTGCGACTGCTTAGCTATTTACATTCCATGGCTAATTCTTTGATCCTTTCAACTGCACTCTAGGTAGTTGCTTCTCTTTGTTCTCGCACTTCCTGTGAATTTATTGGCACTATTTTTAGCTCTAGTTCTGTGACTCTCTATTGAAGATATTGAATGGCTTCAGCAAGCTTCACCACTTGATTCTCCATTGGGTCTTCCTCCATTTTCTCTAATCCTGTCACAGAGTGAAGTTCTCTGCGGACTGCTTCTTTAACTCCAACCTGCTCTGCCAGCAGTTGTTATTTATCCTATTGGATTTTCACTCTATTCTCTTCGAACTTGGTTTGGAGGTCATCCTTCTCCTACTACATAACTCAACACTCCTCTATGACTTCCTCTTGTGCTTGCTTCAAGGCCACTATGGCCTATTATTTTTCTTCCTGCACATGACGAAGGTGAGCTTCGGTCACATCAACTATTCTGTGGAGTTGGGCAGGATCATATCCCAAATCTGTTTCATCTAATGGTGGGGGTGCACTGTACACTGCGTGGCTGGAGTGAAGGGCTTGTTGTACACCTCTTAGCTCTGTCTCAATTCTATCATACATGGATTCTTGTTTTTCTTCAGTTGTTTTCAAAATATCTTCTGAGGCATCTGATACAACTATGATAATGAAGTCGATGTCATCGACTGTGAGTACAGTCTATATCTTTGGCTTACTAGGTTTGGACTTCTTCTGCAATGTAGGTTCCATGGGGAAAACATTTCTTTTCTTATATGGATCTGCATCATCAGGGGGATTCTGTGGTGGTGTTACTTCACCTTGCTTCTTCTTATATTCTTCCCCTTCTTTCTCTTCTTTGTCCACTTCATCATCACCTCCTCCGCTAGATGAATTGGATGCAATATCTTCTGACGTGCTGTGTATTTCTTGTACATATTCCTTCCTTTTCTTCCTACTACTGCTGGGTGCATCATCCTCATCATGAGTAACCACCAGATTTGCAATGAGGTCAGGTTTAGACAATTCTTCCTGGTCGACTGGTATAAGGAACTCTACTGGTCATTCCTTAGTGATTTCTTCCAGGTTCTCCTCTGTGATCTTGTAGTAGGACTGAAGCTCTTCTTTACTTTCATCTGCGTACCCAGTGATATAAATAAAGTGCCTATCTGCATGAAACTTCATAAGAGGCATGAACATGTCCAGGGTGTTTGGCGTCATACGAGGGAAAGACTCAATAGCCCTCTTCATTTGCAGGTAGTAGGTATGGAATACTGCATTCAACTTCCATTGTTTCCCCATATTGCTTGAATACTAGAGTGTGGTGAACTTTACAACGAGCTTCTCGAATGACTCAATGTCAAGGAAGGTCACAGCTTCTGGCATCTCCCAAGAAGTAAACGCATGAGGATCAAAATCCAGTTAAAATGGAACTCATAGCCCTAATCCTGAGCTTCATGGAAATCCAATTCTAACTGGTTGACTAAGTAACTAGCCCAATTCATCTGGAGTCCTTCCATGCATTTTCCAATGAGGTCAATGGAAAACCTTGTTACCTGTGTGGGTCTATTCCTTCAGACTATCTTACCAACAATCAACTAGAAAGAAAGGTGCACTGCACCATTCTGAATGGAGGCTACCTTATAGCCTCACGTCCCCTTCTCTAAATCATCGTTGGTGTCTTTAATCCTCTGTGTCAGGGTGCGGTCTCCAGCCTTCCCTGGGTAAAATTCTTGCGGGTCTAGTCCTTGCATGATCAATCCGTTGATCCTATGGATTAGCATCATATTGACAGTGATATGCCTATCCAACCATAAATAACCACCATGGAAGCATGAAAACAAGATCTTAACACACACATTAACCTCCTGGGGCCTTCCAAAATGTGGCATCTTCATCACATTCTAGATAGTGAACCTCGTGATGTCCATAGTCCATGGTTGGGGGATGATCTTCGACTTCTTCCCCTTCGTCTTGGTCAAATATTTGTGAGGTGTGAGCATGACATAGCTCTTGCAGTATCCCAGATTATAGTCGTTGATCTTGAAGGTCAGAATCCTCTCCAACTGTGGTTTGATTTCTTTTATTCCCTTCAGGAGGTACTCAGTGATGACTGTGTAGTCGAAGTCCCTTGGGACACTATCACGAATCACAACACCGACCAAGGGTGGGATGTAGTAGGGAAAGATAGACGATATTAACTTTGCATTCACCAAGTCATCTTGATGCTTGGTTCTTTTCTCGACTGTAGCTTGGGATGGTATGTATCTACGAGCATTCGATGGAGAGGCTTGCACTTCTCTCGTCAATGAAGCTTGAACTCCTATGGACATTACCTTCTCAGGCATTAGATCATTTAGAATTTCCTCGACTGAATTTTCTACTGTGCTAATGTCATCCGACATGCACGCTCAAGATCAGATATCTCAGGTTGATGAACAAATACTCAATGCAACAGAATGGGTGATGAGGTCTCAATGATCACTTTGAGAAATCAACTAGTTCTCTGTGGGCTTGGATAATCATAATTGGCAAAAGTGTTCTCGTTGCAAGGCTCGACAAAATAAATAGACAACACTGTAACGGTCTCTTCCAACGGGTTGAAAAGACTTAATCAATGAAATTCCATTCATTATGGAGAGGTCCTATAGGTCCAATGGCAAGATTTTGGTCCATAACTGCTCTTGTAACCATTTGGGAGCATCGGTCTAATGGTCATAATGCCTCCAATGGTTATATTTCTCCGCCATGGTGAAGTGCCATTTTGTGCTGTACTGATATTTTGACGAAGTTCAAATTTTGGAAACCTACCTTCTGCGAAGCTCCTTCTGGAGCGTCGTGTAATTTTTCTAACTTTGATTTCTTCTTGCTGATATTTCTATCCTTTTTTCCTATAATCTGAGTTACTGGGTTCCTCTTCCCATTTTGATTCTTATCTTCTCTTGGCATAGTAACTTTTCCCTATTGACAGTGTTTCATAGGGTTCGAGTGTAATACTTCTTCTCTTTCTAGAGTAGGTGCCCTACTCTCTTATATGGATAGGTTATTCAAGTTTGTCTATGTTATTTCAGCTTCGGTAGATAGATCCCTGGTCCTTAGCAGCTTCAACTTGTTCTCTTATTCTTATATCAAGTGTGCTATTCTCCTAGTCATGGAATCTGTTAATTCTTTCTTTTTCTGTTCTAGGGATTCCTCTTCTTTTCTTCTTCATATCTGATCTTTCTCAATCCAGGTCCTTCCTAGAAAAATAGAAAATGGAGCGTTGTTCTCAATAAAATTAATGACCTCAAATTATTCCTCTGTCAAAGTTCCATGAGCACTCATAGATGTCTAGGTAAGTCTTCCACATAGATTGATTATCTTTCCTCTAAATAATTCTATCCCTTCCAATGAGGGAATCATATAAGGTTTTCCCAAAATTTCCCAAGTTCTTTCTGTCATGATATTCACCTGTGTTTCCTCATCCATAACATGGTCTATGTCGAAGTCTCTTATTCTTACTTCTATGCATTCTTTGTCTTTTAAGATCTCTGATAGATTAGTGTCTCGGTGGTCATTCAGGGTTTCTTTCATCTTTATTAATACAGTCTTTGATTCTTTCTGGGATTGTTCCATAATATTAGTCTCTTGGACTTTCTCATGGTTTGCTTGTTCCATATTCATTCTTTTAATCTTAGCAATCATTCTAGGGAAATCCAAAATTTCATAGTCCATAGCTTTACAACAAAGATAACTAGGTCTTCTACCAGGGCATTCCTTAGAAAGGTGTCTCAGTCTTCTACAACTGTAACCGAGGATTAATCCTCTCTTTCTCTTAAATGATCCCCAACGTTTTCCTGTACTGCGCACTGGGGTCATAGTAACTAATCTGCAAAAAAAAAAATCTAGGATCCTGCATGCATTTTTTAGTCCAAACATTCTTTCTATGCAAAGGAATAACATATCTTCCATTACTTCTATCGGATCTATTCATATCAAATCTTCTTTCTTCTAACAATACCCTAGTTTTTAGACTAGGACACAATTTATCAAACATACCTAGATCCATACTTTTGAAATAGAAAAAATCACTTATCTTACCTTTCTCAAAGCACAAATATTCAAGATCTTACCTCTTTTATTTAGATAGGACTTCTCTTCTCAGCATATAGATTCACAAGTCAAGTAGAATACTGTGCACTAAAGCAACAGATCTATGCACAAAGATTTTTTTTCTTCAGTTCCCAACAATCACAGTTTCAGGTCCCGACAATGGAACTATTTGTTGGCATACGGGAAGACCTAGGGTTCAATGCTTCAACAATGCACCAACAAAACCCTAACTACCAACCCTTTAGGAAACACCTGTGAAGCAGATGAAGTCTCACCCGAGTTAGAGGTAGGGGTGGTTGCAGGACTCAAGTGTTTACAACCTAGCTAGGACACAGATCTGTGATTACAACACTTAACAAAGCACTTAGCAGCTAACATTTATCAGTATTTAACCCCTATTCACATCGCAAATCCAAACCCTAGTTACAGAACAATGAATTATTCAACTAGATCTAACACATCTAAGGACTTAACATATGGAAAGAGATTAGATCTATCATTCATTCACATCATTAGGCACTAAGCTATCATATTAATCTAAACATACATTATGTCACTAAGCATTAATCACATAAACAATATAGCAACCATAATGTACAAAGAAACCATAACACAGGATATACGTGGTTCACCCCAGTGCGGGGCTACGTCCACCAACTCTTCTCTCCTTTATTATCTTATGTCAAGCTTCTTACAGGCACAAAGTATCAAAACCCTACTTCGCAGAGGACTGGAGATCTACGTGCACGTCGCCAGATCCTCCTTCCCCGAGTTATAGCACAAGGTATCCTCACATAGTATGTGCACAAAGAACTGCAAATGACCATACACTAAGCACATAGACTCTTACAATTACTTTCACTTAGCACAATACTTAGCACCTAGCATCAACCAAAACAAACATATGTCCATTCACCACTACTTACATCACCAAGATTTATGTTTATACATTACAAAAGGGCCTAAACATGGGTAAACTCATGGGATGACATCCCCATACCCATTACATAAACCCTAATCCCAAAAATTCCCTAAAAAGGGGCCAAGATCCCGCATGTCGAAGTCCTAAAGTAGGTCAAACCTGACCAAGGTTCTCCGAAAATTGGTTAAGGGACAACAGGTGGTCCCATGGCACCCCCTATACCGCTATAGGTGTTTCAGGATTAATCCGTAAGTGCGGACACGAACCGATCTCCCTAGATCCACCTGGATCTAGAACAAAACAAGACAGAATATACCGCTTTCCCTAGATCTAACTATTGAATTAAATTGGAAGTGAGAAGAAGATATGTACCTTGTAATCGCTTCCTTGGTCTCTGTTGTTCCTTGCTTCGCTCCAACGCTCTTGTGCGGTCAAGATCAAAACAAAACAAACCAACCAAAGTGAAAGCAAATAATATATCCAATAGCTAATCTATACATATGATCAAAGAGTTATGTAATAAAGTAAATCTAACTTTATGGGAAAGAAACATATTACTGTATCATATTAAATGTGAAAGAGAGATTACAACCATTGCCTTGATGTCATAAGGTTCCTTCCAACTGTCCTTCGTTCCCCACACACTTCTTGCTCCAAGGATTCTGAAACCATAGATCTGATAGCTACTCACAATCTATCTTGACAAAGCAAATTTCAAAGCCACTCTAACCAAGCCAATAATTCCAAACCAAAGAACCAACTTACAAAAGCTAAGAACCCCTTCTCCATGAGAGCTCCTCTCCTTTTATAAGTTGAAGAGGATAAGGTGAGGAGGTTAGGATGATCCCACTAAATCA
>ML777165.1:363639-378748 GCA_009831015.1 Picea engelmannii
TTCCAAAGCCCTACAACTAATCTAATGTAGGTTTTCTACCAGAAAAGATAAAAATGTCTAATCAATTTTTATAAGCGCTTTATTTTATGGCTGTTGTTACTCAAAAGGAAGATGGCGTGGACAATATGGTGTTTTGACCAACTTGAAAATTATGCAAAGATATGAAGATGCAATCTTTTTATTTCAATGAAATCTATGCTACGAGAAGGAGAAAACATTTATCATTCCCATGTGCACAATGTCCCAAAATATATTAAACTCATCCATATCAATCATGCAATTTCGCTACTTCAAATGCAAGGATGCCCCCAATCTAATATAAAGCAAGAAATTAAATCTTTTTGTTTCAAAAATTTCACTAAAAGAAAAAATGAACTTTCTTAAAACAACGAAACCCAACCTAAAAGTTTTCTTTTAAAGCAAACTATTCAGAAGAAATCTTATCTTTCCCTAAACAATTCTAAAGAAAACACACGCTTTGTAATTGAAAGACACTCAAAGCAAGAGACTAATCCTTCAAAACTAAACAAAGCAAAAGTGGCTAAAAGCAATTCAAAGGATGTCAAGAAGACTGTAAACAGATCAATATAGACTCCAAAATCTCAATCCATCTAGTCAAAGCAAAACTGGGCATAAAAAAATGACAATACCCAATCCAAAAATTTTCACAAACAAGTTCGCAGCCTAGAAATAGAGTGCAGTGTGGGAATTAGGTATTCTCGCAGACTAGACATTGGTAGGGTGCGAGAAGTTCGCACCTAACTGAACAGTAGGGTGTGAACATCAATGATTCTTGCAGGCCAGCAGTAGGGTACAGTGCGAGAATGTCTGTAAATCAAAATTTTGAAAAAAGGACAAAAAATTTGAGTGAACATTCAAAACCAGAGAGTCTTGATGGATCTCCCACAGACTCAGAGACCAGAAAACAAGCAATCAAAACAAGGGAAACTAGACTAACTAGGAAACAATCCGATCCCCAGTGGAGTCACCAATTTTGTTTCAGGATTAATCCGTAAGTGTGGACACGAACCGATCTCCCTAGATCCACCTGGATCTAGAACAAAACAAGACAGAATATACTACTTTCCCTAGATCTAACTATTGAATTAAATTGGAAGTGAGAAGAAGATATGTACCTTGTAATCGCTTCCTTGGTCTGTGTCGTTCCTTGCTTTGCTCCAGTGCTCTTGTGCGGTCAAGATCAAAACAGCACAAACCAACCAAAGTGAAAGCAAATAATATATCCAATAGCTAATCTATACATATGATCAAGGAGTTATGTAATAAAGTAAACCTAACTTTATGGGAAAGAAACATATTAATGTATCATATTAAATGTGAAAGAGAGATTACAACCATTGCCTTGATGTCGTAAGATTCCTTCCAACTGTCCTTCGTTCCCCACACAATTCTTGCTCCAAGGATTCTGAAACCATAGATCTGATAGCTACTCACAATCTATCTTGACAAAGCAAATCTCAAAGCCACTCTAACCAAGCCAATAATTCCAAACCAAAGAACCAACTTACAAAATCTAAGAACCCCTTCTCCATGAGAGCTCCTCTCCTTTTATAAGTTGAAGAGGATAAGGTGAGGAGGTTAGGATGATCCCACTAAATCATGAAAGTGAGTAAGATCCAAACCATTCGGATGCCACCTCACCATAGAAGCTCTCCATCTAGAAGATTCGAGAAAACGCTCGTTTTTCCCACGTGCTGGCATTCTCGCACCCTAGCTATAGAGCAACCTGCGAACTATTCACACCCTGGCTATAGTGCAACCTGCGATAATTGGTCATTCTCGCACTCTGCCTATATAGCAACCTGCGAACATCCTTTTTATAAGGTTTTTACATAGGAAAATGCAACTTCTTTTCTCAGGAAAAGTTCTTCTCCCTTCTCTCTTTAGGGACTCAGGCCACTGTGACCCCTCTGAAGGCAACATATAGGTTTACATCATTAACGATCATAGGGATGACGAAAATAATGTGTAATAGATACGATGACCAGAGATACAATGTGGATCCATACCTCCATGACATGAACTAATATCAACCATGGAAAAATACAAAGTGGAGATACAAGATGAAAAAGCATAGCCACAAATCAATACAATGTGGATATATGTGACAATATCTATATCTATATATCTATCTATCTATATATTTATATTATCATGCTCAAATAATATCCATAGTAGCTTGGTAAAAGCACATAACAAAGTGAGTGCCCAACCCAGGGTCTTCGTCTTGATCTTGACATTATATGAATCTATCCATGTGAAAAGATGATTTGATGTCGAACATGGTAGAAACCACTTGATTACTGGTCATCGAGGTAAATCATTAACAAGTGTGATGGAAATCACCAACGATGAAAACGAATCCCAAGATACCCTAGTACATTCTAGTGAATGTGAATAAATGAGATAAGGTCAAACATTCATGGAGTCATCCGATCACAGGTCAATGATGTAAACCTACTATCAAAAGAGAGGAGGCATGCAGGTCCCAAGGTACTAACTAGTTTTTAAGTCTAATTCTCGGATGATGTGTTGAAGTCAACAGGAAAAAACTTGTTGAAGGAGGGATTTGATGTATCCCCCATCATCGACACAAAACTGATGCAGGAAAGTGATGTAAAATGGTGAATAAAATGAGTATCGACTCACATAGGAAACATAAATTGGTAATACTATAGATGGATGGTTTGAAGTGAAACTTCCCTTGAACATAACGAGGCATGAAAAATGACTTGGCAACATTGATTCGACAAGTACCAAGAATGCAATGTGACAGAAATAATATCACTCTTCGACTAGATGAAAATGTATGGTGACACATGGAATTAGTATGAATCAGAGACAAGTGGATTACCCAAATGTAAGACGAGATGAAAATATGTGTCATGTTCAAGGGTGACAATAGCTGCCATAAGGGATTCCAAAAAACTTGACCCACTTCCTTGAAATCCTCCCCCATCAAGATAGATGAGTACCTCTTTATTTTTTAATGAGCTTGAGGAGGGTAACAAATGCTCGATATAGCTCATCCTTCAGATGATTCCCTCGACATATTTTAGTGAACCCGAGGAAGGGGGGGGTCGTTCCCAGATGGGTCGTGGAGATTAAACTCACATAGTTCATTCGATGCATAGTTTTATGAGCCCAAAGAAGGTAAAATAGGTGGGTTTTCATGTTTAGAGAGTCTAAAAAAAAATTAAAGACAAATCCATGGATGACTTTTTCATAAAGTTAGTCTCCCAAGCCTAAAAAAAGTGTAAAACAATACAAGGGAGAACTCTTCTAATCATGATTGATTAGAGTAGTCCTTTTTCATAATTAGTCTTGCAAGGCCAAAAAAGAGATAAAATACCACTTGAAATATGCCCTTTCAAACCTTTTAACATGTGTGAAAGGAAGCAATATCACTTGACAATCTTTTCATGTTTAGAGAGTCTGAAAAGAGCTTAAAGGAGACTCCAAAGAGTTCATTTTTCCTATAGCTTTTACAATTCTGAAAAAGTGATAAAAGTGTACTCGGTGACATATTCTCATGTTTTAATGAGCATGAGAAAGAACACATACTAATCTCATTCTCGAAAGAGTTACTATGTTACGATGGGAATGACCCTGG
Organism: Picea engelmannii; assembly: GCA_009831015.1. Classification (NCBI taxonomy): domain Eukaryota; kingdom Viridiplantae; phylum Streptophyta; class Pinopsida; order Pinales; family Pinaceae; genus Picea; species Picea engelmannii. The sequence continues at coordinate 367,274 of ML777165.1, forward strand.
AATGAGGATCGATCCTAGAGGTGTGTACTTCTAGAGGTAGTTTTCCCCCATATTGCATGATAGAAGCTAGTAGTTTTGCTCCAGTATGATGTTTAGAGGTTGGAGACCTGCCCCCCAAACGTCGTTTCCTCCAAAAACTATTCGTCTTTCCTCGTTTAGGTGTATGGTTACTAATGGAATCATTTTCACTAGGCAGAGGAAAAGAAGGTTTGAGTACTCGATCCAAAGGAAGACTTGATTCTAATGGAGGATGGTCTATTCTAATTTTTAACGAGCTTGAAAGAGACGATGAACTATACTCGTCGAGACTAGGTACTACCACAGGATTAGATAATTCTAAGGATTGTGGCTCCTAAGTCGAAATCGTGTTTAACATGGAAAATTGTGTGGTGGGAGGATAAGGAAAAGGAAAAACCCCCATGAGCGAGGAATCCTTAAGAAGACCTACACCTACACTCTCAAAACCAGTATGTCCTAGAAAAGGGAAATTATTCATGATGGTATTATTGAGATATGGATTTTTATACTCAATTTGATCAACATTGACAATTTTTCCTTGATGGGGAAATGGTAAGATATGAAACACTGAAGATGCGATGGTAGTCATCGTGTGGAACCAACTACGATAAATTGACAAATTATAATCCAGGGGTGCATGAACCACTTCGATATCAATCGAAACAGTCTTACCCTTCAACATCATAGAAAAATATTGCAAGAGTCTTTGAGGTTGGAAACCATGGCTATCAAACGCTTTCAAGGTGGTAGGAGACGGGGTAAGTGTAGGAGAACCAAGTTCTCTCCAACAAGGAAAAGACATGACATAGCCGGAGGATCCCTCATCCAAAATAGTGCGATGGATTTTTTTCCACCAACCAAAACTTGAATTTGGAATGCTAAGTGGTGGGATACCATCTCCTTAAAATAATTCATATTAAACGTAATCAAGTTCAGCCCCTTGGGATCCATGGCTCCAATGGATGACAACAGGGTTCTATGTTGACTTGGGCAGTGCTGTAAAACTTCAAGGGTTGACATAGTGTAAGCCGCTTGTGCCAAATATTCAATGATGTTTTAGTTTTGGGAAGCGCATGCATTTGGATTAAATTTCGCCTTTCGCATTATGGTCTTGGTCGGGTGCAATGTTCAGTCATAAATTGGCTTCTCAATATGAATAGGATAGGAAGATGGAGGATGAGTGCAACTAGAGGTTTGATAGACAACCTTCCCTTTAGGTTTATCACCTAGAGGAGTGTCATAGGTATTTTCTCAAGTCGTCACATTAATCTTCTTAAACATGTATACCTCAAAAGCGCTTGTGAAAGCATCCCCATGGCAAGAATGACTTGTGTTTCCCCCTTGTGGAAAGGAAGAATTTTGAGCAAGTAGATGTTAATGCTGAACTGGTTGGGAGGTACCCTTCATATATTTTGTGACATCCTCTTGATGAGGGAAATATTTCATGTAGTGTTCTTCCTCATAAATCATACAAGGAGATTTAGGCTTCCTAGTCAGTTGAGTATCAATAGTATTAGTATTATCCTGCTTGTTAGAAGGTTTCTTGGATTTACCCTTGTTTTTATTCTTACCTCCTGGTTTCTAAGATGAAGTGGATTGGACCGCATTCATCTCAAAGGTTTGAGTGGGAGTAAAAGTAGTTGTGGTGTTTGGAACGAAACTAGGTTACAAAGTAGGTCTTTATGGATCATTCAATGGATGAGGAGCATTAGGGATCATATCGTAAAGTGTGTCAGACGGGGAATAAGCCAAGTCCAAATACTACGCATGACTAATATCTTTCTCCTCAATAACTACATTTCCCATAGCAACATCACGGGCAATGAGAGGCAAGAGAGACTTTGTAAACCAATTCGTGAAGAGTTGGTCCAGAATAAAAGCGTTAATGAACCATCTTTGCGATCTTCACTCATGAATACGATCGGATATGTGGGTGGAAGAGTATTTATAGAGTGATTTAAAAATATATGTACCAGTCTCATACTGTATAGGCAACTAAAAATGTATCAGGAAATCCATGGCAAGAGAAATAAATTTTGTGAAGGAGTTACGCGGTAGTTAAATGTACCATTTCCCTACCACACCTATAAATGTTCTTTGGAAAAGTATAAGATGAATGAAATTTCCCATCAAAGAATTGGAAGAACACCATAAATGGAAAGTCATAACATGATTGTTAGGATCTTTCCTAGGTTTTCTATCAATTTTTGGGATGTCGGGCGGTAATTTCCCAGGGATGGTGGGATAGAACATGGCATGAAGGATGGGATTGTTCGTTAAATGCGATAGATCAGGAAGATATAACATAGCCAAGAATAGTAACTGTCGGTTAGGTTGTGGATACTGGTCATAACCATATTGTGTGGGAACACCAGTAAGACCATATCTAGGTTGTGGCGAGATGAAAAAACTAGATGGTCCTCCCATATAAGGTGGTTTCCCGAGTTGTCCACCCATGTAAGGTGGTTGTCCTGTTTTTCCACCCATGTACTATGATTGAGTGGATGGAACTCCTACATAATGATATTGAACTAATGGTCCCTCCATGTATGGTGGTGGAAGGGGATATTGGATTGGAATCATGGGGTTTATAGATTGATAGGGAAAAGTTCCTTGCAGAGGATTTTCCACCAGATTGGGTTGAGTCCACAAAGTATTCGCAACTCCTAGATATGGATTTCCACAATACACACCAGTGGTAGTAGGGATAGAAGGACTTGCATGAGTGGCTTTCCCCTAAAATTGTTGATGTTGCAACCATGTAGGTTTCCCCCTAGTAAACATTTTCCCTGCAACTGAAGTTTGCCCCTCATCTTAAGGTTGGCCTCCCATTGAAGATTAACTTCCAATGTAGGGTGTGCTAGTATGTGATGTATAATATGGAGGTTGAGTGGATTTTGTAATCATGGTTGTGTGAAAGACTTGACATCCATCCATTTAATCGATGGAACAACCAAGTAAAGCACTTGGTGTGTGCATGTATGGAAATAGTGAAGCAGGAATGTTACCCGACTCATGTGCGAAAGGATATGGATGTGCAAGTGGTTGAGTCGGGGTTACCTAGTTCAATGGTATTTTTGGTAAGGATGAAGCACCAACAATATAAGCTACATGATTTGTGGAAAAAGATTAATTCCCAAGTCCTCCAGGAAAACTAAAAGATGATGGGTTCGCACCTGTTGGTCACTATAATTGCTTAATTGATTCAAACAACCAAGTGATACATAAATTATCAACCCAGGGAAGTCTTTTATTTCAAAGATAACCATGCACTATATATGCTCAATTCCAAAAGAAACTTAGTGTTGTAGTAAAGAAACTTATACTAATCACACTTGCTTGAATAAACTAAACCTCTGAATTAAATCACAGGAAATCAATTTCCCTATTGCAGATCTTGAAGATTAATCTAAGAATCCTGGATTACATTTGAATAACACTTGCAATGGGAAAGAACAACTATTCTTCAACCAGAAAACATGACCCTTACTCTTAAACAAAGACTTTAGTGCTAACACTCTTTTATGAAAATAGTAAGCAGAAGACAATTAACTCTATCTAACATAGAACAAGGTTGTCTAGTTCCTTCCTTTCTAAGCAGGAGCCTTAAGCCTTATTTCTGTTTTAGCACACTTGTGAATTTGAGGTTTACAGAGAACAGGGTGGTCTGATCCCTTCCTTTCTGAGCATGAACCCTTCACCCAATCCCTGGCTAGCACACTTGCAGAAGTAAAGGAAATCTACATAAGATAAGGTGTTTTGATTCCTTCCTGTCTGAGTAGGAACCCTTAACCCAATCCCTGGCTAGAACACTTGCAGAATTAAATGAAATCTATAGAATACAAGGTGTTCCGATTCCTTCCTGTCTGAGCAGGAACCCTTAACCCAATCCCTGACTAGCACACTTGTAGAATTGAATGAAATCCATAGAAGACAAGGTGTTCTGATTCCTTCCTGTCTGAGCAGGAACCCTTAACCCAATCTCTGGCTAACCTCATAAAATCATCACACAAGATTGCTGATAAGAAGAATTATGAGTTTCATTCAATAAACTAAGACAAAGTCAGTAGTGTTTCAGCAGAGCGGAATTCATTAAAAGCAGTGTTTCAACAAAACGAAAGTTAATCAAAGTGTAAACAGTAATTGCACTAACACACTTCTAAACTAATGGGTGAATCTTGTGAAGAAGGTGGGCCCTCCCTTCTCACAAGATTCCCCTGAAACGAGAAAACTAGAGAAGGATACTCAAAGCAGTCTTTTATTCATCTGTCAAAACATCATATTACAATCTGAAAATGGAATACATCCCGCTTCTCTGGAGCTTCTTCAATACATAAAACTTGGATCCCTCGAATGATGATTTCCTCTTATTTAAAGAGGAAATCCCTTCGATACAATAATTACAATGCATATCTCAGTCCTATCCTTAGTCGGATCTACTTTCTAAACCAGCATAGGATGTCCTATTCTCATGCAACAGAATGCTATTACAGGAGCTGGATGAGGTATTGTTGTTACAGCTGGTGTAACAGCTTCTTCTCGTTGCTGTGGATGCTATTTCCGCATCGCAATTCGTGGGCTGTTTCAACAATGTGAATTGCGCTCTGACTGTGTCAGTTTTCTTGTGTAGGAACGACGGTTGACCGTTGACTGTAACATCTTCCTTGTGTTTTAGCATCATCGGTCCTGGCGGTTTCCTCTGTGTTTCAACATCTACAACTCTGGACTGTGTAACAGCTCCGTGTTTCGGCATCTGTGACCTTGGACTGTATAGCAGCTCTGTGTCTCAGCATCTGTGACCTCGGACTGTATAGCATCTCCGTGTTTCAGCGTCAGTTCTATGTTTCAGCAACGACGACCTTGGACAGTTCTATGTTTCAACAATAGGCCTCAAATGCTAATCTGCAGTTTTGAACACTTAATGCATTTCTAATCAATAGTCAAGTACGAGAGTAATGTAAAATATTATGCAAAACAGATTAAACGTATAGTAATGAGAAGGGACGTTGTATACGTTTGGGATGATCAGATAAAGTGATAGTATGAGTCTAAATATAGGTGATCAAGAGTATAATAGTGGAAAAAAGTATAGGCAAAAAGGTAGATTGTGTGGTCCTAACATCCCCCCCAACTCAAGGTATTGCATGTCCTCAGGCAACTCACTCTGAATCATAGTCTTGGTACCGACTCTGATCATGTAAGTTACTCAAGCTGTAACTCTGGGAGGTACTGTCCATTGGTGTTCTAAACCCTTGCACCTGCTGCAATCTTTGACATGCTGGTGTTTTTTCCTTCTTAGGCAGCTTATATTTGATTTGATACATTTCTATTAACAACCAGATGATAGGAAAATAGAACTTGTACCCTATCCAGTTTTCAACACAATGTCTAACACACTGGATGTAGTTGGGTATGCTACTTCTAGGTTGGCAGGACCAAAAGGATTGCGCTGTTGTCTCTTCTCCGTGGATTGCTGCCAAAACAGGTTATTATCCTGGAGGGCAGGAATCTCTATGGATCTGATGATGTGTTCACAATCCTGGAGCACTTCTGATTGTAACTGCTGAACATGTTCAGTCACCCCTGGTTGTTTTAAGAACTCATAATATTGTGAGATAAAGGTAGTTGCCCTCTGTGGTTCTGGTCTAATCTAGAGGAGGCGATTATCTTCATTGTGTTTGGCAGCCAAAAAGTCATCTTGCCAAATGATTTGATTGAGGAGAAAGGAGGTGAATTCTCTAATTTAAATGTCCCCAACAAGGGGATTTATGTTTAGCAACCTGTTTTCTGGAATAGCCTCATTATGAAATTATGCCTCACAGAGGAGGTGTTGATCCCTAGTAGAGGCAGCTACAAAAGTTTTGATAAAATCTGTTGATTGTATTATTGCATGGGGTTTACCTTCTAGAATGGATTTGATCTGAAAGAATGTGAGTCTCTCTATCAGGAATAAGGAGTAGTTGTAAGATGGCTTCCTTGTGGCCAACAACTTCTGCACCAAATCAAAGACCAGGACCAATCTACCTTTCAATTCTTTGTTCTCCTTCTTGAGCTCACAAGCTTCCTCACGTATCTGCTCTAGAGCTTCCCAATTTGAGAAAGTGTGACTGATCCAGATTTGTTTGTGCACTTGCAAGTTTTTGGCTTGTGTTTCAGCATACTCTTTCTTCCATTTTTGTATTTCTGCGTGCTCATCCCATAGCTGAGTCTGTGTTTCAGTGTTGGAAGTAGTGGGATGAGGTAAGGTTTGAGTATATTGTTCCCTGGAAGTGGAGAGATTGATCTGGTTGGGAGGTGTAAATTCCTCCATAGGCACTGTCTATACAGCCTTGTTGACCAAGGTAGGGGCTTCTTTTGTTGCGATGCAGGCTTCAGTCTTCAACTTGGGAGGGCCTACTGGTTCTTGTGTTACAACAGGTTCAGTCTTGAGCTTGCTAGGGCCTGCTGGTTCTTGTGTTGCAGCAGGTTCTCCTTTGAATTCAAAAGGTGAAGGAGTAGGGGCTGCCCCAGGTACTGGGACTTGAATTACCTTATATCCTGCCTGATGGTAAACATCGCCACATTGGCAACACATGTATTCTTTACATACGCTCTCCGTAGTCTCCTCTGACAAGGTTGTTGTTCAGGCTAAGGTGTACAAATTTAGTTCTTTTTCATACGCTTCCCTTGACCTGACTAATTCTTGCTGATATGCTTCCAATTGAGACTTTAAAAACTTGTTTTCTTCTAAGACATCAGCCATTGTTTGTTTGGATTGAGAGATGACTGGTTCTTGTGTGGCAGTCATAACCTCATGAGCTGGTTTTTGTGGAGCAGCTACAGGAATGGCATCTGATGCTTGTGTTTCAGCCTCTTGGTGTAAGGAGAGTAGTGTTTCAGCACCCTCGACCTCTGATTCCTAAATCTCAATGTCAATATTAGCGGCTGGTTTTTGTGTTTCAGCCGTAGCACCCGGGGTCTCAAATTCCTGTATATCAATTTCTGTGTCAGTGGCTGGTTCTTGTGTTTCAACCATTGAATGGGTGTCTGGTTTTTCAGCCACTTGGATTGAGGAGGGTGGTGTTGTAGCATTCTGGACCTCTGATTCCTGTAATTCAATTTCGAAGTCAGTGGTTGGTTCTTGTGTTTCAGCCACTTTATTTGAAACAAATGATGTCTGGGCATCTGGTTCCTGTAACTCAATTTTGAAGTCAGTGGCTGGTTCTTGTGTTTCAACCACCTCATTTGAGACAAATGATGTCTGGGAATCTGGTTCCTGTAATTCCATATCAGAGGCTAGTTCTTGTGTTTCAGCCACTGGGTGGGTAGTTGGTTCTTTTGTTTCAGCTACTTTATTTGAGGCAGATGGTGTTACAGTACCCTGGGCATCTGGTTCTTGTGTTTCAGTGCCCGTGGCTGGAATAGGAAAAGATCCCAAGATTGGAAAGGTTGGAGGTGGACGGGGTGTTAGTTGAATTGGTGGGGTGTCTAGGGTGGTGGTCATCAAGGGTGGCCTCATTGAGGCTCTTGTTCGCTTTTTGCACAAGAAGGGTGAGAAGGGGGCAATCTGTTTTCGTTTTCGTAGAGGTCTTTCCTGAATGATAGGGCAGGCAACATTTTCTGGTTCAGAGTCATCACTGAGAATGTGAAGGGTGAGAGTGGATGACTCTGGTAGGGTATGTGGTGGATTTGGTGGGGTAGGGGAATTGAATGGACTGGTTGGTTCTGTGGGCGGGATATTGGGTACTTCGGGGAAGTCTGGGGGTTTTGTTGTTGCTGCTCCTGGGGAGTTTCGGTAGCTGGTTGAGGGTTTATGGGTGGGTTATCTAGTGGACAGTTTTGTTGGTTAAAACCCCTGTTGATGAGTAATTGAACAAGATAGTGCTGGGTAAGTGACAGGGTTGGATCTTTTGCCTTTTGACAGTAATGTGCCATATTCTTCAAACAACCCAACAAATAATAGGGAAGATTGACCTGTCTGTTATGCCTTAAATGAGAAAGAAAAAGGAAGTCATGCTAATAGACTACCTGATAGCGACCTTCGCAGGTCAGGTAGTGCTTGATGAATCTGGCGACCTCTGGCCACGGGGGTGGCAGTGAACTGAGCTGAACGCCTCTGCCCTTCAATACAATTCTTTCCTCAGGTAGGAAGAAGCTCCGCTGGACATCCCTGATGATATGCTTCCAACTGAATGTACGAGTGCCATCCCTAGGGAGGCCTGAGACTGCTACTACGTCTTCTTCTGTTACAGATATTCGGATGCCTGCGACGATAGAATGGTTCTCCTGAAGATTTCGGGCAAATTGTAGGACTTGCTGTTCATTATATCCCTGAAGTCTGCGGAAGTAGTCAAGCCACCCTGCCTGCTCGAATATTTGATACGCTGCTGGAGAGTGTTCGAGCAGTGCTGTGGTGGCAGGTTCATTTCGTATGACGGATCCTCCCATGGCTACTAGCTCAGTAAGTTACAGCGTCGAGAGTTTGTGTATCAGCTCTGCACAGAGTGAGTTTTTCGAGCGACTTATGCAGGAATAGTGGTTAAATGCGTGAAAAGGTGGTGAAATGGGGATGGCGGCGGTGAAATCGGATGAAATGATGGTATCGCGGATTTGATGTGTACTTCCCCTCCCGTTAAGTGTGATTAGTAATAATTTCACTTGAATGGTCATAATGGATAAAAATCTTTTCTCATTAACTATCGCCTAACTGAATTACATAATATTTAGTACCTCGCCTTACCGTTTGATTCGTTCTGCCAACAAGATATCATGCCTGTCCGTGGTAGTCCTGTTGTGGCAGAGGCCTTTGATTATGTCGAAGGTTGGTGACTAGAAGGATGAACTATAACCTGAGGGCGTAGAATCTTGCTGACAACGATGGTGAAAGACTGGTGTTTCAGCGACAGAGAAGAATGAAACAATTGCTGTAGATGAAGAACTGTTGATGAATGGTGTTTCAGTATCGGTAGAAAGTCAAAAGTGTTGATTGGTGGTTTTTCAGCATTGGGAAAAGTCAAAAATGTTGATCAGTGGTGTTTCAGCATCGGAGAAAATGATGAAGGGTTGTTGACAATGGTGTTTCAGCAACAGAGAAGAATGAAACAATTGCTATAGATGAAGAACTGCTGATGAATGGTGTTTCAGTATCAACAGAAAGTCAAAAGTGTTGATTGGTGGTTTTTCAGCATTGGGAAAAGTCGAAAGTGCTGATCAGTGGTGTTTCAGCATCGGAGAAAATGATGAAGGGTTGCTGACAATGGTGTTTCAGCAACGGAAAAAGGCGAAACAATTGCTGGACGGAGTTGTTTTGTCGATGAAGGATGGTGAGGAAATGGTGGACTGTAGTGTTTTGGAAGTGGAAAGAAAAAAAGTGTTGAACAATGGTGTTTCAGCGTCGGAGAAGAAAAAATCAACAGTGTTGAGCAATGGTGTTTCAACATCAGAAGGGGAAAGGAAAAACAATTGTTGGACGGAATTGTTTCGTCAATGAAGGATGGTGAGGGAATGGAAAGAATTTTAAAAAGGTTGTCGAGCCGTGATGAGGGAAAAAGGTGTGAGTTTGGTGTTTCAGTGATGAAGGAAAAAGGGGCGGATTGCTGATGGTGGTGTTTCGGCAACAGAGAAAAGAAAAGGTGAAACAATAGCTGGACGGTGTTGTTTCGTTGATGAAGGATGGTGAGGAGATGGCGGACTGTAGTGTTTTGGGAAGAATGAAAAGTGCTGAACAATGGTGTTTCAGCATCGGGGGAAAATCAACAGTGCTAAACAGTGGTGTTTCATCATCGTGAAAGTCAACAGTGCTGAACAATGGTGTTTCAGCATCGTGAAAGTCAATAGTGTTGAAAAGTGGTGTTTCAACATCATGAAAGCTTGTCTCTTTAAAGTAGGATCGTCCTCTCCTAGTGGTTGTGCTTCGATCGGGGGTCTGCAAAAATCGACTGTAGCATGGTATTCCTTGACAGGGATTATTAGTAAACAAAATCTAATCTAATCTAATACTAAAGAAAAATTTATTTAAAAGAATTAATTGTTATTAGGGGTAGAAACCCCCTCAACGAAGAGCAAATGAGCGTCTTCCATGCATGTGGCCTTAAAATCTTCCTTAGAAATAGGTTGCTGGTATAGACAGAGCCGATGACCATTTACAAGTAACGGAGTTCTGGAGTCATCGATTGTGAGGAGCCTTACTGTTCCATTGGGAAAAACTGTGTTTACTTCGTAAGGTTCAAGCCATCTTGTACGCAGTTTGCCTTGAAATTCTTTGAACCGGGAATCATACAATAAGGCCCAATTACCTTTTTGGAACTGCTTGTTTTTGATATTTTTTTCATGCCATTTTGATCTTTGCTGTCGAATTATGGTTGTTTACTGAATGGCATCTAGTCTTTTGTCCTCTAGTTCATTAAGCTACTGCAGCCTGGCTGTTTGTGCATCGGTTAGATCGAGGTTGGTAGCTAAAGCAGTCCTTAAGGTTTTTATCTCAAATTCCACAGGAAAAACAATACTCTTTCCATAGACTAATTCATAGGGAGAAAATCCTGTAGTATTTCTCCAGGTAGTTCTGTAGGCCCATAGTACTTCAAGGAGCCTGTGGGACCAATCCTTTCTACTTTCCTTTACTGTTTTTGTGAGAATGACCTCTATTACTTTGTTTGTGCCTTCCACCTGTCCATTGGCTTGGGGGTGGTATGTTGTAGTCATTCTTTGCTGAATTTGATATTTCTGAAGGGTGGCTTTGAACCCATGAGAGTTGAAAGGAGGTCCTCCATCTGTAACTAATTCTTTTGACATTCCAAATCGGGTGAAGATGTCTTTAAATAAGAAATCTATAACTGCTTCTTCAGTTGCTCTGTGGAGTGCCTTGGCTTCCACCCATTTAGTCATGTAGTCTGTGCAGACCAGTATATAAACTTTTTGATTGGATGGAGGGTTGATGGGGCCTATGAAGTCTAAGGCCCATATTTCAAATGGTTCAAGTACTACCTGGGGGTGTAATGGAATTTCATCTCTATGATTAGGTTGGCCTACTCTTTGGCAGCTATCACAGGCCTTGACATATTTATTTGCATCTTTGAAGAGTGAGGGCTAATAGTACCCCATCCTAAGAATTTTATATGTTGTTCTTTTATCAGCAAAATGCCCTCCACAAGGGCCATCATGACAAGATTTCAATAGATCATACACCTCATCTTCTCGAACACACCTTCGGATTTCTTGATCAGCTCCTCTATGGAAGAGGTACCCATTTATCCAACTATACCAAGCACTTTGATGAATAATACTTTTTTTCTCTCGGTAGGATAGATGTGGTGGAAACTTCCCTGCAACCAAGTAGTTAGCAATATCTGCATACCAAGGTGAGTGAGCAGAAACTGCAAATAGATATTCATCAGGAAAGGAATCATCCACTGGGGTATCATCATAAAGTGTCAATCGAGAAAGGAAATCAGCAACTACATTCTCTTTTCCTGGTCTATC
>ML777165.1:383717-409228 GCA_009831015.1 Picea engelmannii
GTCTGAGCAGGAACCCTTAACCCAATCCCTGGCTAGCACACTTGCAGAATTAAATGAAATCTACAGAAGACAAGGTGTTCTGATTCCTTCCTGTCTGAGCAGGAACCCTTAACCCAATCCCTGGCTAGCACACTTGCAGAATTGAATGAAATCTACAGAAGACAAGGTGTTTTGATTCCTTCCTGTCTGAGCAGGAACCCTTAACCCAATCTCTGGCTAACCTCATAAAATCATCACACAAGATTGCTGATAAAAAGAATTATGAGTTTCATTCAATAAACTAAGACAGAGTCAGTAGTGTTTCAGCAGAGCAGAATTCATTAAAAGCAGTGTTTCAACAAAATGAAAGTTAATCAAAGTGTAAACAGTAATTGCACTAACACACTTCTAAACTAATGGGTGAATCTTGTGAAGAAGGTGGGCCCTCCCTTCTCACAAGATTCCCCTGAAACGAGAAAACTAGAGAAGGATACTCAAAACAGTCTTTTATTCATCTGTCAAAACATCATATTAAAATCTGAAAATGGAATACGTCCCGCTTATCTGGAGCTTCTTCAATACATAAAACTTGGATCCCTCGAATGATGATTTCCTCTTATTTAAAGAGGAAATCCCTTCGATACAATAATTACAATGCATATCTCAGTCCTATCCTTAGTCGGATCTACTTTCTAAACCAGCATAGGATGTCCTATTCTCATGCAACAGAATGTTATTACAGGAGCTGGATGAGGTATTGTTGTTACAGCTGGTGTAACATCTTCTTCTCGTTGCTGCTGATGCTATTTCAGCATCGCAATTCGTGGGTTGTTTCAGCCACGTGAATTGCGCTCTGACTGTGTCAGTTTTCTTGTGTAGGAACAATGGTTAGAGCTTTGTTGACTGCTGACTGTAACGGCTTCCTTGTGTTTCATCATCGTCGGTCCTGGCGGTTTCCTCTGTGTTTTAGCATCTGCAACTCTAGACTGTGTAACAACTCCGTGTTTCAGCATCTGTGACCTTGGACTGTATAGCAGCTCTGTGTCTCAGCATCTACGACCTCGGACTGTATAGAAGCTCTGTGTTTCAACGTCAGTTCTGTGTTTCAACAACGACGACCTTGGATAGTTCTGTGTTTCAACAATAGGCCTCAAATGCTAATCTGCAGTTTTGAACACTTAATGCATTTCTAATCAATGGTCAAGTACAAGAGTAATGTAAAATATTATGCAAAACAGATTAAACGTATAGTAATGAGAAGGGATGTTGTATACCTTTGGGATGATCAGATAAAGTGATAGTATGAGTCTAAATATAGGTGATCAAGAGTATAATAGTGGCAAAAGGTATAGGCAAAAAGGTACATAGTGTGGTCCTAACAGCACCAACATATGGTGTAGTGGTGGAACCAGGCTGTAATCGATAAGAATATTAAGAATTGATATTTCATGGATGGTGGATCAATGAGTGGTTGGCCAGGTGGATCAGTAAATAGAGGATTCATGAAATATGAAAAGTTTTCTACGAAGGCTAGGAACAATTCTTCAATGTGATGGCCACTTCTAGGAGCGATGCTCCAAATTTCAAAAGTGTGATATGCGATCATTGATTCATAAGAAATATTGTGCTGAGGTTCCTGAACATGAGGTTATATATTGTGAAATATTCAATCCTAAGGCCGACTAAGAAATTCAAAGAAACACACCCCTATGAAAACTAAAATAAATCAACCAATGAATAGTAGGATCAAGGATCTTTCGAAGACGGGAGAAGTAGTTACCCTGACCTCCATGTAAGAACCCTTCTTGGTGAAATAAACCCTCAATTTTATGGGATCACCCTCCAAGGGTACTGAGAGTGTGATACAATGTCTACCCCAAGTACCATGGGAATACCCTTGCAGTCACCTTTGTAGGTACCCAGGAAAGGTCACTAAGGTTACCAACTCATAGTCAACCTCTAGGCGAGTACAGTCGATAGTTGAGACTAAACGTATGTGCAGGATATGAAAGTCTGAAGCTCTTCAAGCAAACTAAAGAGAAGTGGACCAGTAAGACTCCAGAGGACCCTGAACAAATTTGGAATTCACAAAGAACCAAGACCAAATGAAACCAATGGTTTCTCAAGAACAACTCCCAATATACGATTTGTCCAATAGGATTGGTTAAGCTTCAGAGGGGTAATTTTTTCTTCTCTCCCACATGCGATCTCATTTTTATCCCCTATGTGAGAGGGGGTTCCTAGCTCTACTTATACGAAAGTTGGATTTATATGCTCTTTATTTCTCTACAGTTTGTTTAGTAGTCTTGGACAATTTACTCACTTTCCCTATTCCAAAGACCCTAATCATGTGCTACTATTGGTGTTCTAAAACCAAAAGATGTTCTAGTTGATTTTATTAGCGCGTGGTTTACTTTTATGGATTTTGAATCAAAGGGTTAATGGAGATGAAACTGATGATGTGAGAGACTCGAATCTAATAGAATGCAAAAGAATGATATGTGATTATTTCTTTCGATGAATTATATGTATGGAAAGGAGAAGAGTTCTATTCTTTTTAACACAAGAAAGCACTCAAAACAATGAAACTTTCAATTTTGGGATCAAGATGATGCCAAACTACCAAGCAAATGTTTTTGAAAACTGAAATGCACATGAAAAACTAGCTCTTTTTTTCAAACATAAACCAAAACAAACTTCCTAATGAATGCAACAGTTGTTTATTTAATTATCTATGCAAAGATATATGCAAAATTTTCACTTCTTAACTTTTAGATGAAAGAGATCTATGTTTGATACAACTACCTACAAGGAAAAAATAAATCAAACAAAGAAAACTCAAGAATGATGAGGACTGAAAGAAAACAAGTAGGAGATAACCTGTTCAATCAAGAACTCATAAATGAAAAAGACAAAGAATACAAACACTCAAGAAAATACTCAAACAATGAGGAAGAAGAAACATAAATCAACTTGGGTTGGGGTAAGCATAAGAGTTTGAATCATCCAGAAAAGAGAGATTTTTCAAATGAATACAAGAAGGGTCAATACTAAGCAACCTTTGAAAACCCTAGTTGATGAAAAATCCTAAGAAACTAATCAATCTGAAAGCTTTGAGATATGAAGATTAGACAAACTCAAATGTAGGAAGAACCAAGGGATCCTATTAAACCTTGGGGAACATAACTAGGAGAAAATTTGCAAACTCAAAGGATAAACATAAATGAGTGATAAATGTCAAATTATTAGGCAAACAAAGTCAAATATAGTCAAGGAGTCTATGGGAAAAAATACTCTCAAGATCATACTGAGAAAGAGCAAGCAAAAACATGAAGAAAACCCTATATAAGGGCATTGGTGCTCCTGTTCTTAAGGGGATAGAGTGCCATGGAGCTATGGTATACACTATAGAGGAGCACCACCCTAGAAATGGCACCCTGGTGTACACAATAGGGGAGCACCACCTGCCCAGAAAATGAAAAAAGAAGGATAAAAACTTAGAAAACTCAATGAATGACTCTGTGATCTCTTCAATGAGGAAGATAGAAGGGGAAGTAAAAATAATCAAGCAACAAACAAGATCTAAAGGTAGGCAAAGGTTTCATATGATCCAAGGAAAGATTAGTCAAAGTCCCTTCCTAGTGGAGTCGCCAATTTCTATTATGGAATGTTTCATCTGTTGGCATCTTTGTAGGAATAATGTGCTTGTCATTGATGGAAATAAAAGTAGTGAACCAAACATCGAGAGCACAAAAAACGAGAAATATTAGAAGATATAGCAGTTTCCAGAAGTGCACAAGAGGTCTAAGAGATAGACTTGTAGGAGGAGAAACGGTCGAGACCTGTGAACACTTAGAAAACCTTCTAAGTCAGAGATATCAGAAGCTCAAGAGGAAGAGATACAGTGGTCATTGGATCACCGATTCAGAGGACCAATAGCCATTGGATTGAATTAATGGAAGTATAAGATAAGCAGGGAAAAATGATTGAGAATTAGATCATCCGAATTTCCGTCAGCCATCGAATAGAAATAAATGGAAGGATAGGATAAGAAAAGATGGAGAGACGTTGGATTTAATCCAAGGAAAAGCTACATCACAGACATATCAAGCCATTGATCTAAAATCTTGATCAATGAAAAACATTCATTTCAAGTCTAAATATGTGAGGAGGTTATGCTCTGAACAAATCATGTCGAGAGTTTCAGTTTGAGATATGAAATTCCCAAAGTCCGAAGAGTCGGAGTAAACGTCAGTCATCAGATCATTTTAAAGTGGAAGGATAGGATAAGCTAGAAAAAGAAGCATCGTAGGAATATCGAGCCATCAATATAAGAACATGATCAAGGAACAACATTTAATTTGTGTCTAAAAGTTGCGAGGAGGTAACTATTCAGGGATTCTCACTTCGAAAGAATTGGCGACTTGAAAAGTCGAAATACCCGAAGTCCCGAAGGTCGAAGTCCTGAAGTGAATGAGGATCCATGTCAAGAAGAATACGTCAGCAAGGAAACGTGGCACAATCAGACAATGACAAGTTTCAAGTTAATTCGACATTTCAGGTACGTGCAAATCACAAATCTGAGTGACACGTGGAAGCTACTAGGCTCATGACACATCATCAAGTGATGTAAGTAAGTGATGTCACTCCAAAATTTTTAATTCAAGAGATTTACCACTAGCACTTGCCCAAAGTTCCGAAGTCCCGAAGTGGTTTGGGTCCATCCATCATCAAGGAGGACAGGTGGCATGAGATCCACAAGTTCAGAAGTTTGTGGATGGGGAGAACGTGAAAATCACTGAAGATAAATCTCGATCATTGATTGTCAAGCGGAGTACATGTCAGCTGATCTGAGATTTCAGAGAAATCTCGCTTCAAGCATTTCTAGTTGAGACTTGAGAATTATGAATTCTAGAGATGTGAAAGGATCATGAGCATTGATTCGAAAGGGACACGTGTCTCTATATTGTTAGCTCCAGGAAAAATCAAAAGAAGGTTGAAAGGTTAGAGAGATGAGATTTCCGAACACTGAATACCCAAAGGGATTGTGACCATTGATTCAAGAAGACCATGCATATTTAGATCATGGACTCTGGGTGAAATGCTCTGGGAGCAAGCAGATTTTGAGAATCAAAACTCTTGAATTCCGAAAGGTGAAATCGATCTCATCCATTGGTTTGGAGGGTCACATGTCACTTGGTCATTGAAACTAAGGATCGCGTGTGGATGGAGGAAAGAAGGAAAGCAAATAAAAAAGATCATAGACATTGATCGAGGGAATCTGTCAGAGACCACGAGATCAACAATCATGCCTGATTGTAGGATCATAAGTTGCTCGTAAGTTAATTTTCTGAGGGTAGGCTGCAATTGCAACCAAGGTATCGAAGAAGGGGTATGTGGCAGCTAGAGATAGATTGCAGTGAGAAAAGAGGTTAATCCCAAAACACTGTTGGATGTGCCTACAATCATTCTCTTATGCAAGGACGTAGCCTGAGGTTACATGTGAAAGGGGGCTAATGAGAAGATAGCTTGCTCCCGCAATCGCATGGGCATGTGAAGTTAATCACCCAAGCTCATATCTGAAAATAGGGAGCTAGTGCTCGCTAGAACAAGAATGTGAAGAACCTTTTGAATAGACGTATGGTCACCGCCAGAGGTCACATGAAGGAAGGGACTTAAAAGATAAAGAAGAAGAAAAAAATGATTGGTTGTAAGTTCCAGAGAAGACGAAGAATTTTGACTGACAGAGAAGCAAAAGATTCTCAGAATAATGGCCAGAGAAGATGAAGAGTTTTCATGATGATGAGGCAGATGACTCGACATGTGAAAGACATGCAGAATAGAGAAGAGACATAGTGTATTTCAAAGAGTGATGCATGTGGGAGGGCAAGACATAGTGCATAATCTAAAGGGGAGATCTGTGGCACAGTAAAAAGTATGCAGAGGCAACACAGAGCATAAAAGGCAGAAGAGAAGCTGAACAACGGTGAGTGTTGTGTGCTATAGGAAATAGAGCAGAGCATAGAAGAAGAAAGATGAAGAAGCGAAACAGAGGATAGAAGCTGAAGAAGGAAAAGGAGACTTGGATCTGTAATAGACCATATCAAGATAGAGAAAGTAAGTAAAATTTTTTCAAGATTATGGATAGAGCAAGTAAGTAAGAGGGTGGTTCTAGGGAGGAATGTAGTCCTCTAAATTCTAGTTGGTGCTAGAAGATATTGTGGGAGTTGGTGCTTCCATCTAGTTTGTGCTAGAGAAACCTGAGAGTTGGTGCTTCCATCTAGTTGGTGCTAGAGAAATCTGAGAGTTGGTTCTCTCTACAAGTTGTAGCTTTCTATCAGAGGTTGTAGCCTCATATTTGAGTTGGAGCTCAAAGACTGTGATGTACATGAAAGTTGGAGTTTGATTGACATCCTAAGAAGAAGAGATTTTCACCCTTTATGGGTTTCCTTGGGAAAATCGGTGTCTCTGTGTATTCTCTATGATTGATCATTGTATATCTATGCATGTTAAGTTATCAACAACATATTAAATAATAATCTAGAAAGAATTAAAAAAAAAAAGGGAAAAGTTTCAAGCTTATATACATAATTGATGAACCCCCCCCTCTCAGTTATATTTCCAACATCATCTAGGATAGATGAAACCTACCTTGGATTAAATACCCCTATACCAAGACATAAACACTACAAGTCGACACTAACACCCCTTTGAACTTAGTTTAACCAATAAAAAAGAGAGAGGGAGAAAGGGTGTGGTGCACCTAGTTTCGAAGTTTGTCCTCACTGCTTCCAATATGAGCTTGATATCCAAACTCGTTGGCACAAATTGATACCTGCATTATGAAGCAAAGAGAAACCACTACCTCCTACTCTATTTGATTAGATCAAAAAAATTCATCTACGAAGATTGAAGGAACAATAGACAAGCACATACAAGAATACACAAGCTTGAAGGAAATAGGCCAAGTATATTTAAATGAGAACCCAAAGAGAATACTTAAAAACCATGGATGATGATGTGTCACTTATCCAAGCTCTCTTCACCCATCCCTTGCATGAATCTACCAAGATAAAAAGTTTGATACCTGAAATCTTCCCCCCTTTCACCTTGGAAAGCCCTCAATATATAGGCTTGAGATGCACAAAAACCTTGAGAAAATGAGGGATATAGTTGAGGATATGGCTCCTTAAGGATTGGATCAGATTCTAAAGTGAATCCCAAGCATGAGGGTCAATAAAAACTAACCCAATATGAAGGAGATGGCCCATAAATTAAGGTGGAGGAGATACCCCCTTTCTCTCAACAAGAATGACACTCCCCCCAGTGAGAGATAGGGTTCCACCCTAGTAGTGGCGCTCCCCTATAGTGGTAGAGGGGGCACCATGGAACCACCCCTAGTATGGAAAAGGGGGTGCCACCCTTCATAAATGCTAAAAAATGGGTCAAAGTTTCTAAGGAAAAAGTGTGTTTTGACCTAGAAATGATGGTTTTACTCCTCCCATATGACTTAGGGGTCATGAAAAACTATTTTAATGGTGTCAAGGGGTGGCCACACCTCAAAAAGTGAATGTGACACTTGGGAATGTTCATACTACACTTTCGATAGTGAATGCAACACTTACCTATAAATGTGTTGAACCTGCACATAATAGATCTAGATAAACAATAATACACACATTTGCAGAGAGAATTGGAGAAAGAGTGAAAGAATTTTCATTAGCCGTTGTGAATAATGAATAGTATACACATGATATAATTTGTATAGCTCAATGAGTGTGCACTAGAGGTGAACCAATATTCCATAGTGGTGGTCTAGAGTGATTTGGACACACACCAACAATTACGGGAGTGAAATGCCACCTAGTTTAGTCTCTCAGGCAGTTACGGGAGTGAACTGCCACCTAGTGGAGTTAACTAGCCAACTAGTCTTCAGTTAATTGACTGAAAAGAGAGTAGTGAGGGGTTAACTCAGGGAATCAAGGCTAATGTGCCATTTTGGTGATGATCCCAAGGAAAGTTCGAATTAGCATGGTGATGATCCCAATGTTGCATGGTGATAAAACCAATGCAACATCTAAACTCAACTCAACTAGTCAAATTGAAGTGTCAACTGAAAGAGAATATTATCAAGGTGGAATATTCTCCCCTAAAATATAGGAGACTGGATAATGACTTATTATGACTAATAAACAAGGAAAAACCTTAGGAAAAATAAATCCTAGGTGTGTGTGAAGTAACTCTAACACCTCGCCTGAACATCACTATGGTGAAAATAAAGAATGGGTCCTGACAACGAGGCCATGTTAGGTACCCAAATAAAAAATATACACTAAAAGTAAAGTGAGTAAAGAGGGAAAATCTCATGGGAAAACCCCCCCTCAAGGTACAATGTATGTAAAAAGAAGAAATACAGTTGCTAGGCAAATGTGTCCTTCACTCCAAGATGACTTCACAAAGAATGAAATTTATGCTCAGTGAAGGTATTGGTGAAGATGTCTAACATATATTCTCCTAAAGGACAGAACTATAAGTCGATTATCCCCTCATGTACCAAGTTCTAGATGTAGTGCATGTGGATCTCAATGTGCTTCATCCGCTTCCTTTGAACTGGATCTCTGCAGAACTTCAGAGTGCTCTGGTTGTCACACTAGATGATGATCAGCCGATGAAACTAAATGCCCAACTTAGTGAGAAAATGTTGTAGCCACATAGCCTGGATGGTTATGTTAACTAACCCTATGTACTATGCCTCGGCTGAAGATAGATCAATGGCAGCTTGCCTCTTGCTTGACCAAAAGATAGGCCCGAAACCAATACTGAGTGAGTAACCAGATGTGGACTTGCGATTAATGCTATCACCAGCTTAGTCAGAATCAATAAACCTAATGAGATCTAATGTAGAGGATTTTTCATAATGAATCCCAAAGGTGATGGTGCCCTGTACGTATCGAAGGATACACTTTGCATATTTCCAATGTAGCTCATGCGGCTCCTGCATGAAACTGGAAACTGTGCCAAATGCATATGAGAGGTATGGTCTGGAGTGTGTGAGATACAAAAATCTCCCCACTAGGTGTCTGTACAGTGTTTTTGTTGGGAAATAATACCCTACGGACTAGCAAACTAGGGTCAGACTTGCATGTAGATTTTGACCGTAAAGAAATGACCTTTTAACCTACCACCCAAAACTTAAACCTCTCTTTCAAGACAAATGCATGGAAAGGAACTACTAACCTTTTTACTGATGTTTGGTGTATATCCTTCGTTGCGCTTTTCCCGCTTAATTGCGCTGCTCCTTCCAAAGTTAACCTGCAATCAAGACAAAACACTACGCATGCATGCTATTTTTCTACTCGAGGGTTGGAAATTAAGCATAAATTACATAAATCATAGATAACTCATGCATTGGGACGGGGAAAGTATTCTTTTATTATTTTCAAAATGAATCAACTTACAATCAAAGTCGAGACCGGCCACCGCTCCTTGATCCTGATCCTGGGCTCCTCCTCTTCTTTTTTCCTCCAACTTCTTTGCGTTAATTCTCCTTAGGCTTGAGGAAAGGCTAAAGGGTTGGGACAAATGGATTTGGCAAATGGGCAGAGTTTCTTTGCTATAATTTTCCTCCTCCAAATAGTAACCCTACCCCTTCTTTTATAGGCTAGAAGGAGCTAGGGTTTTGGACGAACTCTCGGCCATGCATGGCCGGGAGTTTCAGTTAACTGAACCATAGATTTTTGTCCCGTCGACAAATTTATTGTTTTTGTGCTTTGTTAGGTAAACGCGGGTTGTAGTAGGCCTGCTAGTGTTCACTCGCGTGCAGTAGTGGGTTAGGGCGTGTGTACCTTTACCCAAGAGGATTTTTAAAGAGGTTTCTCAGCAGATGTTTTGGCAATGAAGGGAAATGAGTTGGCCTGATGCCAGGTAAGCATGTATGGTGAAATTTAGGGTTATAATAGATGCCCCCTAATGTGTGAGGTCATAAGAGCATCTGATGGCCGAAATACATTACCAATTCTTTACCAATCTGTACTAATATGATGAATGAGTGAGCCCAAGAATTAGGAATCAGGAGGTGTCGTCTGCAAAATAACAAATGTCTCACCGAGGCAGGCATACCCATGCTAAGAATAAAATAGAACCATTGCTACCAATCAAATACACTGTATATCCATGTCAAATAACTATAAAGAGTAGCCGCGAATAATACACAGTGGAGCTACATCTCGAAATCAGAAAGATATACATATAAAGTATCCATCTCCCAGAAGCTGATGTGGCCTGATGGCTGTACTTCAGAACTCGAGCAACAACTTCAAAATCTTCTAAACTTGGGTAGGAGTGTAATATGAGTGTACGACTACACTACCCAGAGGTCTTCGACGTCTCGTCGGTTATGGACTTGATAATCTTGATGATCGGACTGAAGGCTTCAGTGATTTTGAACAAAGACGTGATTGGACGTTCAGGATGGCCGGGTATGCAGACAAGAGACATATTGTAGAGGGGCTGACTCAGGATTAGTGACAAACTTCCCTTGGATAATAGCATGACAAGTGATAAGACTCGGGCATCATATCTGTTAATCATAAGTCTACGAAGCAGGAGGCAATGCAAACTCTCCATATGTTTGGAAGAGTAACCAAATGGTGGAGGACACAAATCTATATAGTGAGCAAAGCTTCCTAAGGTCGTACTACATCCCATAGTATGATGATCAAACCAACAGATGTGCTTCATCCAAGGGTGACTCATTATGCTGCCAATAAAGAAAATACTTTTCCCATCCTCTTTTTGGGTATATTTGATTTTTTTTGTTCTTTTTTATAATGTTTGAAAAAGAATAAAGGAATATTACGTTACAATGGAGGAATGATTACAACAAACATACAAGCTCAAGGCACAAGGACAAGACTGATGTTCTAGGGAAATGATACCTGGGAAAAATCCTCCAGTGGCCAAAGGTGTTAAGACCTAGAAGCAAACTGTTACAAGGCTGATGGGTAGGGTATGCAAATGCGGTTGATAGAACACACAATGGTAACGTCCTTCAATGTAAGTTTAATGAGCCCAGAGAAGGTAAGCTTGGTGGTTTTTCATATTTAGAGAGTCTGAAAAAGCATAAAAGGAAACTCCATTGGGGTACCTTTTTTGACAATAGTCTAGTCGGTTCGAAAAAGGGATAAACTAGCACCAATTAGACGTCAATTCAAAACCATTTTAACGAGTGTGAAAAGGAAAAGATCACTCGGCTATTTTTTCACTTTTAAGGAGTCTGAAAAAAGATTAACTATGGACTCCATCAGGAATGTTCTTCTGGACCATTTTAACGAGTGTGAAAGAATAAGATTACTCAGTGATCTTTTCAATTTTAGGGAGTCTGAAAATAGCTTAACTATGGACTCCGGGGGGGTTTCTTTTTCGTAACTTTAGTCCCTCAGGCCTGAAAAAGGAATAAAATTATAACCGAGGATACTCTTCTAAAGAATGGGAATTCAATAGAGTATTCCTTTGTTCGTACAGTTGACCGTCCAGACTGAAAAATGGGTAAACTACTGCCAGACAGACGTGACTTCAAATTTCAGTTTAACGAGCATGAAAGGCCACAAGATCGCTCGACAATCTTTTCATGTTTAGAGGGTCTGAAAAGGGATTAAAAGGAGACCCGTTATGTTTTGGGAGTCCAGAGGGTAAGTCAAAGAGTGAAAAAGACCCATGCAAATGAGGCTCAAACTCATATTAAGGAAAGACTATACGGACTCCCAAGCCTATAGTGTTGTTAGAAATGGCATGGACACCATAATGCAACTAGGACCTACCTAGGGCATCCATGTTTCGGTAAGCTCTACCACCAAGTTGCGACACTTCTAGAGCAGATATGAAGGTTCCATGTCACAACCGGATGGGAGGATCCTATATCATAAGAAGAAAAGGCAATGAGATGCAACAATTGGGATGAAATCCTACCCTATATGCTCAAGTTGATTTTTGAAAAAATATTAAATTATGGACCATCAATATATTTTTATTTTTATTTTTTGAAACTCAATAAAAATTGTCCCTATACCTGATCAAATCCCTCCCATATAAATCCTGGATCACTCTAAATGGTTTTTGGTATAAAGAAACTGATAAAGGGGCCCAAAAAAGTGACAAAAAGAGGCCAAAAAGTCTATAAATAGAACCTGGCAGCTCATTATCACCATTGCTAATTTGGAAATTGACTCTGGAGCCAAAAGACCCCCTTTGCCAAAGATCATGATTCTGGAAGCTACGATGGATGAAACAAACTTCTGCTTGGACCAAGTAAGTACAAACTCCCTTGTCTAGCTATTCAATACTTCATTTTTAGCATTTAGTTGATTTTGGGGGTGGGCGTCGACCTCAAAAAGGTTGGCCCTGGGAAAACGTGGGCTGTCTAGGGATAGCCCGCGGGTACCCGCGGGCAGAGCAAAGCCTGCCCGTGGGTACTCGCGACTGTCGCCTCTACAGGCCACGGGTACCCCTCCGCGCGTGGTGAAAAAGCCAAAATTAAAAACATATTGACCCTCCTTTTTGCTTTGTTGTGTTGGGAGGATGTATGTTTAGTGGAGGGAAAGGGAGCACGAGGCCGCCAATGAGTTAGTGGTTGCAGATCCGAATGTTGTGGCCGTGCTGACGCAGTGTGGGTTGGTGAAATTTTTTTTATGTCCATTTATGCGTGCGCAACCAAGGCTACTGAACGCCTTGGTTGATTACTGACACCCTGATGAAGAGGCATTCATGCTAGAGGGGCAATCCTTGGTGCCCACCACTGAGGATATTTACTTTTTGACTAGCCTCTCAAGGAGAGGGGAACCAGTCAACTTTCAAACTTTTCCTGCGGGGCCAAGCAAAGTCTCGGAGCTAATAGAGGAGTACTGTGAGGCTGGGACCAATCATAGAACTTCCTCGGTACCCGTTAGTAGGATTACCAGCCTCACCCTATAGAATATTTTATTTCTCATTGGGTGGATTACCGGCTCAGTAGCCGTGCACCAGGCTTCGCGCGCACAAATGAACTGTGCGATCCAGTGCATGAATGCAAAAATTTTTGATTGGAGTACCACACTGTTGGAATGCATGAAGAGTCAGTTGACAGCTTGCCGACAGTGGACACACAGGAACTTCGGTTTTGAGACCATCCTATGTTCATTCTTCTTCGATAGAGTTCCATGTTTCAGTCCTCGGCTGACAGTACGAGGACATCTGGCTACTTTCCCCATTGCATGCAGATGGGTAGTGTTACTGCTACGACAGGGTGGTGGAAGGACCGTGGAGGCCTTCAACGATGAATTTTTTGCTTGGCTGTCATGAAAGATCCCGGCTATTGAGAACTACCCATATGAAGGGATCGACTTCTCCAGAGATCCAGAGATCTAGAGATACCAGTGCCTCCTGGTGAGGAGCGAGGGGAGATGGGTAAGTCTCCACGTATACAATTTTTTGTTTGTATATGTAATTTTTATGTCTTTTTTGATATATATCATGTTTTTGTATACCAGAGTTTTTGATGGGTGAACGTTTATTGCATGCAGATGTGGGACCCGTGTGACCTGTCGACTATGCATGGAACAGGTGTCGCCCATGGCCAGAAGACATAGCTTCCGCCGCTGGAGGAGCAACAGTAGCAGGGAACCTCCCAGCAGGAGAGGCCAAGAGGGTCCTGAGGCGAATTGAGAGGAACTTTACTGTGCTCACTCCCACGGTTCCCATGGCAGAGATAGAGGACCTGCCGCCCTCCATGTAGACTCATGTTGTGGGGGCACCTCGGACATGGGTCCGATTATTTAGGCATTTAGCCCAATATGTA
This sequence comes from Picea engelmannii, assembly GCA_009831015.1. Taxonomy (NCBI): domain Eukaryota; kingdom Viridiplantae; phylum Streptophyta; class Pinopsida; order Pinales; family Pinaceae; genus Picea; species Picea engelmannii. The sequence goes on from ML777165.1 coordinate 397,528, forward strand.
CATGATTATAACAGGGCCCATAGGCCCTGAGCATACATTAGACTTTTATGTGCCACGAGCACTGATATGTATATATTTTTTGAGGGCATAAGCCCAGTGACCAGTGACTTGTGAGGTGCTTGCACCCATCTATGTACTCTGAGGATTTTATGATGTTTATATATGGTTTTTATCTCTTTTTGTGTCTTATGGATTATGTGTACAAAAATGTATTTACATGTTTATGTTCATGATCTTCTTATATGTGAGCAAAATGCCAATCTAAAATGTTATTAGATAGAGTATCTGTGATTTGATTTAAACTCCTAGGAACATGAAAATATGTGATATAATCAAAGTTGCGTTCCAAGAGACGTACCCTAAGGAATCGTCGGTGTAAAGTTGGGTCACGCACCCGGTATATTCTGTTTAGCTGTGACACAACCAGTTGAGCATCTAGATAGACCCAGAGACGAGAGATACCCAATGACAAAGCGTCACAAAGCAACTCAATAACTGCACTATACTCAGCAACATTATTCGTGGTGTCACCTAAGCATATACTTCCGGAAGATAACAACTGACCCTGTGGTGTAAAGATTACCCAAGATGCGGAGGCAAGCCTCTGCGTGTGTCGACTAGCACCGTCCGCATATCCAACAAACACCTCGGATTCACTTGACATCTGCCATATTGACGAAAGATAACATCAATGACACGTCCATAACACTTTTTAAAAGAAATGTAAAAAAGTAATAGTACAAAGACTATACATATGTTACAAAAAGTTACCCACAATGACCATTCTATGAGTAATACTTCTTGAGGTAGAGCCCATTTCTAGGCTCTGCCAAAGCATTCCCTTCAAATCGACCAAACAATAAGCACCCTCCTTTAACACCTCTTTAATAATGAAGGGTCTGAACCACATGGGTTTAAACTTTCTAGCCCCTAGGGGGTCCTTGTCTTAGTCATAGACCAGGACAAGGTTTCCCTCAGAAAAAAACCAAGCACGAACGGACCTATCATATTGACACTTGACCTTATGTTTATGAGCCTCGTTGGCCAAGGCCGCATCGCGACGCTGTTCATCAAGATGCTCAAGGTGTACTAATCACTCTTCAAGAGGAGAAGTGTCTGGCAATAACTGTACTGCCAATTTCAGAGATGGGATTTGACATTCGATGGGAAAGACTGCCTCCAGCCTGTAAACGAGTTGGAAAGGTGACAAGACAGTTGCAGTCTTAACAGATGTTCGGTAAGCCCATAATGTCGAGTATAACATCAAATGCTAGTTTGACTTGGCTGAGTTGATAGTTCACTGTAGAATCGTCTTAAGAGTTTTGTTTACAGCTTCAACCTACCCATTGGCTTGGGGGTAGTAAGGTGATGAATGTTCTTGCCGTAACCCAAAATTTGATTTTAATTTAGGCATCATTTGGTTATGAAAGTGACTTCTATGGTCAGTGAAAATCTCTCTTAGGATGCCGAACCTTTCTATAATCTGGTTGAATAAGAAGAGAGCTGCAGCCTCTCCATCATTTTTAAACATTGGCATAGCTTTAACCCACTTAGTGAAGTAGTCGACAACTACGATGATATAGAGGTGCCCCCTTGCTGATGGGGGGTTGCATGTAGTGTAATCAATCCCCCACTTAGTGAAGGGACCAACTATGATGACAGGAAACATAGGAGCTGGATGTGCCCTCATCTTTCAAGAGAAGATTTGGCACGGATGGCACTTCTTGACCGACTCAATACAATATTTGATAAGTGTGGGCTAGAAGTAACCTGCTCGTAAAATATTTTGGGTTGTTTCCAACCCAGATAAGTGACCGCCACAAGCTCCTATATGACAATCATTCAACACTATGACGGCCTCCTCATGAGTGAGACATCAACGTAAGATGCAGTCTACACCTCTCCGATACAACGTATCATTGAGTATGAGATAATTCTTAGCTTGATGGCATATCCACCGATGCTCATCACAAGAAGCAGAGGTGGGGCACTTCAAAGTCTGGAGATAGATTAGTATATCTCTGTACCAGGGTTTTGACGATTCAATCAAAAACATATCCCCCCAGATAGGTGATTCCTCAGGCACAACATCACCTGACTCAACCGAAAGTTCTGAAATAAGTTCTGCGAAGACCAATGACTTATTGGACTTTACTGAAACGAAGTCTAAGTCAAATTATTGGAGGATGACCATCCATCTACTGATTTTTTCGTCGATAACTCGTCGTGTCAACATGTACTGGAATGGATTCACTATAGCAACGATGGTGGTCTTGCGAAACAGAACATAGTGACGGAACCGTTGAACAGCATGAACTGCTGCCAACACAAGTTTTTCTAGATGGGAATAATTAAGTTCCGGTCCTACGAGGCCTTGGCTCAGGCAATATATCACGTATTCTGAAAATGAATCATCTTCTTGAACTAAAACCATGCCTATAGTTGACTCTGCGGAAGCCAGATATAATAGTAAATCCTTGTTATAATTAGGTGGCCGTAGCAGAGGCGCGGTTGTGAGGGCGTGTTTTAATGCGTCGAAAGAGCGTTGAGCGGCCTCGTCCCCAAAAAAGGGAACATCTTTCTTAAGTAAAAGCATAAAGCCCTTGGTGATTTCAGCATAGTTGGTGATGAAGTGTCGTAAGAAGTTCGCCTTGCCTTGAAGACTTTGAAGTTGTAAGATTGTGCGTGGGGGGGGGGGCAACTGGATTATTGCCTCTACCTTAAGAGGATCCACCATGATCCCTGTTGTTGAGACAATGAAACCTAACAAACGTCCTGACGTGACGCAAAAGCTTCACTTGTTGGGATTCAAGCGAATCCTGAAGTGGTGACAACGTTCGAAGATTACTCTGAGGTGCATAGGATGATCCTTTCGCTTGCGAGAGCGTGATGCTAAATCATCTAGATAGGCCTCGACTATATGTTTGAGGTCGTGAAATGAAAAATACATGGCCCGCTGGAAGGTGGCTCCAGCATTCTTGAGGCCAAAAGGCATCTTACGATGGGTGAATGTACCCCACGGACAAATGAATGTCATTTTGTGTTGGTCCTCAAGTTTGATTTGGATTTTATTGTAGCCCGAAAAACCATCCATGAACGAAAAGGCTTCACAACCGGCACATTCATCAATGATCTGGTTGATGAATGGGGTTGGATAATTATCTTTTGGACATGCCTTGCTCAAATCACGGAAATCGGTACATACATGAATCGTGCCTTTTTTTTTATCGATTGGCACGGGGTTTGACACCTATTGAGTCAAATGAATAGGGTAAATGAAACCTGCCTTGAGCAATTTCTCAACCCCACTCTTGATGGCTGCTGCTTTCTTAGGATTAACTGGACGAAGTTTTTGTCGAACAAGCTTGGCATCAGGATACATTGTGATTTCATGTTCAACTATTTTCAGATCGATACCTGGCATTTCCTCATAAGACCAGGCAAAAACGTCGCAAAATTCTTTGAAAAGATCCGTGTGAATATGAATCTCTTCGGGGGAGCAATCCGCTCTGACAAAGACATTCTCCGCGATGCCAGGGTTTTGGGAGATGTTAATAGGTATGGTTTCAGCGATAGTTTCCATATTGCCTTCAGCATAAATTTCTTGTGTAGCTAAGAGGTTAATAGGACACGGTTGATCTCCCATCATGGTGATAGTGAATTCGCCTGCCTCGATTCGGTGTAACTTTGGGAGGAAATAAGATCTGTGATGAATATCGTCCCAAGGTTTTTCCGGACTCAGCATTGCTTCGATTACTGATTCTTTAGAAGGCAAGACTAAGTCTAACAAATCGGTGGTAGAAAGAGAACCCTGAGCCCAAATAAGCTTTGGAAGTGAATCCAACTCTTGTGCGGGAGTCGGATCAGGGTTAGCTGAAGCTTGTTGGACTAAAGAGTACGCTACTTCAGTATCCGACAAGGGCATGGACATGCCGGAGTTCCCTGTCTCATCCATCATGGTTGATGGGGAAGGAAGAATCCACGGATCCTCAAAGTAAGTCATGCAGAACGACGAAACATGAAAAATCTCAGCCTTGTGGTGATTCAATATAAACTTGACATCGTTATGAGGAGGTGGGTAATCAAAGGTACCCATCAAGGATGGGCACAAACCAACTCCTACGTTAACGACACCGGGCTGAGGATTATCAATCATGGGAACTATGGATGCCCCCAAAGCTGGGTCAGGTCTAGAGAAGGACAATTGATCAATGGTCACTATCTGACCCTCATGTGGAAACAACAAGACTCGAAAAATTGTAGCGACCACAGCTTGCATAGCTTAAGTCCAACTTCGACCTAACAAGAGGTTATAGTCGAGGGGAGCATCAACTACCTCTACTTCAATGCACACGGTCTTCCCGCCTAACTGCATAGGGAAGGAAGGAATGATGCCATGTGGTCGGAAAGAACGACCGTCGAACACAGTGAGGAGAGTAGGTGATGGAGACAAAGTGGGCTGACCAATGGCTTTCCAGCATGCTAACGACATAACACAATTCAAAGCGCCCTCATCGACCACCGTGTGGAAGATATTCTGTGTAAAATTTTTCGTGGGTTGAGCCACTACTATCTGAAACGAGACATGGTAAGGCAGACGAGGTTTCAAGTCAGTCGTATCTAACATGATGGTACCCAGGTTACAAGTCTCAGTAGAGCCTAAAGTAGTCAATAAGGCTTTCCTCTGAGCAGGGCAACTTTGGAGGACCTCCAAAGCAGACATTGCACAAATGGTTTGTGATAAATCTTCCACCACAGAGTAATTCTGGGCGGCCCTTGCATTTGGGTTATGAGAATCTTTCTTAAATGCACCCTTGGGAATGTGTGTCATTGTTTCACCCAATGTCTTCTTGATATGTAGAGGAAGAGATGGGATCTCGGCTTCTTTACCCTTCTCAGAGGTGCTTGGTTTACTATAGTTGTGCACCCTAGTCGTGATTAAAGCACCACCTCTAACCATATATACATTCGTGGATGAGGAGTTGTTTGGAGGAGGGCAGGTTTCCTGGCTGCCCCCTTCGGAACTTGTAGAGGCTTGAGTTAAATTTTACCCATGATGAAAGGGATTAGTCAACACGGCTTGCTATTGCTGTGTGACAAACTTCTAGGCTTCTGCAAGTCGAGGACATAGATGGTTCGGGTGGTCTTCCACACACAAGTTGCACGTATACCTCACCTTCCATTTTTCTGTGGTGCCCTCGCCAGCATTATCAGTGGGTTTTTTCTCCCCCTTACCCTTCTTTCATTGTTTTTTCTTCCCTTCAGGTTGTTGGGTGGCCTTTGGGTTAGTCGTCTGCATGGAGTGTACTTCCAACGTTTGGGTAGGAGGAGCAGCCAAAACAGTAGTCTGGCTGGTTGTTGAGTGTTGTATAGATAACTGTTGCAATTGTTTGGACAATTGCTTAGCGGGATTTGTTTGTGCCGAACCAACGATACCATCAACATGTGGTCTGGCTCTCTGTCTAGTTTTATCCAGTATCGATCATGGTGCATCCGACAGGATGTTGTATAATAAACCAGACTGAGAATAGATGAGCTCAAACTGTTGAGCCCTCATGATGGCATCTTCTTCGGAGAAAACTCCTGAAGTCGCGACATCTTTGGATAATTGAGGGACTAAAGACTTAAGGAACCAGTCAAGTAGGAATGCGGGTGGAATTGGTACTTTGATTAGACTCTTTCAGCGTCTCCACTCTCGGATATGATCAGAGATATGGTCCGTTGTCGTCTGTTCGAAATTGGAAAGAAGCTCTGTGCCCACGTCGTATCTCACAGGTAACTGGAAATGGTTAAGGAAGGCCATCGCCAGTTCGCCAAAAGAAGAATATCTTGAGCGATCAAGCTCGATGTACCATTTCGCGGCACTCCCGATAAGAGTGCGTTGAAACAATCGCAACTGGACGGAGTCATCTTTCAATGAGTTAGATGAACACCAAAGATGGAAGGTAGTCACGTGATCACCTGGATCTTTATTAGGCTTAGCCTCGAAATTTGGAATGTCCGAAGGAAACTTCGTTGGCATAGGAGGCCAATGTGGATCGTGACAAATAGAATCATTTAACAACCTTGTCAAATCTAGCAAGTGTAACGTCGCCAGGAATGGTAGTTTGGGTTGTTGCTGATAGCCTGGGAAAAAGGGTCCTGGAGTTTGACTGGCACCAGGTTGCTAGGAAAATTTTGGCTGTTGGCTCGGATTCTGGTAGAAACCATGGCTCTGACCAGCGTAAGGATTTTGCATCTATGGAGACATCATTGGATTATTCCCCATAAAGGACATAGGATGTTGGGCATTCATCGTGTTTGAAGGACTTTGGGAAGGATTACCCCATGCCAGTCCTGATGGGAGAGGCATAGAAGTCTGTCTAGGGTTCCATTGACTGTGGAAAGAATTACCCTAGAATGACATTCCAGAGGAGGGAATGGATCCTTGTCCTGAGTTCCAAGGTCCTGCTATATGTGCCCCCGGCGCAGGAATAGTACCCTGCATTGGAGTAGACTGTCCAAAGATGGGGGTTCCCCCAGATGGGAAAGCAGTGGATGCGAAAGTGTTGTTACCAAACGTCCTGTTCCAAACAAACAGTGACGAACCTACCGGCAGAGTTTGCGTAGGTGTTCCTTGACTCCCAACTCCAAACGAACTCGTGTGTGCAGGCTGCCTGACGGATAGCTGATGCAGACCACCAAGCGAAGGGGACGAAGGAGAGATATGACCTCCAGCGTAAGGGAAAAAATTAAAAGGGATAGGAATTCCCCCAACTTGACCTTGCAGAGGAGCGTTAGAGCTCCCTGCCCCCAGACCCAAAGTCTGTAAAGTGGAGTAAGTGAGTGCAGGACTTGTACCCGAACTAGGCATACCATATGAGAATGAAGGGCTTGTCGCACTAGGTGTGAAGGTAGTTGTGGCCACCATGATAGATGGGGTCAGTCCACTGTGCGACGTAGTTGTGGCCAAGACCGTAGTGGCTCAGACCGACGATGACATGTTAGGAGATGCTTCTCTTGTGGTAGCAACGATGGTGGGAATGGAAGAATTCCTAGAGGAAGTAACAATGTTTGGTTCCATAACTGTGTGAGGCACTGATAGGCGTTTGTAAAACTAGATGGGTACAATGACCGATGTCCAAGTATCAGTGGTTGGGGTTTCAACCAAGCCAATATTGGTGATTGATTCCTTTGGGAGTTGTTCGGGCACAATGGTTTGTAACCCGGTTGCTTCGAAAGACCCTTGTTGGTCTAGCTTCCGCCTCAATGGTGGCGGGGGTGGCTCCAGTATAACCGGCGATAGGCCTAGGAGCCTTCGTGACAGGCGGAGCTCGGGATCCTCCACTGTGTGATAAGATCTAAGACATGCTAAGGTATTTTACACGATCAAACAACAACACTCACTAAAAAAGAATCCCTCAAGAGATAAGACAAGCAAGCACTAACTATTTGGAAGAACAGTTACAACAACCAACACTAGAGCAACTTACCGGTGCAAGTGCAACTCGAAAATGGAAGCACCCTCTGGGTATACTCTGCAAAGCGTGGCCCAATGTATGTCCTAGGTACTGCGGTAAACCCCCGCAGTCACCTGTGTATGTCCCTAAAAAGATTGGCAACTAGTTTGCTAGCACGCGAACAGTCACCAGGCAGGTACAGTCGATAGTCAGGTAGACCACAATGAGTAGGGTATCAAGCCCGAAACCTGTCAAGGGTATCGAGAGAAAATGGTCCAAAGGACAACTGAGGACCTCGAATGGATTCAAGACCCACGAAGCCTCGTGGCAAATGCAAATGATGGAATCCCAAAACAAATCCTCGATATGTGTTCTCCACTATGCTTGGTCCGGCTTTGGAGGGGTTATCTACGCTACCTTTCCTTACGCGACCTCGTTTTTATCCCCTGTGTTAGAGGGGGGTCCCGGATAACTTCCACGAAAATGGACTTCTACACTCCCTATCACAGAATCCAATGTTTGGTTTTGAGTGGCCTTGGAGAGTTTCCTCTCCAACCTAATCCAAGGCCCTAGTCCTGAACTAGTTTGTGAACCCTACAAACAAAAAAGTCTAATAGATTTTAAATTAGCATTTCTTTTATGGGATTTTTTATGTCATGGGATATGAAGGTGAAACTGATGATGTGTAAAGACTCAAAGCAAACACGAATGAAAAATGCTGGAAACAAAAAATTTTATTGAATGCAAAAATCAACAACTTTTCACAAAGAAAGACTTCTTTTTCTTTTCAATTTTGCTAAGATTTCATGTAGCAAACATAAAGGAATTTTCACTCAACTATGAGCTACTTATGCTCTAAATTTACTGCAAAAAACTTATGAACAAAAAGACTTCTCCCTAGCTATTGATGCAACAACACAATCTTCAAACAAAGAAGAAAATGAAAAAGAGATATATATTTTTTTATTTAAGTGCTAAATGAAGCAACAAAGGGAAAATGCCGGCAAGCACAAAACCAAGAAAACAAAACAAAATTCTGGCTTAAAGCATAGATCGCAAAGAATCAGAGCAAAGACACACAATGGCAATCAATAAAGCACCAACTCTTACGCTTGTCTAAAAACCATAAAATAATTTTTTTCTTTTTTATGTTTTCTATCAATTATCAACAAAGAAAAAACCAGGCTAAGGGTAAGAGGCCCTAACCTACTGACTGCGCAAACCTAGACTCAAACACCTGAGAGGAACACTTGTCACCACAGGAAGGGATGACTACCCCACCCTGATTGAAAAGAAACTTCTCAAGCCTGCTACTGTCACTGAAACAAAACGCATGCAAATGCGTGCTGACCTACAACAGAGCACGGGTAACCGTGGGCTGCACTTGCACAGGCCGCGTGTATGTATAAACTCTAAGACAAAACTAAACACAGGCAGCCCAGACCTGGAAGAGGCCTCTGGTATTGACAACCAGGGTATCTTAAAGGCTTGGATGCTTCTTCTTTAACAGAAAAGAAAAATAATTGCAAAAAATAACAAACGCAATAAAGCAAATTGAGACAAGACTGTGAACCAGCAAGACTCAGACAGGATCCAGAAATCCCCCTGAGAATGTATAATTCTGACAGGGAAGAGGGGGACTGCCTCTTAAGCTCCCTGACTCCTACACCCTACTTAAACCTCTACATCTAGCATTTACATGCATGTTGTAGAAGGTTACTGCGCGGGTTACACGCGTGCAGGCCTTCAGCAGGCCGTGTGTACCTCTGTGTGTCCCAATAATTATCGTCAAGCAACAGTCAAGGAAAAACTAGTATAAAGAACCAGGTTCCCTGCTAGTTCTGCCCTAACAAAAAATAGAAAAACAAAGAAACATAAAATCTAATCCTTTAAACTACCCAAAAACCTTAACTAAATCCGGAACCCTAAAGAGTAAACCTCCCCAGTATGGTCGCCAATTTTTTTGTTGGGAAATAATACCCTGTGGACTAGCAAACTAGGGTCAGACTTGCATGCAGATTTTGACCGTAAGGAAATGACCTTTTAACCTACCACCCAAAACTTAAACCTCTCTTTCAAGACACATGCATGGAAAGGAAATACTAACCTTTTTACTGATGTTTGGTGTAGATCCTCTGTTGCGCTTTGCCCGCTTACTTGCGCTGCTCCTTCCAAAGTTAACCTGCAATCAAGACAAAACACTACGCATGCATGCTATTTTTCTACTTGAGGGTTAGAAATTAAGCATAAATTACACAAATCATAGATAACTCATGCATTGGGATGGGAAAAGTATTCTTTTATTATTTTCAAAATGAATCAACTTACAATCAAAGTCGAGACCGACCACCGCTCCTTGATCCTGATCCTGGGCTCCTCCTCTTCTTTTTTCCTCCAACTACTTTGCGTTATTTCTCCTTAGGCTTGAGGAAAGGCTAAAGGGTTGGGACAAATGGATTTGGCAAATGGGTAGAGTTTCTTTGCTATAATTTTCCTCCTCCAAATAGTACCCCTACCCCTTCTTTTATAGGCTAGAAAGAGCTAGGGTTTTGGACAAACTCTCGGCCATGCATGGTCGGGAGTTTCAGTTAACTGACCCATAGCTTTTTGTCCTGTCGGAAACTTTCCTATTTTTGTTCTTTGTTAGGTAAACGCGAGCTATAGTAGGCCTGCCAGCGTTCACCTACATGTAGTAGTGGGTTAGGGCGCGTGTAACTTTACCCAAGAGGATTTTTAAAGAGGTTTCTCAGCAGATGTTTTGGCAATGAAGGGAAATGAGTTGGCCTGATGCCAGGTAAGCATGTATGGTGCAATTTAGGGTTATAACAAGTGTGTTTTCAACCAGTGGATTATCCCCGCCATCCTCAAGTTTGACTTTTGATAGGAAAGAATTCAGATTAGACTTCCAGTATGTCATGTGAAATCTCTCAAGGAGATCTCGTGCATACTTGGCCTGAGATAGTTTGATTCCTGATGCATCCTGGTTGATCTCTAGTACAAGGAAGAAGTGTAGTGGACCCATATCTGTCATCAAAAACTTGTCATGTAGAATCCTCTTGACTGTAGAAATCACTAAAGTCGAGCACCCAGTGATAAGAAAATAATCGACATACAAAACTAAAAGTATAAGTGAATCAATTGTCCTAAGCATGTAGACATTCGGGTCTGATTTATGACATACAAAGTCCTGTGACAACATGTAGGAATCCATCTTGGAATACCATGCCCTTGGAGCCTTCTTGAGGCCATAAAGTGACTTCTTCAGTCGACAGACAAAATATGAGTCCTGCATAAATCCCTGGGGCTGCTCCATGTAGATCTCCTGAGAGAGATCACTGTGAAGAAATGCATTCTTCACGTCCATCTGATGGACTTCCCATCCCTTTTCTTCTACAATGGAAAGTGCCAATCATATGGAAACCATATTCGCTACTAGAGCGAAGGTATCATCATAGTCAATACCATGAACCTCTTGAAAGACTTTAGCGACAAGATTGGATTTGTATCTATTGATCTGTCCATCCACTGCACTCTTGTTCTTGTAGACCCATCTACATCTAACAAGTTTCCTTCTATAAGGAAGGGGAGCTAGATCCCAAGTCTGGTTCTCGAGGAGGGAGTTGTACTCCTCTTGCATGGCGGATTCCCAAAAGGGATTTCCAGAAGCCTCACCATAAGACTGTTGATATGAAGACTGAACCAAGAAAGGATTCCTGGAAGGAAATGGTTTAGTGTCACTGAGTGCAATAGGAGGCTCCTCGAAATTAGATCGAGTCCTCCTATGTTAAGAACCAAACATCAATATAGCATATAAAAACCTCAGAAAAAGTACTCAACGCCTTGAAAGAGAGATAATTTCAGATAATAAGCCTCTTCGAGGGGGAAACCTCCTTTTACCCCACTTAAATTTTCAAGTACAAGATGATTCAAAATGAAAATGTCTCCTTGGTATATATAGGAGACTAGGAGGTATAATGACCTAAAGCCGACATAATTAAAATAACATTACTAATCTAAATTACAACTAATGGCCTAAAGCTGACATAAATAAAATAGAATTACTAATCTAATATGCCCCAATTAAGGGGTAATGAGCCAACATTAGGGCTTAACATGCCTCTCCCCTTGAGACAAGTGTTGTCCCCAACGCTTGAGCAACTCTGGATGCTTATGTATAAAAGACTCATCTTCCCAAGTGGAATCTTCAGCCGGTAGTTTCCTCCATTTAATGAGATACTCTGAAATGGATCTATTCCTTAGCT
>ML777165.1:414635-458376 GCA_009831015.1 Picea engelmannii
ACCCCACTTAAATGTTCAAGTACAAGATGATTCAAAATGAAAATGTCTCCTTGGTATATATAGGAGACTAGGAGGTATAATGGCCTAAAGCCGACATAATTAAAATAACATTACTAATCTAAATTACAACTAATGGCCTAAAGGCGACATAAATAAAATAGAATTACTAGTCTAATATGCCCCAATTAAGGGGTAATGAGCCAACATTAGGGCTTAACATCCTAGTATCAGCTGGATCACCAACGAGATCCCCTACATCTTGAAGAGTAGTCTGTGCCCACTTGGGCCTTTACTCTGGCTCTAGAAATGCATTTGGATGCTTTGACTTTGCATCTGACTGTAATGACTCTGAATCTGAATCTAAATCATCTGATTCCTCTGAATCTGAGCTCTCTTTTGAATAATATTTGGCATGTGCATTCTCATCATCTTGGACATGTGGAAGAGTGAAGGTGTCTGCATGCGGCTACTAAGGTACATGTGAGACACTTTCCTTGAATTGGACACTACGCTCAACGATGAGCTAGTCCAAGGAAAGATCAATAAGATGATATCCCTTCACACCATCGGGGTATCCAACATAAATGCACTCAGTGCTCTATGGATCAAGTGCCTTCCTCTTTTCAGAGGGAATCATGGCCCATGCACGTGAACCGAAAATGCGAAAGTGGGTCACTTCCGGTTTGAGGCCACTCCAAGCCTCATAGGGGGTATTATCCTTGACATATCTATGGGGAGATTTGTTTTAGATGTATGTTTCACAGTTAAGTTCTTCAACCCATAGTCTCTATGGTAGAAACTTTGCATGCAGCATGCAAGATGCCATCTCCTTTAGAGATCTGTTTTTCTTCTCAGCAACTCTATTTTGTTGCGGAGTATAGGGAACTATGTGATGCAACTAAATCCCTGCCTCATTGAAAATATTATGGATCTCATGATTCACATACTCTCCTTTGCTATCAGTTCAGAGGACTTTGATCTTATTTCCGGACTATGTCTCGACTAGGGCTTTGAAATCTTTGAGGTGTTGAAAGACCTCATTTTTATGCTTGAGAAAGTAGATCCATGTAAAATGTGAGAAATCGTCAACAAAAATGAGAACAAACCTCTCTTTGTTGATCTATGGATGTGGAAAAGGACCCATGAGGTCACTGTGGATCATATCTAAAGGTGTGGAAGCTCATTGAGACCTTCCCTTGTCGAATTTCTCTTGAGGGTATTTCCCAAGAACACATCCCTCACACACTCCCTTGGAGAAATGGATGTCTGGTAGACAATCAACCAATATGTTCTTTCTAATATGTCACATGTATCTTAAACTCAAATGTCCAAAACTTTCGTGCCATATCCTACTACTTTCATCAACATGAGTAAGCAGTAAAGAAGAATCAGGTTCAATGAATTCAAAAAATGTATAAAATCTAGACTAATGATTTACCTCATCGGTAGCAACCTTGAAGTTGGTTTGCATGTTGTATATGTCCACAAAATTTTGTGTGAATATGAATTTCTTTCCGGTGTTGGAATTCATCATATGATACATAGAGAGAAGGTTGATATAAATCTTGGGAACATGCAACACATTCTCAAATCTTTTGTTGGTGAGTTCAATCCTTCCTTTGCTTGTGATTTCGATAGAAGAGTTGTCCCCCATTAGAATAGGAGGAAATTTTCATGCATCCAATGAATAATATACTTCTTCATATGCATCCATGTGACGTGATGCTCCTGAATCAATGATCCAAGCATTGGGAGAAGAGTTGATGGCAATCAAGGCATGGCTAGAATTGTCTTTCTTGGAATTCAGATCTTCTGGCTTCTTCTTCTTGGCACCCTTGGGAATGTGATCTCCAAGGTTGTTTTGCTGAAGTATTTGAGACATCAGATCTATTTGTTTTTTCATGCATGCAGATTCCAAATGGAATCCTTTGTGACAGTATGTGCATTTCTCCCCTTTTCTTCCCCTTTCCCTTTTAGATCCGGAAGCATCGATAAATGGTTTTGTGTAGCCTTCGTTCTTTGGATGTGCATGAGATTCCCATTTATATTTATCTTTAGATTTATTATATTTGTGGCTTCCATCATGCACAATGAGTGCATGCTCCCTTAGGCCTTTGATTGTGCCCATGTTGGTCAACTTGATTTTCTCTTGTGTCAGGGATTCGATAAAGTCCTCAAGAGAATGAATCTTCCAGGTGGCTCTAGAGGTGAATCTGACAGTATGGAATGTGGATATGAATACAGATAATTCAAGACCAGTCTTGGAGAGAATGGTGAGAACCATTTTTTTCTCCTCCTTCGATTTATCAACCCCGCATGATTTGAGTTGCGACAGTAAATACTTGAATTTTGTAAAGAAATATTGGATATTTTCGAAGATTTTTGGATCCAATGTGAGCATATCCACCTCTAGAATGTGTCCCCTCATCTCATCATGTTTTCAAAATATCCCTTCCAAGGTGGTCCAGGGTTCATTGGGAGTCTTACAGGAAGATATGTGAAAAAGGAGATCGGGAGAAATAAGACTACAAATTGTTCTGAGTGCCTCATCCATGCGATTTAAATACTTGGATTTTTCTATGGATGATGTCAGTTTTGTATCTGTATTCAAGGTTAACCTGTACAACCCTCTATTTCAGAGATGTATGGATATTTTCTCCTTCCATGCAAAATAGTTGTAAGGTGTAAGAATGAATTCTTTTTGGAATTCCATCTTTCTGTTGTCTTCAATCTTTTGTACCTGCAAAAAAAATTGGTGTAGCTTTTTCTTAGCATTCTGTCAGATCTGATACCATGTAAATGTGTTGAAACTGCACATAATAGATCTATATAAACAATAATACACACATTTGCAGAGAGAATTGGAGAAAGAATAAGAAGGAGAGAAATAATGAAAGAATTCTCATTAACCGTTGTGAATAATGAATAATTTACACATGATATACTATGTATAGCTCAATGAGTAAATAATAGAGGTGAACCAATGCACCATAGTCGTGGTATAGAGTGATATGGACACACACTAGTAGTTATGGGAGTGAACTGCCACCTATTCTAGTCTGTCAGGCAGTTATGGGAGTGAACTACCACCTAGTTGAGTTAACTAGTCAACTAGTCTTCAGTTAACTGACTAAACGGAGAGTAGTGAGGAGTTAACTCATGGAATCAAGGATAATGCACCAGTTTGGTGATAATCCCAATTCAATTTAGAATTATCATGGTGATGATCCCAATGTTACATGGTGATAAAACCAATGCAACATCTAAACTCAACTCAACTAGTCAAACTGAAGTGTCAACTGAAAGAGAATACTCTCGAGGTGGAATATTCTCCCCTAAAATATAGGAGACTAGATAATGACTAATTATGACTAATAAACAAGGAAAAAAATTAGGAAAAATAAATCCTAGGTGTGTGTGAAGTAACTCCAACATTACCGAGGTGCATA
Source organism: Picea engelmannii (assembly GCA_009831015.1). NCBI lineage: Eukaryota > Viridiplantae > Streptophyta > Pinopsida > Pinales > Pinaceae > Picea > Picea engelmannii. Next base: position 418,085 of record ML777165.1, read on the forward strand.
TGTTACTTTGCAACACTTGCGACACTTAGGGTGCGAAATGAAAATGTGAAATTTTGGTGTGTAACAAGTTGTTTATCACATGTTTGAGTCTATCTCATTATTGCACCATTGATAATTTTATGCTTTATGTTTTATTGATCTATTTGATTGTACCCATTTCCTGTACATGTGTGAGTTGTGCCAATCCTCAATATGGGTTCACCCTTCATGTATCCCCCTACATGTTCCAACATCAATATTTGATTCCAGAGATACAACTTCAATTTTTGTACTTTGGATCTCGAGCCTAAGGAACCCCTTTCACTCTTAGGAACTTGCAAACTCCCCCCTATTGATATCAATACCTTTATTATAGGGGTTAGTCCTATGTACCTTGGTACCTATCCACCTCCTTGATGGGTTACCTTGGATGGAGATGAGAGATTCATCATTGCTCTTATACTTTATAGTATCTCGTTTTCTCAACTTTATCTCATCATCACACCATTAATATTTGTACATATATCCATGATTCAACCTCAAATGTAGTTCCTAAGATTTGATTGTCTCAGTTATGACAATCTTAGAGCCCTCGGTTTGAGATTCCCTCCAGCTAATGAATTTTAGATATTTGGATCTTATTTACTATTTAGCAGGGCTTCTCAATTTATTTCTCCCCCTTCCCTCTTGGGTGGGGGAATCAAATCCAATGTACCCAAATCAATAACAATTATGATGTTGGACCTAGCCCTTTTGAGCTAAGGTTATATATATGGGATTGTTTCTATCATTGTATTGTACTTTGGCCCATTTCTTCCACCATCATGTTGTATTTTAGATCTCATTTTGTCTCACTATTTCATCCCCTCTATGCCAAGTGTACCATTGTATTCATTATTATTATTATATACATCGGCAAGTATAGGTATGCCTACTTCATCCCTATTGAGATGTTGTATATTCATCACTATTTTACTCTTGACAAGTGGTACTCTACAACCTCTTCTGCAGCTGGTCCTACTTCCCAAGTCTATCATCTCCCTCTTTGGTCCTATTCAAGTTTGGTAAAATAAAAATATAATGTATTTATGTCATAAAATTTACTCCTAACCTCACACATTAGGGGGAAATTTTTTATCACCCAAAAATGGCTCACCTGTACTAAGTTCATGAGCTTATCAGAGTACATCAAACACATGTTTTATAATTCCTCCACCACATTCCACCTCCATTATACATTGGGAAACATCCCTTAAAATTTCATGGTAAAAAACACCCAATTTTGTTTTTACCACTAAAATCCATGTTGGCCAATGCGGAAAATACCTCAAAAATTGCTTTGGCTCGTAAAACCTTCATTTTTTAATGTTTTGGCTCAAAACTTTCTAGAAATATAAAATAATTAAAAGTGCACTTATCTAAACCATAAAAGTAGTTTTTAAAGTTGTTGTGGTTAAAAAATCATTATTTTATTATAACCATGTCAAGGGGTTTAACCACTATTTTTCCTATAAAAATTGGGATGTCTCTCCATTCTTCAATATCCATCCATCCAAGTAAGTATATCCTTTTAGATTTGCTCTGGACTTTAAGAGACCTATTTCCTCTTGATATCATTTCCAACATCAACAAAACTACTTACAACCATATGAGAAGGGATTCACCACACATCTAGGAAGAAAAAGGACCCTCCTAAGGATGAGGTCTTGGATCCACTTTCTTTAGGGATCTTATTCACAGGTCACATTGTACTTTAGCTTCCATTGGGTAATTGAGTTTATTCACATTGTTTAAAATCTATATACTTCATTTTGCATCTATATTTTTATTTATTTGTTTCTTACATATGGTAGATTAGGATTTATATTTTGTGGATCTACTTTTAAAGTGTATTTTTTAATGTTTTTTTCCCTCTATTTATGTATATCTAGGTCACAACCCTTAGATGAAGGAATTTGCTAATCATTGCTGCAGATTTTTACCAACATATGCATTGATTGTTTTTTTACCATTAATTGTTGAAATTACAGGTACAATTATTCTATTGACATGAATTGTTGATTCGGTATTGATTTCTCTTAGTATACTAATTAACTCAAAGTTTGGATAAAATTTGACATCAAGCAAAGTCCTACCCTACAACAAAGACTTGGTATAACTCTAGGAGAGAAATCTAAGATGTCAATAATGATTTCAACATTGTTTCACAATAGGATTAAGGTTTGGTCATATATTTTCTCGATATTCTTTTGGTTGGCCTTATTTACACCTTCTAAATATGACATTTCTCTGATGGCCCCATATTGAAATCACATGAGCCTCACATAATTGGTGATTGAATAATAACTTTTTTGATTTAGAGTGTAAACCTTGTATTCATAATCATTAATTTAAGGCTTGGGTTTACATGAAATTGTTCAATATGCTAGAGTCCAACAAGACAATTAGTGTTAGCAATAAATATAAATCATCGTTATAGCTTTATGAACCAGTATAGATCCATATTAACTCTAGATCTATCAAGCATTGAGAAGGATCTAATCTATCTATGGTGAAAACAACCTTCCTCAAGTTTTACTCTCTTCTCACCACATGCTTTTTTTTTTTTTCTAAAAGAATATAAAAGAATCCTTTTTTAATATAAAAATCTTTTACAGTTTGATTAGCATAATACTTTTCACAAGAGATTTTTAAACTTTTCACATGGGATTTAAAAAAAAAATGTCTTTATGTAGTTTTAAATTATTATTGTATTCTTTTAAACAGACCATAAGTGAGATATTTGGGGTTTATTAGATTTTCTAATTGTTTTCAAAATCATATTACTATATAAACTCAAACAATTATCATGAATCTACTTATCATATACATTCAAACAATCATCATGAAACTATATATATGTGTGTGTGTGTGTGTGTGTGTGTGTGTGTTTTGAGAATCATAATACTATATAAATTCAATCAATTATCATGATAAGAATCATGAAATTAGATATATGTTTTGAGAATAATATGTTTTGAATTTATAGAATCATGAAGTAATGAGTAGTTTCATGATTATATATGTTTTCAAATTTCATGATATATGTTTTGAGAATCATATTACTATATAAATTCAATCAATTATCAAAAATAGGTATCTAAACCACATGGATGAGGCCAATGGTATTATGTACACATCTATGTCCCATGAGTTGTTGTATTGCATTGTATCTTGTACCATTCCAGATGAGATTTGGACAAAGTTGGAGGATCTCTTTGGAAAACATGATGACATAAGAGGCCATATGATTGAGGTATAGATGAATTCCTTGGATCCAAGTAGTTTTGATGACATACATGAATTATTTATGAAGTTCAATTCCCTTCTTCTTCATATAAAGGGATGTGGTGTTGACAAATATACTAAACAAAATCAATTGATCCTTTCTATTATGTCAAAACTTAGTCTGGAGTATGTTGTGTTTGTCTCAATGTTCCATAAAGTGAGATTCACTTCAAGAGAAACATGGAAACTGCTGACATTGGATCAGTTTATTAATTCCCTAATGCATGAGCAAGATAAGCTCATAAAAATGGGGACAATAGAGGTACCCAATGTGTATGCACTTGTTTTTCATGATAACAACAACACATTCAATCCAAAGACCAAGCAGAAAGGAAAGGGAAAGTCACATTTTGAACACAAGAAGGAAGGTAATTCTAAACCCCTCAATGACTCCTCAAGCTCCAAACATGGAAAAGGAAAGAGAGGAAATTCAAAATGTTGTTATTGCAACTAAGGCTATCATCTTGAATCAACATGCATGAAAAATAAAATATATCTCATGGTAAAGGTGCTTCAATAAAAAATCTGAGGGAATGAATTCTCGAGAATGTTGAGAAAAATCCAAGAGACCACCCACCAGAAAAAATAGGTAATTCTCATGCTTTAATTGTTATTCATTCTTATTTTGATGCATGGATCCTAAATTCATGTGAATTCCATCATATGGCATCCTTAGAAAATGTTTAATCTTCTATTACTACATGCATGGGTCCTCCCATATTCATGGGATATGATATCCCGATCACAGTCACTTGAAAAGGGAGAGTACAAATCCAACATGGAATTTTTTAGAACATCTTGCATGTTCCAAAAATATTCTCTATTTATCAGATAATGCATTCTAGCACAGGAAAAAGGGTGGATTTCACACCTGATTCTATAACCATATATGACATGCATTATAACTCAAAGACTCTTGTCAGTGAGGTAAATTATCAACATTGTTTGTATAAATTCAGTAAGTTTATTGCTAAATCTGATTCTACTTTACTGCTGACACATGTTGATAATGATAATAGATTATGGAACAAGATATTTGGTGATCTAAACTTCAAATAGATGCAAAAACTTAGCCTATAGGGAATGGTCACAGAATTTCCCAACATACACTTTTCCAAAGGAGTTTTTCAAGGATGCGTTCTTGGCAAACATCCTCAAGAGAATTTTGAGAAAGGGAAGGCTTGGAGGGCCTCCTCTCCCTTGGAGTTCATCCAAACTAATCTAATGGGACCCTTTTTGCATCAATCCATCAGCAAGGTGAGGTACGTGCTTACATTTATTGATGATTTCTCATGATACACTTGGGTGTATTTTCTCATGTAGATGTATGAAGTTTTTGATCATATCAAAGACTTCAAATATCATGTAGAGACTAAGTCTAGGAGGAAGATCAAAATATAACACATAGAAAATGGAGGGGAATATGTGAACCAATATGTCCAACATATTTTTTCAGAGGCCGGTATACAACTACAACATACAATATCTTACACTCCACGACATAATGGAGTAACCGATAGAAAGAACATATCCCTCAAAGAAATGGCCACTTTCATGTTGCATGGAAGGTATCTTCCTTCCAAGCTTTGGGCTGAGGCAATTAGTTATGCTAACTACATTCATATCATATCACCTCATAGATCTGTCAAGGAAAAAACTCCCTTTGAGGCATGGAGTGGCAACAAATTAGAAGTCATCCACTTATGAATATTTGGATCATGTGCATGGGATTGTGTAACTTATGACACTACTACATATTGGAAAAATTGTGATGATCTACTTGCGACGTTAAGAAAAAAATTGGCCTTATTGTTGAGAAATAGAGGAAATTTTCAGGTTTTTTCCCCATCATGCCCGATATCATCACAAGTGCGACATAATTTAAAATTTGTCGTAAGAGAGACATCTTCCAAAGGTCGCCGCAAGAGCGATGACATCAAATATTAGTTGCAAGCATGACGATGTCAACACTAGGTTTTCCCCTCCTCTAATGGTGACCCACTATTTGACAAAGTCAACATTGACTTGGTCAACTGTCATCAAAATTACGACATTATAAAATCTATAAATATGTTGTATTTTAGGGATGTTGCGACAATTTTTCTATAACAATGACGGTTCAAAAAGGGTATAAGCTCTTCTTGGCAAACAAAAAATAGGGTTTTTTTTCATATGTTATAATAGAAAAATATGATAAATATTCTATTATACACCACTCAATTTTATAATATAATCATCAGTATATTTATATGGGGAAGAATGTCAGAAAATAGTAGAGGTGGGAAAAAGTTAAAGAGGGTGAAAAGTGTAAAGCCTTCGTAGATCCTGGTTATTTTCAGGACTCAAACTAATTAAAAGTTTTCTAAAATTTAGTTTAGAATTTATTTTAATGATTTTCTTATACTTGGAATAAACCAAGAATATAAAGTAACAACAAAATAATGATAACAACAAAATAATATCAACAACAACAACAAAATAATGATAACAAAAACAACAAAATAATGATAACAACAACAACAACAAAATAATGATAACAACAACAACAGAATAATGATAACAAAAACAACAAAATAATGATAACAACAACAACAAAAAAATAATGATAACAACAACAACAGAATAATGATAACAACAACATAATATGTACCTCCACCTGTAGGTTGGTTTATGTAGTCCCTTTTATGTCTGATCCTATTCTTGTTCCTTCCCAAACTGAATATTAACCTCCCATCCAACTAGGAACAACCTCTCTGACTCCCTAGCTCTAGGAATCCTTGTGATTTCCTGGCTCCTGAGCCCAAAATTCCCAGCAACAATAGGGCCATGTGAGAGCTCCCAAAACCATTCCTCCAATTTCCTCCTCCTCTCCCTTTTAGAAATTTAGAAATCCTCAAACAAAAATAAGATGCCACTTCCAAGTCCTCCCTTTCTTTCTTATCCTCCTCTCTCAAATCCCCCTCATTAATTCCCAACAACCTTATCCCCCCATTAATTCTCAACAACCTTATCCCCCCATTAATTCTCAACAACCTTATCCCCCCATTAATTACTTCACCCACCTTTTAATAATAAAATGATAAAATAATCATTAATATATTTTAATAACTTATTAAATTAAAATTAAAAACTATGATAAAATTAATCAATTTGGGTTGTTACATACACCCACCCTTCAAGAAAATTCGCCCCAAAGTTAGAGTAATTTACAATACAAGGGTAATGACACACGATTCATACACCCACAACAAATAATCGACATCATCAATTTAAAATACTTATACATACTAGTGCACATGTGCAAGGCATACATTTGTAGCTAGCACATACAAGACTCACACATGTACTAATGAAAATAATTATCACACCTAAAGTAATTATTTTATGCGTCCAATCCAATCAACAAGACCATTCATTTCATAAAAGATAGTAAACCATTTAAATGTTCACGAAATTCCTCATTTACAATAATTTAGCACAAGCTACATTCACTTAGATAATTTTAGTTTAGTTAAGTAAATATAAATATACATATATACATATATTTTTCTTTTTCAAAAAGAGGAAATCAAGAAATTCTTCTATAAGGAGAAATCCCCACACACTCTCAACTACTTCTATTCATCCTTCCTTCATAACTTACTTACATCTTCCATCCCTATCCTTCCTCTGTTGGACTATCTTGGAGCGTCAACTATATTGACCTAACTCCAAATAGAACCTGTAAGCGGAAGTGTCAACTCTCTTGACCAAGCTTCCCCAGCAAGCAACCGACAATCATCATCACACGTCTAGGGGAGCGTGACCTAACACCATCCTCCCATGTCTCCAATTTTTAGAGGATACACGGTGGGAAATGCCTCCACTCCTCTTAATAGGACTAGGGTCCACACCCTACAATGGAACATATAGTGGCACTGTGTTTCTAGGATTTTTGTCATCGTATATTCAATTTTAGGCAGTCTCACCACTTGAAAAGCCTACACTGGTCCATATATAATAACAATGCATTCGAACCAACATAATTTCACATACAAAGACTCATACCATATTGTTCCTCGATCATTGTTCATGACATCAACATTTTATTATGTTTATACTTTGGCTATTTCATGTTAAAATATTGTGTAACTGCAAAGAATATTCTTATCCCCTTTTGTGGATAAAGTAAAAGATAAAATATATTTATTATTGATTAGATCAATCCCCTTTTGTGGATTGATCATGTCAGGTATTGTAAATGACCAAATCCCCTATTGCAGATTGGTCAAACAATAATTGTAATCGGATAAATGAAAAGTCGGCCCCAAAATATATTAATGTGGGTATAACCACCCAGAATGAGAACTCGACCAAGCCAGAATATATTAAAGTGGTTATAACCACCCAGAATGAGAAGTCAACCTAGCCAGTGAAAAGACACCCCAGTTCAACGCCTGCCAGATTGTATAAATAAGAGAGGCCAGTGCCTCATTTGTACACACACTCAGCTCACTCATCTAGTGCAAAAGTATTGAAGGAAGTTGTAGTTACCAGTTGACGGAGAAAGAAAGAGAGAGAGGCACATCCTTGGGAGAGGAATTTCTTTGTTTTTTGGTTCATTGTCTTCGAATTGTATTGGCTATCTATATTAAGGAAGTTTTGCTGGGTTTTCTTCCCCATGAGGGTTTCCCAGGATAAATGTTTTGTATCTTGTGATTGTGTTTCTCTTAGTGATCCTATATATGCTATTGTTATCTAGTAAATTGAAAGGTAACCTAATAATAGCTTAAACATTAACATGGTATCAGAGCTAAGATAAAGAGAACATCTTTCACAGGAAAAATAAAAACGTCATTGTTGTCGTACAAGAAAATTAGGGAATTTTATTGAATAATAATTCCAGCCCCAAAACCATCTAGAAAAGTGAACCCTACCTCAAGGAACACTTTGGCATATTCAATGCACCTTTTCAGTGGATAGATCTCCCGAAAAGTGAAACCCTAGTTTTCACAAAGTATAAGAAGTACCAAAAAACCAGAGTACTAGAAGTACCAAAGAACCAAAAGTACCAGAAAACCAGAAGTACCAGAGAACCAGAAGTGCCAGAAAACCAAAAGTACCAGAAACCTAGAAGTACTGAAAAACCAGAAGTACCAGAAAACCAAAAGTACCAGAAAACTAGAAGTACCAAGAAACTAGAATTACCAGAAAACCAAAAGTACCGAAAAACCAGAAGTACCGAAAAACCAGAAGTACTGAAAAACTAGAATTACCAGAAAACCAAAAGTACTGTGAAAACAGAAGTACAGGGAAACCAGAAGTACCAGAAAACCAGAACTACCAGGAAACTAGAAGTACCAGAAAACCAGAAGTACTAGAAAACCAAAAGCACCAGTCTAGAAATACGCTGGTCTAGTTTCAACGGTCAAAAATTGGAATTTTCAAAAACTGACTATACCAGCATACTCGTCTCAGTCCAGCGCATATTTTTGTGAGTTCAGTTTTCAAATACAAGAAATTTGATTTTTCTATTATTTCTATAAGCCCGGAGGGCTAGGGTTTCTACTACAAGAAAGAATGGCTACCAACATGAGGGTAGAAGACATGCTGGAAGGATTTGGACACTTCAGATCTTGGAAGCATAGGTTGCAGATGATTCTAGATGAGAATGATCTCCTAGAACATGTTACAGTGGGTGTACCAGAACCAGAGGGAAAAGAAAGCATCAAGCACATGTGGGAGAGGAAGAGGAATCTCCTCCCTCAAAGAAAGCTTCAACAGGAAATGAGGATTATGTACTTTAAGTTGAAGATAGTTGATCTGAATAAATATAGAAAATGGTAGAGTCCATAGAACTTCCCCACACAAAAACAAAAGATAAGTATTCATGTTTATTTTTAGTATCTTGCTTACTTTAATACTTTATCATTACAAGTTAGTCTTTTGTGAGAATGTTAATTAACCTCATTTTATTTCAGTGTCTATGCAGACTTATGAAGGAAGTATCAAAGAAGAGGATAAATAAAGAGATAAAATATTTATTTCAGGTATGATCACTCATGTGATTGACAAAGGTATGTGTTTAGCTATGATAGTAAGGGAAAAAATTGGTAATTTCATAGCTAGAGTGAAAAAGAGTTCAAAAGTCTTATTCATGATTAGAGTTTCAGATGTGTACATGGTTGAACAAGTTTTACTTAATAAAATATGTGCACTACTCTGATAGGAATCATGATATAGTTTTATTACTGCTTATTGTTATTGACTAATTAGCTAAGTGACATGTCTCAAAAATCACACTATAAGTAATTTTACAAGTCTCGAAAGAAACAAATTATTCCTTGACTTACATAAGTTAGACAGCATGAGAAGGACGTATGATATGGTGACAGTTAGTAAAGACCAAACAATATCTAGTATTTATATAGGAGAAGGAGGCTCCTAAATATGGAAAACAGAAATGTTCAAGATGAAGAAAAAGATGGATACTCAGATATAGTTGATGAGATGCATGTAACTACATGTTTCTCCAGTACTATTCTTATAGATGCAAAGGGAGTAGGTTGATCCAGTATGAAGACAAAAAAAAAGAAATGTTCAAACTCAAGAAGGCACCCAAGATATTACAGAAGAGAACTTCAAGGATTATGATTATAAGTTCTTAGTTTGGTGCAAAAGGGAGCCATGTCTCTGAGTTCGAAATGGAGGATCGTGATTTGATGCAGTTAGGAAAGAAGATGGATGGTGCCCAGATATTTTGATCAAGATGAAAGTTATCCAGTAGATGGATGGTGCCCAACATATGGGTAGCATGGTATTAGACCATGGAAAGATTTTGGACCACAAGATATTTTTTCATATCCCATAGCTAGTCCTTCATAGAGAAGGAGAAAGAGAAAAGACCTTTGTAGAGAAGGAAGGAGAAATCCCATAGGTAGACCTTTATAGAGAAGGAAAAGAGAAGAGATCTTCGTAGAGAAGGGGAATGAGAAATTTGACAAGGTTGGCCTTTGTCCAAGTGTTGCGTTTTGGATACTCTAGGGACATGCTAGAATACCCTCATAGAGAGGGGTATGACCACCCTCATACAGAAGAATGTGGATTTTTCTCCAAGGGGAAGAGGGAAGATACTCTCCTCTGGCCAAGGATTGAGTAGCCTGGAACACAAACCTTGACCATGTGGAATGGTTAGTTGGCTCTTGAGGTTTGTGTCGTGATCCTGCATGGATCATGGAAAGGGATTCTAGTCTTTCCTAGGCTAACATATTAACTTCTTTAGTTCATGTGGGATGACTAGGAGTGAAGCTATGGTAGTAGTCCTCCCCAGTGGATGGGTGAGATAGATGACTACAAGAGAAGGGAGAACATAAAAGGAATGGAAAAACTCATAGAATATCTTTTGTGTGAAGATAAGATATCTTTTGTGTGAAGATAAGAAATAACTATCTTTTGTGTGAAGACGAAAGAAAGAAAGAGTATCTTATGCACGAAGATAAAGAGAACAAAACTTTCGATGATTTATAGATATGCCAGTCAGTGATCATGATGCCAGATAACCAAGTGGATGCCTCTCGTTATCTAGTTAATGATGTTACCTAGTTGATGATGTTGCCCAGTTGATGATGACATCCAATGACCTGTCAAAATATAAAGAATATCCTTCTTTTTAAGAGGGAGTGTTAAAATATTGTGTAACTGCAAAGAATATTCTTATCCCCTTTTGTGGATAAATTAAAAGATAAAAATTATTTATTATTGATTAGATCAATCCCCTTTTGTGGATTGATCATGTCAAGTATTGTAAATGACCAAATCCCCTATTATGGATTGGTCAAACCCTAATTGTAATAGGCTAAATGAAGAGTCGGCCCCAGAATATATTAAAGTGGGTATAATCACCCAAAATGAGAAGTCAGCCCAACCATAACATATTAAAGTGGTTATAACCACCCAGAATCAGAAGTCGGCCCAGCCAGTTAAAAGACACCCTAGTTCAATGCCTACCATATTTTATAAATAAGATAGGTCAACACCTCATTTGTACACACACTTAGCTCACTTATCTAATGCACAAGTATTGGAGGAAGCTATAGTTACTGGTTGCCGAAAGAAGGAAGAGAGAGAGAGGCGCATCCTTGGTAGAGGAATGTCTGTGTTGTTTGGTTCATTGTCTTGGCATTGTATTGGCTATATATATTAAGGAAGTTTTGTTGGGTTTTCTTCCCCATGAGGGTTTCCCAGGATAAATGTTGTGTATCTTGTGATTGTGTTTCTCTTAGTGATCCTATATATGCTATTGTTATCTAGTAAATTGAAAGGTAACCTAATAATACCTTAAACTTTAACATTTCATATCCCATTGACCTACAGATTAGTTTATAACACAAACTCATACATATCTATGCATTATCATCATGTAGATGCATTTAACCAAAATATCAATTCGGTATCCACGTACCAACAACTTTAAATGTCAAAATTTTCAGGTTAGAATAGATTGCATAATATCCATCATAATTCAAATAATGTTAAACATTCATAGAATTGACATTCACATAATAGATTGCATAATATCCATCATCATTCAAGTAACGTTAAAAGCTCATAGAATCGACATTCAAATATGTTCATACGTCTTAAAAGTGCAAATGTATCATTAATAGTTTTACAGTGAATAGAAAATAAAGGTGATTAGGCCTTAGGTAATTCTAGCTATCTAAGTCAAAAGGTGGCATTACATATCAATATGAAAACATAGATAGATAGATAGATAGATATATAATATTCAACCATCCCAATGGATTTATATAAATCAATTAAAACATATAAAAGTTAAATCTTGATGTACCACACATATCCTTGACTTGGTTCTTTGTAAATAATTTATATAGTTTTACCAATTCAACTTGTCACTTCAAAAGTTGGCTTTATCCTTTCTCAAATCTAATCCTAAACTAAAAGAAATATTTTGATGCTTTATAATTTTGGAACCATAACCTTTGGAAAAAGGTACTTCCAAGTCAACAATAACATTTTAGTATTGTAGATGCATAACCTCTTTATGTCTATAACAATCTATATCCTTTGTCATTCATATTAATGACGCAGACCTATCGGCCCTTGGGCTGAGATCCACTCACAGGATCATTCTTTATCTCCCTCGAGCCGAATCAGCTCTTTAGATTCCCTACTGGAATCACAAATTATCGATCCACAGGGCCTTTTCTTTTGTAGCTTCCCTGTGTGAACAACACTAGGTGCAAGCTCCACTTCTCTGTGCGACCACAACGCTATGACCAAGGCCCAATTCCAAAGGCACTTGTCGCAACTCGCATCTCGTGAGTTCATGAGTCGAGGCTCTAGACTCTTCTTTTTCAATCTCACGATACCTGAGATCATGAAATGGGTATAGCTCCCCTCTGTCAGTGCCCTCCACGCATGACCATCGGCTAAGATTAATGCTAACTCCTCTCACTTCTCCCCACTTCACAAGTTGTGGCGTCCAACCTTGGCACCTTCCTTTCATGAAACCCCAAGAAGAGATGTTGACTTTTCTTCTTGCGTTCTCGCTACTCGTGACTTCGTGAGTCGAAGGGTTGAACTCTCGTTTCCTTATCTCACGAATCCCTAAGACGCGAGAGGTCAACGGGTGTTGACTCCTTTCACTAGGTAACACATGTCCGCCTATATATCACATGGGCCCACCTTGTGGTTCTACCATGTGTTCCTCGTGCCCATCTTCGACACTTCGCGACTTCACTTCCCGAAGCGCTACCTCCTTTGTACCCTGACACCCTAAGTGACGAGATCCCGAACTCCTCACTACTCCTTATCACAACTCGTGACTTTCGGGACAAAAGTCTTGACTTCCTATCCGTCGATATGCCAAAATGTCGAAATTCTGACATGTCATCAATGCGGGTCCCACAATGGAACTTCCTGCCTTTTTGGAGGTTCAGACTTCACGACTTCATGAATCCTAATGCCAAGATTTCAGTTCTTCAACTCACGAAACCACTGAATGCGCGATAGGCATGATGAGACTCTGATCCAATGGTCCCCCCTTGACCTGGATCCTACTGTTGTCCTAGCTCCTCGTGATTTCGCCACTTGCAACTTGGAGTACCAAATCTTTGGGCTCTCACCTTGCGAACCTCCGAGTTCGCGAGATCCCTTGATCTCTGCCACCTGTCCTCCTCCGATGGATGGCTATGATTCTCTCGCGACTTTTACACTCGTGAATCTTGATGCAAAAGTTTTAAACTTTCAACTCGCGAATCCACGAAATGAGATTATGAGAGTGAATCCAATGGCCCTTGTTGGCTCAGATCCTACGACCCAATTTCTCCTGAGCTTGCACTTAGAAAAAAACTCACCGTAACTCTCCTTGCTCTTCTACAAGATCTAACGACTCTCGGGACTTCGTGAATTCTCCATGGAGAATTCTGATCGTCAAATTCCTCCTTGACGATTCTTGCGAAATGAAACAAGTGTTCTTTCACGAAACTTATCCACCTGCAAAACAACGTCGCTGCGCCTTCTTACAACACTTCAAGGCACTAGCCCTCTTGATCTTCTCTTCGACAACTTCGAAGAATCTATCCCTCCTGAGCTTTCTCCACAACTTGAGTCTTCAAGAAGACTCCTGCATGCACTCCTTGCAGAAATTCTTCAAATACTTCCAAGTATTTGAACCTCTTCGACTCTGCGCACTCCCTGCGACAATAGTCCCTCAAAAATTTCACTCAGGTTGTAACTCTGAGACTTCACTCGGCCTGCACACTCCTTGTACGGCCCCTATGTTTAACTTGCACTTCTGCGAGAATGAGAACAATTGCTATCCCTCCTGAGCTTGCAGAGACGAACTCTGACTTTTGTCAATGCACACCTTGCGGAAAATTTCACTACACTCCTTGCAAAAAAACTCTTGCTCAGACAGAGAAACAATTGAAACTCATTCTTTACTCTCCCTCTCTTCAGATTTCAGACATTCAACATGAAATCATACATACATGGCATAAAAGTGTATGTATATCAGAAAGAGTAAAACAATCATGAGCATAACATTCAATCATGCATACACAGAAAGTATTTGAACACCATGAGTCTGAATCAAAGCTTCATATATTAATCTCAGAACTTCTGTACATGGGTTCTTCTACATAGCTCTCTTCTTCTTCTTCTCTATTCTCTCTTGATTGATTATGCTTCTAATGTTACAATGATACAAGTGAGGGTGTCTATATCCATTTTCCCTCCGACTCCTAAAACTGTCTAATCTAAGAATTCAAGTCTACCTACTTACATTTACTAGCATAAATGCCTCTTAATCCTTCAGACGAGAGCGGGACGCTCAAGGTCTTATTACAATCTACAAGTATTCCCTTTCTTAATTGTTTCATTTATGTTTGGCGTATCAAACTTCAAAACATTTCAAACATTTCATCATGTGCCAAAATGCATTAGTGTTTGTCCCCCGCTCGCTTGTTGTTGGCGATGCTCCTGCATCATACTCCCTCGCTTGAAAATTTTCATGGGCTCTTGTCCATGAGCTCTCGCACAGTCTATCCATGCTTCTGGATCTATGCTTCATTCTCCCAGCTGGCATCTTCAACTAGATTTCCCTTCCACTTGACCAAGTATTCAAAATATTCCCTTCTTCTGGTCCTCTTGCTAATTCTTTTTTCCAATATGATTTCCATCTGTGGTTTCTCTACAACTGGCATCTGTTTAGTCCACTAAACCTTTGGTTTTTCACTACCTACTTCTGCTTCCTCATCTTTGTAAGGGTACAAATCTGAGATGTTGAATATCGGAGAAATTCTGATCCCATTGGGTAATTCAATCTCATAAGAATTTGCCCCAAATTTCTTCAAGACCTTACATGGTCTGATCTTCTTCATATTCAGTTTGTTATATGTCCCCTTTGGGAATCTTTCCTTTCTCATATGTGCCAGAATCAAATCACCAACCTCAAATTGAAGTTGTCTCCTGTGTTGATCTTCTTTGCGCTTATATTCTTGGCTCAAGTTCTGCAATCGCTCCTTCACCTGGCTGTGAAGTTCCTTCATTGCTTCGGAACAATCTTTTTCACTAGCACTTCTTATCTCATCCCATTCTAAATCCCTTAGTTCAGATACTTCTCTTGGCTATGTCCTATAAACAATTTGGAATGAAATTTTCCCTGTGCTCTTGTTGATTGAATCATTGTAAGAAAATTCTGCCCGTGGCAGAATATTGTCCCACTGACTGTGGTGTTCTGTCACCAAGCTCCTCGGTAAGTCTCCCAAACTTATGTTCACAACTTCTGTTTGTCCATTCGTCTGAGGATGATAAGTTGAACTGAACAAAAATTTTGTTCCCATCTTTTTCCATAAGGTTCTCGAGAAGTGTCCCACGAACTTGGTGTCTCGATCCAAAACTATGCTCCTTGGTAAGCCATGAAGTCGAATGACTTCTTTGAAAAATAGATTCGCAATGTGAGTTGCGTCACTAGTTTTCTGACATGGTATAAAGTGTGCCATCTTAGAAAATCTATCTACCACTACAAAGATCGAGTCAAACCCTCTTTGTGTTCTTAGCAGCCCCAATATGAAGTCCATGTTTACTGCATCCCACAACCTGTCAATATGGGTAACGGTTGATAAAAGCCTACATTCTGCCTCTTTCCTTTTGAATGCTGACAAATTTTGCATCTGTCCACGAATATTTTGATGTCTTCTCTCATTCCTGGCCAAAAATATGACTCGTTTAACTTTGAGAACATCTTGTCATGATTGAAATGTCCGACCAATCCTTCACTTTGTTTCTCCTTCAACAGATTCTCCCTCATGGAGCATTTTGGAATACAAAGTTGATTACCCTTAAACAGTAACCCTTCCTGGATCATGTATTTTTTCCATTGACTCTTGTCCCTAAGAATTGGATTCTCAGCTGCTTCATACGCCTCTTTAAAATCTGGATCATCTCTGTACATGTTCCTGAGATCATCAAAACCCAAAGTTTTGACTCTGAACTCCTGCAATAGAAAACATTTCCTGCTCAAAGCATCAACAACTTTGTTAGCAGTTTCAGAAATATGCTTAGTTACAAAAGTAAAGTTTTGCATGTATTCAACCCATTTAACATGTCTTTGATTCAACTTCTTTTGTTGAGTCACAAATTGCAAAGCATGATTGTCACTGTATAAGACAAATTCCTTAGGAATCAAGTAGTGTCTCCATTTCTTCAATGCCTGAATAATAACATAGAACTCCTTGTCATATGTGGAGTATTTTATTTTGTCTTCATTCAACTTCTCTCTGAAGTATGCTATCAGCCTATCTTCTTGTCTCAAGACTGCCCCTATTGCAAATCCACTTGCATCACATTTTACTTGAAATGTCTTTTTGAAATCTGGCAACACTAAAATTGGTTGTTCCGTGATTTTCCTTTTCAACAAATTGAAGCTTTTCTCAGCCTCTTCTGTCTAGTGAAAAGACTTGTGTCTCTTCTTCACTTTCTCCATAATTGGTGCACTAATTCCACTGAAATTCCTGATGAATTTCTGGTAGAAACTAGCCAATCCATGAAAACTTCTCACCTCAAATATACTCTTCGGTGATGGCCAATTCTTAATCACATCCACTTTATATGGATCCATCCTCAACTTATCTATAGAAACAACAAAACCCAAATAAATGAACTTTGTCTTCATGAATGAGGATTTCTTCATGTTTATCAACAACTTCTCTTGTTGTAGCCTTCGCATCACCGTATCCAAATGTTTCATATGCTCTGCCTCTGTTTTACTGAAAATCAGTATGTCATCAAGATACACAATGACAAATTTTCCAATGAACTCCTTTAGGACTTCATTCATCAACCTCATGAAATTACTTGGTGCGTTCGTTAAGCCAAATGGCATAACAAGCCATTCATACAACCCTTCATTTGTCTTGAATGTTGTCTTCCATTCATCACCTTCTCTCATACGAATATGATGATATCCACTTTTCAAATCAATTTTCAAAAAAAAAATTGCCCCACTCAAACAATCCATCGGATCATCCATTCTTGGTAATGGGAATTTGTACCTGATGGTTATCTTGTTGATTGATCTCGAGTCAGTACACATCCTCCAACCTCCTTCTTTATTTGGACTGAGCACTGTCAGAACAACACACAGACTCAAGCTTTCTCTAACCAACCCCTTGTCCATCAAATCTTGGACTTGTCTCTTGACCTCTTCATTCTCCTGCAGCATCAATCTATACACTTCTTTGTTTAGTAAACTAGCTCCAGGTATGAGATCAATATGATGACTCACACTTCTAATCGATGGCAATGAATGAGGTATTTCATCTACTACTATGTCAACAAAATATTCCAGCAGCTCCTGAACCTCTTCTCGTAAATCATCTACCCTTGTACTGGTTAAAACAATTTTAGGCTTCCTGATCACAATGAATTGTGGTTCCTCCTTCTTCTTGACCTCTGTAAGGAGTTCCTTCCCACTCATGAGAAGTAAAACATTGCTTACTTCAGGTTTCACGTCTTTATCTTTGATTGGAAGCAACATGTGAGTTCTCCCATTCTTCTCTAGGGTGTATGTGTTCTTCCTCCCATCATGAATCACATTTTTGTCATATTTCCATGGTCTACCCAGCAATAGATGACAAACATCCATGGGAATAACATCACAGAGTATTTCATCTTTATACCCTCCTATTTTAAACTCAACTAAACATTGTTTAGTGACATTTACCTGATGTCCTTTTTGTAGCCACGAAACTCTATATGGGCTTGGATGTTCAATTATATCCACCTCTAGCTTTTCTACCATCTCTATAGAAACTAGATTATCTGTGCTACCACTATCCACAATGACTTTGCATGCCCAGTATTTGGTATTGCAAGCGGTCCGAAAAAGTTTGTTCCTTTGGACTGAACTCTCCACCTCCTTCTCTGGTGTTAAGAGAACTTTTCGCATCATCAGTGATCTTTCACCTTCAACATCTTCTACCTCAACATTCCTTCTTTGTGCTTCTGCAATGTGATTCTCACCACCTTCTTTCTTTTTGTTTGGAAACTCATAAGATTTGTGTCTGAACTTTCCACATGTGAATCATTTCACCACTCCACCTCTTCCTCTACCTCTACCTCTGGTACAAGGAAAAATGTTTCCATCAGCATACTGACCTCTCTGTTCAGTATACTTCCCTCTCTGTGAACTTCCACCTATCTCAGTTTGAGTCTGAGGTTTCTTCCACTCTTCCTTGGGTTTCTAATTTCTATCCTGGGCAACTGATTTGCCTCTGGCTTGACTTATGCCTCGGCTTCTTTGGCCTTGTTTTTGGCTCGACTTCTCTTCAACTTTTAGAGCCATCTGATAAGCATCTTCCACCATTCATATGGTCATCATGCTCATCTCATCCTAAATGTCATATCTCAGACCATTCATGTACTTAGAAAATTTTTCATCATCACTTTCACGATGACTTTCCCTGATGTTCAGCCTGTAGAATTCATCAGTGTACTCCTTCACTATCATTAGCTTCTGTCTCAAATTTTGCATTCTCCGAATCAGAGTAATTTGGTAATCCCTGGGAATGAATTTCACCTTCATCTTTGTGATCATCCTATCCCAACTCTTGATCTTCTGCTTTTGTTTGTAGCACCTGTCAGCTTGTAGCTCATCCCACCACAATGTTGCATGTCCTTTCAATCTTGCGACAACATGTTTGACCTTTTTGTATTCCTCGACATATTCATAGTAAAAATATGTGTCCAGATCTCTAATACAATCTAGAAGCTCTTCAGCATCTAGGTTTCCTTCATATACTGGAATATCCATTTTTTCCCTAGCACCCATTCTTGGAACAACCCTAATCAGGCGTTCATTTGCTGCATCTTCTGTTGTGACTTCCTCTCTTTCGTGTCCAGCTTCATCTTCACTTTGAAATTCACTGACATCTCCCACACTAGTTGTGCACCTCTGCTTTATTTCCATGTCCATGACTCTGGCACATAGGTCATGTATATCTCTTTCCATTTTGGATTTGGCACCTGCCTACCCTTTTCTCTTGACATCTCTCGATCCTCTGGTGGATCGAGTGTTTGTCTGTCTCTTCTTCTCGGTGACATGGTTGAGATTTCTTTCTCACTTTCCCTGTTTGAAGTATACAAACAGAGTCAATATTTGATACCACTTGACACAGACCTATCAGCCCTCGGGTCGAGATCCACTCACAGGATCGTTCTTTATCTCCCTCGATCTAAATCGACTCTTTAGATTCCCTACTGGAATCACAAATTATCGATCCACATGACCTTTTTTTTGTAGATTCCCTGTGTGAACAACACTAGGCACAAGCTCCACTTCTCCATGCGACCACAATGCTATGAACAAGACCCAATTCCAAAGGCGTTTGTCGTAACTCACAAGTTTGTGAGTCGAGGCTTCCGACTCTTCTTTTCCAATCTTGCGATACCCGAGATCATGAAATGGGTATAGCTCCCCTCTGTCAGTGCCCTCCATGTGTGACCATCGCCTAAGATTAAATCTAGCTCCTCTCACTTCTTGCCACTTCACAAGTTGTGGCATCCAACCTTGGCACCTTCCTTTAATGAAACCTCGAGAAGCGATGTTGACTTTTCATCTCGCATTCTTGCTACTCGTGACTTCACGAGTCGAAGGGTTGAACTCTCATTCCCTTATCTCATGAATCCTTGAGACATGAGAGGTTAATGGGTGTTGAATCCTTTCACTAGGTAACACGTGTCTGCCTATCTATCACACAGGCCCACCTTGCGGTTCTACCACGTGTCCCTCATGCCTAGCTTTGGCACTTCGCGACTTTTCTTCCCGAAGCGCTACCTCCTTTGTACCCCGACACCCAAAGTGCCGAGATCCCGAACTCCTCGCTACTCCTTATCGCAACTCACGACTTTGGGACTTTCGGGACAAAAGTCATGACTTCCTAGCTTCCGATATGCTGAAATGATGAAATTCCGACACGTCGTCAATGTGGGTCTGACAACGAAACTTCTTTCCTTTTTGGAGGTTTGGACTTCACAACTTTGCAAATCCTAATGCTAAGATTTCGGTTCTTCAAACCATGAAACCCAAAAATGCATGATAGGCGCGATGAGACTCTGATCCAATGATCCCCCCTTGACTTGGATCCTATGGTTGTCCTAGCTCCTTGCAATTTTTCCACTTGCGACTTGGAGTGCCAAATCTTTGGGCTCTCACCTTGTCAACCTCCAAGTTCGCATGATCCCTTGATCTCTGCCACCTATCCTCCTCTGATGGATGGATATGATTCTCTCAGGACTTCGCCACTCATGAATCTTGATGTAAAGGTTTTAAACTTTCAATTTGTGAATCCACGAAATGAGATTATGCAAGTGAATCCTACGGCCCTTGTTGGCTCAGATCCTACAACCCAATTTCTCATGAGCTTGCACTTAGAAAAACACTCGTTGTAACTCTCCTTGCTCTTCTGAAAGATCTGACGGCTCTCGGGACTTCACAAATTCTCCACGGAGAATTCCGACCGTCAAATTCCTCCTTAACATTCCCGCAAAATGAAACAAGTGTTCTTTCACAAAACTTATCCACCCGGAAAACAATGTCACTGTGCCTTCTTACAACACTTCAAGGCACTAGACCTCTTGATCTTCTCTTCGACAACTTCGAAGACTCTATCCCTCCTGAGAATTCTCCACAACTCGAGTCTTCAAGAAGACTCCCGCATGCACTCCTTGCGACAATTCTTCAAATACTTCCAAGTATTTGAACCTCTTCAACTCTGCGCACTCCCTGCGACAGCAGTCCCTCAACAATTTCACTTAGGTTGTAACTATGAGACTTCACTTGGCCTACGCACTCCTTGCACGGCTCTTGCGTTTAACTTGCACTTCTACGAGAATGAGAACAATTGTTATCCCTCCTGATCTTGCAGAGACAAACTCTGACTTCTGTCAACTCACACCTTGCGGACAATTTCATTGCACTCCTTGGAGGAAAACCCTTGCTCAGACAGAGAAACAATTGAAACTCATTCTTTACTCTCCCTCTCTTCAGATTTTAGACATTCAACATGAAATCATACATACATGGCATAAAAGTGAATGTATATCAGAAAGAGTAAAACAATCATGAGCATAACATTCAATCATGCATACACAGAAAGTATTTCAACACCATGAGTCTGAATCAAAGCTTCATATATTAATCTTAGAACTTTTGTACATGGGTTCTTATACACAACTCTCTGCTTCTTATTCTCTATGCTCTCTTGATTGATTATGCTGCTAATGTTACAATGATACAAGTGAGGGTGTCTATATCCATTTTCCCTCCGGCTCATAAAACTATCTAATCTAAGAATTCAAGTCTACCTACTTACATTTACTAGCATAAATGCCTCTTAATCCTTCAGACAAGAGTGGGATGCTCAAGGTCTGATTACAATCTACAAGTATGCCCTTTCTTAATTGTTTCATTTATGTTTGGCGTATCAAACTTCAAAACATTTCAAACAATTCATCATGTGCCAAAATGCATTGTTGTTTGTCCCGCGCTCGCTTGCTGTTGGCGATGCTCTTGCATCAATTAAGAATGATAAAATATTCTACAACCACCATTAAATCTAGAAATGATGGTAGGAGGATTTTTTTTATTGACATATTTAAAAATAAATAAAAATAAAAATAAAATAAATAAGCCTATTGTTAGAGTAAGAAATGGATTGCATAGAGTTTATTTTAAATAAAAATTCCCTTATTGGAATAAGATTTATGGTGTTTAAGTTATATTTAGAGAAGAGCACCCCAAACAAACAATCTTTTCTTTTGAATTTTTAAATATATCTTTTAAGGCATAATGAAGTGCACGATTGCATGACAATGCTTAAAAAATCTTTAAAACTTATAAAAATGTATGAAATTTGGATGAGTACAATGGACCTTATCTTTTGTTTTGTTGTAAAGTTCCTTAACCATCTTTTTAGCAATCATATATATGGAAGTCATTGGGCATATCTAAAAGCTCTACGTTGTTAATACCAATTTAAGTGGTCTCTAGTTATTAGAATTTATATCATGGTTATATAAACGATAACTTTTATTTCTTTATATCTTAGTTATATAAATAAGAAATTTATTTTATTTTATTTTATTTTACATCAACTTTGGGGATATTAGATTGTAAATATTTCTACTTTAAAAAGTTGTTTTCGCAAAGTATATTTACTTTATTAATGAAAATTATTTATATCCAACACGCAAGCAAGTGGATATTACTAATCGATGGATAATATGATATTATTATCTTTATGTTACATCTATTTTTCTCTAACCATCAATTAGTCCATGTTATGTTCTTAATACACTTCGTGCATATCCTCTCACTATCTTCAACCACCCTTCATGTCAACACCTTATTGCTATATATATCACATTGCATAAAACATGTACTTTTTCCATATTACCTACTTGTATGTCACTTTGCACTCTAATACTTTATACTACTTTCCATTCTTGTATACTTATTTATTTATCATTAATATTCTCCCTTAATTTTCCATCATTATTACATACTAACTATCTTGTCATTCTTATATCCTCATCGTGTTTGCCATAATTCACTTTACTTATATTACTTATTTCTCGATTCTTCTTCTTCTTCGTCTTTTTAACCTATCTCACATTAAGAGCACATTGAGAACATTACCCTATCTTCTATTTTTTATGCACTCTCGTTATAACTATTACACCATCCAATCATCTAATCATTGTTATGTTGATCTCACACATATATTATAATTGTAGGGACTTGGATTTATGTACACCTAAAAAAATTTCATACAATTAAATATCAATTTCTTTCAATGCCTAAGTAATTCATTAACCATCATATAAGCATATAATATTCATCAGAATTTAAATTTTATTTACAGCATGAAAATAACTTACATAATCATCGCATAACTCAACAAATTCATATGTAAAATACCTCTTTCTGATGCTAACTCCTGCTGATATGGTTGTCCTCTCTGCTGCCTTGCCCAGCCTGCTGCTTGACCAAACTTTGCCCAAACCGACTAACCACCTAGCCAGCTAGCAGTAGCTTGTCTGGCTCCCTAGCTCCAGGATACCGTAAGGAATCTTGGCCCCCATGCCCAAAACCCCCAGCAACCCAATGCCCCCTACCATGGTTCACCAAAACCCCCAAAATCACACTCCCCACACCAGAAAAATATGCCAAACAGAAATCCAGTCCCTCCTCCAAAATTCTTTCTCCCTCCAAGATCATAATCCCCCTCTCATAGGACTCTTCCCCATCATATCTCCCCCTTCACCGACTCTCATTCCCTCCTTTATTATCTTATCCCATCCTTTATTACCTTATCCCCTCCTGTCATACGTAAGTTTCAAAAGGATTAAATTAAAAATATTAAGCCCCTTAATTTATTACCCATGTCATTGAATGTGATATGTAATTAATTAATTAATTAATCAATCAATTAAAAGTTATAAACAATTAATTAATATTATTAATACTATTAACTAAAACCATATTAGGACAATTAATTATCTAATTAATTTTACGTAAAAATCCCTAAGAATCTATTTAACCAAGGTTGTTGCATACACCCACCCTTTCGGAAACTTCATCCCGAAGTTAAGGTATCTCATGATACAAAGGAAAAGAAACATGGTTCACACATTCATGACAATTAACTGACACTATTAGTAAGTAAGCCAAGAAAACTCATACGTACTAGTGTACATGTACAAGAAATGCATGTGTAGCTAGTACATACAAGTCTCATGCATGTACTAATAATCAATAACTATCACCCTTATAGTAATTTATGTATGCATCCAATCCAATCAACAAGACTATTCTTTTATAAAAGACAATAAACCAATCAAATGTTTGCGAAATCCTTTAATTACAATTATCTAGTTCAACAATTTTATTTAGACAACTGTGGTTTAGTTACGTAATTATGAATATTCATATATACACATTTTCTTTTTAGAAGGGAACAACATTAAATTCCACCATCAGACAAATCTCCACACTTTCTCAACTATTTCTACTCATCCTTCCTCCCTAACTTACTTCCATCTTCATCCCTATCCTTCCCCTGTTGGACTATCTTGGAGCGTCAACTATATTGACCTAACTCCAAATAGAAATCATAAGCGGAAGTGTCACTATCTCAACCAAGCTTCCCCAGTAGGCAACTGACAGTCATCATCACACGTCTAGGGGAGCGTGAGCTAACATCATCCTCCCATGACTTCAGGTTTCAAGGGATACATGGTGGGAAATGCCTCCACCCCTCCTAATCATAACTAGGGTCCACACCCTACAATGGAATATACAGTGGCACCGTGTTGCTGGGAGTTTTGTCATCGTTTATTCGGTTTTGGACATTCTCATCACATGAAATTTTGCACTGGTCCACATATCATAGCAATGCATCCAAACCAATATAATTTCACATACAAATATTCATACCATATTGTTTCTCAGCCAGTGGTCATGCCATCCACTTTTATCATCATTATCCCTTGGCTATTTCATAGCCCATAACTTGCAGATTAGTCTGTAACACAAACTCACACATTTCTATGCATTATCCTCATGTAATTGTATACAATCATTATTTCAATTCGGTATCATTGTACCAACAACTTAACATCAAAGTTTTCAAGTTAGAAATAGATCTCATAATGTCCCATTATTTAATTTCGACACCCATTCATAAAATTATCATTTACCAAATAGATTGCATCATATCCAACATCATTCTAATAGTATTTAAACCTTCATAGGATTCACATTCACACAATATGTCACATCATATACATCATCATCAATAACATTTAAACATTCATAAAATTTACATTCATATAGTAGATCGCATTATATCCATCATCATCAATAACATTTAAACATTCATAAAGGTTCATACGTCTTAAAAGTTTAAGTGTATCATTTAATAGTTTTACTATGAGTAGAAAATAAAAGTGTAGGCCTCAGGTAATCTTAGTTGTCTAAGTCAAAAGGTGGTGTTACATACACCCCACCTCCGAGAAATATATTCTCGAGGTGGTAAAAAAAGTGAGGGATAGTCTCGTCGTAGTGTCTCAACGTCTTCCCAAGTAGAAGATCCTGGACTATACTTGTCCCATTGGACCTTAACTTGGTCGACCAAACGGTTCCTGAATTGTCGGACTCTACGGTCGAATATGCGTAATGGTTCTACCGTGAGAGTTCCCACGC
Organism: Picea engelmannii; assembly: GCA_009831015.1. Classification (NCBI taxonomy): domain Eukaryota; kingdom Viridiplantae; phylum Streptophyta; class Pinopsida; order Pinales; family Pinaceae; genus Picea; species Picea engelmannii. Next base: position 443,661 of record ML777165.1, read on the forward strand.
CTGATACCTGCAATTCCTTCCAATTTAGTTTATGTGATTCATTAGCAACATAATGATGTAAAACAGATACATGAAAAACATTATGAGTTTTATGCAAGTGGGGTGGCAGTATGAGACGATAGGCAATGGGTCCAATTTTCTCTTGGATTTTGAACGGTCCTATAAATCAAGGTGACAACTTTGTCCCCTTCTTGAACCATATGGTACTCTTATTAGGCCTGATACGAATGAAAACCTAGTCTCCCACTTCATAACTTCGGTCGGTCCTGTGTGCATCCGCATAACTTTTCTGCCTATCCTATGCTTCCTTTAGTCTCTGCCTAATCTAAATCACATGTTCCTCCATATCTTGAATCAATTCTGGCCCAACTGTTACTCGGTATTCTAGTTTATCCCAAATCAATGACGTTATGCATGGCCTTCCATACAGAGCTTCGTAGGGTGGCATTCCGATGGAGCTATGAAAACTGTTATTCTAGGCAAACTCTACCAAAGGTAGGTACTTCTCCCACTGGGTTTGATTATCCATGACATACATCTTGAGCATGTATTCCATGACTTGATTTACTCTCTCAGTTTTCCCATCTGTTTTAGGATGATAAGCTGTGCTTAAGTTCAACTGAGTCCCCAATGCTGACTGCAAACTTGTCCAAAACCTAGAAGTGAATCTAGAGTCCCTATCTGAAATGATCTTCTTAGGTATCCCATGCAAACAGATAACCTCGCTTACAAACACATGTTCCACATCAGTGACATCGTAAGTGTCTCTAATTGGAATAAAATGAGCACTCTTGGTTAACTTATCAACTATCACAAGAATGGCATCATGTCTATGAGATGTGAGTGGTAACCCCACAACAAAATCCATAGAGATGACTTCCCACTTGGACATAGGAACATCATGTGGTTGTAGGAGGCCTCTCGGGTGATGGTGGTCGGCTTTTACTTGTTGACACTCTAGTCATTTGGTGATGAAGTGGAATACATCGCGCTTCATGCCTACCCAGAAGAAGAGCTTCCTCATGTCTGTGTACATCTTCTTCACACCTGAATGAACAAAATAAAGTGTTCTATGGGCTTCCTTTAATATGATGCTTTGAATATCTCCATTTTCAGGGATGTACATTCTTCCCCGATATCTCAATAGTCTGTCTACTTCCAGACTATATCCTTCATACTTTGGATCTAACTGCCTCCCACTCTAAAGGTTTGAAGTAACCTTTAAATACCAACTGTCTCCTTGGAGTTGTGTCAACACATGTTCCCTCAGATTGACTTTTAAGGGTACCAAGGAGAACACACGTGGTCTCCTACTTAAGGCATCTGCGACCACATTTTCCTTCCCCTTGATGTACAAAATACCAAAATCGTACTCACTCATAAACTCACTCCATCGCCTTTGCCTGGAATTTAGATCTCTTTGAGTGAAGAGATGTTTTAAACTTTGATGGTCCGTTTTGAGCTCAAAGTTTTGCCCCACAAGATAGTTCCTCTAAAGTTTCAGAGCTAGCATTACAACTGCCAAATCTAAATTATGAGTCGCGTATAGCTCTTCGTGTTTCTTCAACTTCCTTAATGCATAAGTTATCACTCCTCCATCTTGCATTAGCACGGCCCCCAACCCTTGCTTCGAGGCATCCGTGCAGGCTGTGAAGTCCTTTTCCATATATGACACTCGTAGAATTGGCGCGCTAGTTAGTAACCTCTTAAGCTCAATGAATGGATTATCACACTCTTTTGTCCATTCATACCTAACCCCCTTGCCCTGAAAAGTGGTGATGGGTTTCTCTATTTTTGAGAATCCTTTCACAAATATCTGATAATAACCTGCTAGCCCCATGAAGTTTCTCACCTCATGGGCATCTTTTGGCATTGGCCACTTCATAATGGCCTTTACCTTTTCTGGGTCCACGGAGATTCCTTCGCCGTAAATGATATGACCTAAATAGTGAATTTCCTTCTAGAAGAAGGAACACTTTGACAACTTCCCATACAATTTGTTCTCCCTAAGGCAGGACAACACCACTCGCAAGTGTTCCTTGTGTTCTCTTTTATTCTTGGAATAGATGAGGATGTCATCTAGAAAGACTTGTACAAAATGGTCTAAGTACTTCTGGAATATGCCATTCATGAGGCTCATGAATATTGCTGGCGCATTGGTCAATCTAAAAGGTACTATGACAAACTCGTAATGCCCAAACAGAGTTTGAAAGGAAGTTTTTGGGATATCTCCTTCCTTAATCCTAAACTGATGATACCCTGATCGCAAATCAATCTTTAAGAATACCACTGCTCCTTTCATCTGATCAAAGAGGTCATATATTCGCGGCATTGGGTACCTATTTTTCACTGTAGCACAGTTCAATTCCTTGTAATCTATACACAGTTGTAAGAATCCATCCTTCTTCTTTACAAAAATTACTGGTGCACCCCAAGGTGAGACACTAGGCCTTATTAGCCCTAAGTCCAGTAACTCTTTCAACTGCATTTGCAATTCACAAAGTTCTGATGCTGTCATTTGATATGGAGTCTTGGAAATCGATTCTGCACCAGGTTTTATCTCAATAGTAAAATTAAGCTCCCTCTCACGAGGTAACCCTGGTAATTTGTTCGGAAAAACATGCTTAAATTCTGACAATACCGGGTACTGATCCAATGAGGGTCCCTTCCTTTCATTCACTGCTTCCACTACATATAGTCGACACCCTTGCCTCAAGCATCGCTTAACCTTCATAGTTGAGATAAAGCGTAATGACACCTTTCTCCATACACCGTGGATTTCTACTGGCCTTCCTTCGTCGTCGACACAAAACACCCTTTTTTCATAACAATCTACCAAAGCTCGATGAGCTTCTAACCAATCCATTCCAATGATTAGGTCATACGCTCTGAGAGCAGTGACGTACACCTTTAACCTGGTAGTACACACTCCCAGGTCTACTATACAATTATCAATGCTAGGTCCTACTGCTTGTTTTTCCCCTGAAGCCATCTCGACTTGTTTAAAGTCATCGTTCTCGTAGGCTACCAACCCACTCTTTTCTAATGTAGATGGTGAAATGAAACTATCTGTAGCACCAGAATCAAAGAAAATCTTAATGTTGATATGATTTAGCGTACCTGAAGACTCCACCACCGTGGATTGATGTTTGGCCTGGCGATTATTAACCACTGCGTAAATCTGGTGGCTGCTGCTTGCTCTTCCCATCGGGCCCTTTCCTTCTCTATGCACAAATCCTGATTGAAACTCTGGGCAGTTACACTGGTAATGGGGTCCTCCACATCCCCAAAGGGTAACACAAGATTGAACCTGTGCACTGTTATGTGACTATCTCTGAAATGAGTTCCTTCCCCTAGAACTCCTGCCCCTACTAGTTGTTCCCTGATATGGTTGTGGACCTGTCTGCATTGTTGGTGATGAACGAGATGCTGCACTCGCTGCCATTGAAATCCCTGTGGCTACCATCCTTGGTGCGACTTTGTTACCATATGGAGGTGGCCTTGAGCCCCCTCCCCTGGGAAATGTCCTAGGGGCCTTCCCCACAAATCTAGGGCAATGCAGAAAGGTTGGTCTCATACCTCCGGTTAAGTTCATGTGTTCCTCTACATAATGCACATTTTCCATAGCTTCCACTACTGAATACGGTTTCCACATCCACACCATAGCCCTTATCTTAGGGTTTAGCCCATAGATGAAGCGTTCTACCTATCGTTGGTCATTATCCATATATGAAACATACTTGACCAATTCCATAAACGTAATCTCATATTCCTCTACTATCTTGTTTCCCTGTACTAGAGCATGAAATGCTCCCACCTGTTGTTCCTCATAGTAAGCTGGCAGATATTTCCTTCAGAACCTCTCCTCGAAAAGTTCCCAAGATACGGTGTCCGAGGTAAGATGTAGTTGTTTTTCCAGGTTTCCCCACCAGTTCAAGGCGATGTCTCTTAACTGAAAAATTGTTATCTTCTCCTTTTAGGTGGACGCATAGACCCTTAAGGAAAAACACCTTGTCATGCCTTCCAACCATGCTTCTGTGCGTTCACTGGCACGACCCCCGACAAACTCTAGAAGTTTGATCTTTTTCAATTCTCGAGTGATGTCTTCGGGTGGAGGTCCTCCCCCTGAATCCATCGATGCTTCTAGATTACCCATTCCAGATGGTGGGGTTCCACTTCGATCCCTACTGGTTGTCGCCCCTTTAGAGTCTCATTTATGGCCTCCAAAGAGCGCAGTATGAGAGCTAGTTCTGACGATGGTGGTGGCGGCGCTAGCTGTGTTGGCGGTGCCTGCAAAGATGCTCCTCTGCCTCGATTCCCTCAAGTCCTAACCATCCTGTATGATTTAACTTGCATCAACCAAAGTTGTCAGGGTGAGTTCAAGGACGTTTTACATTTGCGCAACTTAACTAGAAAACAGGGTTAGGCGTAAGTTTCTTTTTACTTGTCTGTAAATAGATGTTAATCTCTTTAGGGGATTGGCTAGGTTAGGGTTAAGTCTCTAAGCTTGATGTATTTTCCTAAGAAAACTACTGATTCCCTTGCTTGGTAGCTATGCTATCTTTGTGCCATACTCACCAATTCCTTTAGCTTACTTTCCTAGTGTGTATGCTGCCTCCTTCCCGCTTGTCCTATTCTAGGCCCTAATGACCCCTTTTATTTAACTTAACTAATATTAGTTAAAGCTTAACTAATATTTTATTATTTAACTTAGGGCTTAAACTCAATTAAAGATTAAACCTAATTACCCCATTAAACTTAGGGCTTGAACTCAATTGAAAGATTAAAGCTTAGATTAGTTCTAAATTTTAGAATAAAGATTAAATTTAAACATTACTTTACCTCAAATTAAAGCTAAATTATCTTTATTTTACCTTAAATTAAACTGATTAACTTTACTTAAACTTAATAATTAAACACCCCCCCCCCTTTTTTAAACTTCATAACTAAGATTTATTAAACTTTAATAATTACACTTTAATTGAATTTTTAATTTGATTATATTTTATTTTTATCAAATAATATTTTATATATTATTATTTTTTTTAAAAGATGTTTAATCACACTTGAAAAGTAGTTTTCAAAGTAATTATTAATTATATATATATATATATATATATATATAAATTAGTATTTCTATTTTCAACTTAAAACAGATTAAAAATATATAAAAGAAAAATAAAAGATATATATAAATAAAATAAAATATAAACAACTAATTGTAAAATTAAGCAAAATTTGAATTGGCCACGTGGGGAATGCATGAGGCCCACTTGCCCCAAGACTTCTAAGTCAGAAACGTAGGGCTTGCATGTGGCCCATGTGCCCCTCACTTTCATTTATAAGAATAAAATATTGGTCCTCTCCTTTAAGCCCTAGACTCTTCATTTTTTCTCCCTCATTTGTTGTGGTCACCTGTGCAGGGAGGTGTGAGGGAGCATGGCCGCCATGGTTAATATAGTGTGCAGGCACAGGAGAGCTCCTCTCCTCCATACTACCTGTGAACTTAGGATTTTTCAATCAATAGAAGCAGTCGGAGCTCACTGTTGTGACTATTCGCAGGCTTTTAGGTTGTATAAAGGCCTAGATAAAGGCCTGCGATGCATTGAGCACTTAGATCTGCCCCTTGAGGGATCCTCCCTTATAGTTTGGCTTTGGAATTTGGTGCTGAATTATGACGTGTTGTGAAAAAGCAATGGCCCTTGTGGTCTCATCCTCGTGGTTTTGATTCGTGTGCTCGATGTTTGGTTGTCTATCTGCTTGTGGACTTGGAATTTTGGCATGCAATTTTTGTTTTTTAAAATAAAGATTTTTTTTTTTTTCTCAAGTCTGTAATTAGGAACCTTTATGAATGCGTAGTGCACACATATTCCCTCATGGCTCATTCCTTGGTCGTGGCTCTTGGAAAAGACGGTGTTCGGCTGTGTTTTGTGGATGCATAGTGCATATAATGTTATGCCTTTGTGGGATTATCCCTTGTGACTTGGTCACTAGGCTTGGCACATGGTATTGAGTGCATTGGGTTGTAGATTAGGCCTTTGGTATCGACTATGTTTTAGCTGTGTGTTGTGTTGGGTGTTTTTATTGTGTTGTGTTGGATGTGTGTTGTGTTGGACGTGTATTGCACTTGGACCACTAGTGGCTTGGCATTTGTGCGCTGGCTTTGAGTTGTGTGTTGCGATGCATGTGCTTATATTGACAGCTCATGGACTTGTCTTCAATGCTTAGTCGACTTGACGCATTGAAGACCCTTTTTGGGCTCCCTCGTAGGCTCCTCCTTGACATCTTGGCGTTTGGCACTGGGCTTTATGTTAAATGGCAGGTGCTTGACTATTGCAAAAATCATTTCAAAGGTTGTCATTGTGCTAAGAGTCAATACCGAAGCCGACAGTGCCCCTGCTTTGTTGTTGGGTGTGAATGAAAACCTCACGGGAACGTTTTCTATGTCATTTCCAATCTTGTTTTATTTATTTATTTGTTTTCTCGTACTGAAACCCTCCATTTTTCATTCGTAGTGGGGTTGAGACCCCTGGAGCGTGTTGCTTCGTAAATTCTCAGGTAGAAAGGGTACCACTAAAAATCAAACCTGTGCTAACCATGGTAAACCTCCATTAACCAACTAAGTCATAGCCTAACCGACTAAGTCATTTCCACATTTTCCAGATGTTCCTGCGATTCTATCTGGTTTAGATTGTCTTTTAGGGTTTTTTTTTTTTGGCTTCTTACTACTCAGATATGTTTTTAAAAAAAAATCTCGACAATGGTTATCCACACGATCGTGTATGGATATGATTTTTAGGATAATTCTAATGCTATAAGGTTTTTGGTTCTCGAAGCTGCCAGACTCCTTTCGCTAGTTATTTGCAGTTCCTTGTTAATTAATTTGTGGCATGACCCTAATTTGCAATTCACAAGGTTGTTGATTTCTACTCTTCCGCGATTATCAATTATTTTTATATACGTGATTATCAGCTGTTGTTGTATCTGTGACTATTGATTTGTGTTATATCGAATGCTTATGACATGTCTCTGCATTGGACTTTCATTTCTATTTTCAAATAGCTGGAGATATAAGTGTATATTTTTCTTTTTTTTTTGGATAGAAACATAAGGTTTTTAGTTAATATTTACAATAGTACATTGCATATGCTGGCTATACTCGTGGTTTGTATATTTTTTGACTCGAGATTTTCTTTCGAAGATGACCATACAGAGGAGATTCTGCGAAAGAATGGTAGATACTTTTTTATGTTGCCATGTGAAAATTGCAATTCACTAAAGCATGGAAACAAGATTTCTAGTTTTAACTGCTTTGTACTGTGAAAACAAAAGTAGACACAAAATATCTCGTTGTGCTTGTGATATTTGATTGTTAGGAATATTCTTTTACTCACGTTAATTATAGTTTCTAACTCTTTGATTCTCATTCATGGGTTCTTCTTATGTGCATTTCCAGGGTGCTATGACCCATGCTCGTGCTTTTGCAGATAGTTGTTAGAACCATTAATACTTTTATAATTATATATATATATATATATATATATATATATATATATATATATATATATATATTTTTTTTCATTACGCGTAGTGCATAGTAGTTTCCCCATATAGTTCTTACAATCCATTCTGCTGCTACGAATGACCCCCCCTCTATTATGATTTCTGTCAAACCAAGACGACCTTTCTTCCTCAAGAGAGTACAAAATTCAATTGTCCGATGTGACCCAGATTAAATCCCTCAATTTATTTTTGTTCATAGGAAATGTGAAAGAATCTGTTCTAGTTTCCTTTATCTTGTAGCAGTTGAAAAAAGGCAAGAGGAATAGTACGCATGACTTTCTGCTACTATTTTATAGACTATAGTGACTTTCCCCGCCAAAGGAATATCCTGGGCGAACCATTTTCTAAGTTTTCTATCAGATTTAATTAAATCACAGTCACACATATCTTTTGCAGACACAACGATGTGAAGGAGCATTCCCAAATATATTACTAATATAGATCCCTCTTAATCCAGATTTATTAAGCACCAAGAGGGATCAGGAAAGGGGATTCCCAAATATCTTTCTAACACATATCCCTCTTAATTCCAGACCCATTAAGCACTGATCGAGTGCAATCCTCTTCCTGCTTAAAATATCCTTGGTTATCTATGCTAGTTTATTTATTTATTTATTTTATGTCTATATCTATGTTAAAAAATTGCAGTATGTATATTTCATTTATATTTATATCTGTGTTAATTTTTTTTTTTTTTTTTTGTGTGTGCTTGGTTTACAGGTTAGGTGGAGCTAGAGTTGGAGTTGGAACTTAGCCCTCAGGCCCAGATTTCAAACTAAGGCTCTGATACCATGTGTAGGGACTTGGATTTATGTACGCCTAAAAAAATTTCATACAATTAAATATAAATTTATTTCAATGCCTAAGTAATTCATTAACCATCATATAAGCATATAATATTTAGCATAATTTAAATTTTATTTACAGCATGAAAATAACTTACATAATCATCCCATAACTCAACAAATTCATAAGTAAAATACCTCTTTCTGATGCTAACTCCCGTTGATATGGTTGTCCTCTCTGCTGCCTTGCCCAACCTGCTGCTTGACCAAACTCTGCCCAAACTGACTAACCACCCAGATAGCTAGGAGCAGCCTGTCCAACTCCCTAGCTCCAAGATACCATAAGGAATCCTGGCCCCCGTGCCCAAAACTCACAGAAACCCGGTGCCCCCTGCAATGGTTCACCAAAACCCCCAAAATCACACTCCCCACACCAGAAAAATATGCCAAACAGAAATCCATTCCCTCCTCCAAAATTCTTTCTCCCTCCAAAATCATAATCCCCCTCCCATATGACTCTTCCCCGTCATATCTCCCCCTTCACCGACTCTCCTCCCCTCCATTAATTACCTTATCCCCTCCTTTATTATCATATCCCCTCCTTTATTACCTTATCCTCTCCTGTCATATGTAAGTTTCAAAAGGATTAAATTAAAGTTATTAAGCCCCTTAATTTATTACCCATGTCATTGAATGTGATATGTAATTAATTAATCAATCAATCAAAAGTTATAAACAATTAATTAATAAATAAATAAATAAATAATATTATTAATACTAATCATTGTTTACTAAAACCATATTAGGACAATTAATTATCTAATTAATTTTACTTAAAAATCCCTAAGCATCTATTTAACTAGGGTTGTTACAATAATATTAATTTTCCTTTCACAATCCTACATATAATATATAAACATACTTGTAATATCATCACATATATTGAATTGATATTGCTATACTATGCTTAGTCCTTTCAACTTTACATTATAATAGGATGTTGCTCATCAATATAGATTTATTTCACTAATTGTTGAACCAATACTTATTTTATTATGCTCTTATCACCATAATCTCTATAAAATATGTAACACACACACACACACACACACACACACACACACACACATAAACTAAATAATTTATTTGAATTCAATATTGATTTTAAAATTAAATTTTAAATTAATTAATTTTTTCAAAACTTGATATTAACCCAACAATCTATTTATTTATTATTATATTTTTTTTAAATATTGAAAATATTTTTATATATTATTTTATTGGTTAATAAGTTTGAAATTTTATTGTTGGCATCATCCTTATTAACATTTACAAATTTATTTTTATACAATATTTTAAACTCTATAACTCCACCCCATGATCTGTCGTCCACTTATTTTGTTTATCTTAGATTGAGCCTACCAACACTAGTGTCTATTCTACCTCAATAACTCACAATATAATTAATAACTACCATATTAATTTTTTTTACATTAATTATCTTTCAATATAATAAATATTGAAAGAGAATGTGATCAACGCATTAAAAACAAATAATTTAATTTACAACTAACTCAAAGATTTTCATAAATTAAAATAATTAAATATTATAAAAGTGCAATTTAATAAATTAAAATAAGTAAATATTATAAAAGAAATATTTCTCATAAATTAAAATAATTAAATATTATAAAAGCGATATTTCAAGTAAGAAAAAAAAATAATGGAGGATGGGCCATAGATACTTCGTTTTGAAAGGTTTCCAGCTGTGAATTATTTTTATATGCCATGGTGCAAATGAAAAAACTTACCTTGGGAATGTTGTGACATTGCTATATTCCAATGTTGAGATTGAGAGGTGTTCTTTTAATCAAAGGCATGGTGTAACCTATTTTTCTTAAATAAAATGATACATATTTTTTTAATTTTTTTTAACCCTTTTTTGTTTTAATCAATTAAACAGTATGAATGAAACTAAAGTCTTCTATATATGATGATTTCCAATGCTTTAGTAAAAATTAATCTCGGTTACTCTTTCCTTAGGATGGATAGGTGCATGGTATATTATAACTTCTCCAATTGTCAATTATTGGTGTAATAGGAAACTTGTGAAATGATGGGAACATGATCCATATATTGATCTGATAGCTTTGGCTCTAAAAATGGATAGCTATAGTGATAAACAGTATGAGAGAGAAAACAACAATGCATAGGGCGTAACAAGATGCCTGTCTTGCAGGCCAAAGAATGCAACTAACTCACAAGGCATGAGGCAATGTTCAGGTATGTAGTGGATTGGGATAATGCCAACCTGTATTAAGTGGCTTGAATCCGTGTCTGGAAATGAAGAGCAGGAAATAAAGAGGGCATTTAACCTCTTACTTGATTAGGTGAAATTGGACAGAGAAACGGGTATCCCAAGATGACATTATGATAGGTAGGTTAGATTTTAAAGAGGATGGGAGAAGAGTCATTTATTAGATGCATTGCATTAGGGTGGGCAACGTTTACAAGGAGGTTATATTGTGTGGCGAGCATGCTGCCTGTTTCAATGACTGATGCGTTATTGGTGGAATTGTCAAATGCGACTCGCTCCAGACTTCAAACTGCAATCCATTCCATATTTTGTGCCAAAGAATATGCATGCTCACACAAAATGGGAGAACCATTGGGATCTTCATCCTGAATTTTATCTGTAGCCTTGAGAATGACATAGATGTTGAAAACATTCAAGGATTTTATGGCAGAGTGAAGGGACACAACAATGTTTTTCGACCTACAAAGATTTTATGGCTCATCCTACGTGGTTTCCTGCAAGCAAAGACTATGAAGAAAATGGTGAATGAAGCTCTCCAACAGGTTCCCAAGCTTACAGGGAACAAAATATTGAGTAGGTTAATCAAAACCCTATCCCAAGACATTTGAGGTTAAGATTTTCCAATTGTAGTTTCACTCCTAGTAGCATATGTGGTTTGAGTCCCAACAATATAGGCGGTTTGAGGTTTGAGTAGCACGAATAAATGCAATTTCAATTGAATGAGTTTAATCAGAAGCCCCAATTCTGGGTGTGGATTCAGTTGATCGAGTGAAGGTTGTGTCAGTTGGAGAAGAAACACTAAGAGCAGAGGCATATCCCATTGCATATCCAGTTTCGAGGAGTTCCAGGAAGGAGAGAACAAGCTAGGTCCAGGTGCCACCTTTCTCCGGCTGCGTTTGAATATGGAGAGGACTCTGGTAGTAAGATTTTGGAGAAGAAGCTTGGATTTAATGCATATAGATTGCTATTTATTTCTCTTGTTTGTTTACTTGTGTTACCGGATCTTGTTTCTTTGAGCTACAACGCCCTTTCACAGGATTCAGTGACTGGACAAAGTCATATATCACAGTTAGAGTAGAATCCCCTAGCATTGTTGAGGAACAAGACATGGTTGTATTAGTTATGATACTCCTAGTTTTCCCATCATTCTTCGATAGGTACATAATATCTCCTCTCAAACAATCTATATGGTTTTTATGCTATCAGTTTGTGAGAGAAGTGGATTGAGGATTTATGAAGGAAGCCCACAAGAATTTGCTGAACAGACTCCCATCACACAATGATCCATTCCCCAGGAAGCCTTTTTATGGTTCCAGGTCACTCTTCCTTTCCATTGATGGAGGCAATATAGATAAATGTTGTGGTGTAAGCACCTGCTTGGGCTATTCTGGTGATGATTCCATGCTTAATGCCTTCCAGGGAAGTGATACCATTGTTGTCGATACCTATTATGGTAGTTGTGGTTGTGCTGAGAATGGGTTGGGATTCGAACATGTGAGCTTGGATGTTTCATTCTTGAAGGCCCAGTGCCAGAGAAAGGCCCTCGAATCCACCACCCACAATGATGATGTCCATTTGCGGTGTTATCTCCAGTTGGGCATTGCAGATATACCCTTCCACACCATTCATTTTTATTTTGAGGTCGGGCAATGTTGTTGTTGAAGCATTTTAAGAATTTTTATGGGAGGCCCTTAAGAACAAAAGGATTCTATCCAGTTTTCTTCATTCTATGGTAGAAAATCACCTGTGTGAGAGCCTAGTGGATTTACACCCAAATATGAGTGTGGGTCCCATTTCATGGCAGGGACTGCATTTGGGATATATGTGGCTCAGAATTACAACATCCTCAACATCTAGAAACTCATCAATACAGGCCTCCTCATTGCCAAGCATTATGAGGAAAACTATCGGAAGCCTAAAAAGTCTCACAAGTCGGACTATATAGATAATGATGATCATTTGTTGTAGCTACCCAGGATTTCCTAAGGCAAACTACTATGTACTATGAATTTTAGGCTGTATATGTCTCTCAAACAATTTGTTATTTTTAAGTCTCAAGAAACTTGATTGTTATTTTTATCCTTGAAGTTAAGGCTCTTACTCGATGTTTAACAAACTTATAAATTCTCAAATGCAAGATGAAAAAACCAAAACAATACTGCCTTTGGAAAACTATCCTATAGCTATAAGCAACAAAACTATTATCATGCCGAAATCATTATTAACTGAGAGATGGACAACCTTAGGTATGCGGTCATATTTGTATGGAAAAATGGTGTGTTTAAAGCTATCAATCTCTCCCTCCCTTAAATGGAAAGGGGTTTCATCAAAAGTCATAGATTTTTTTTTCTTGGAAATTCTATAAAGTATTCATTAGTGTATGACAAATAACCGTTGTCACGATTCTTTGGTACAGTTCATCTTTAGGTTTGACGGTATGTAGATTGGGTTATTTAGACCGAGTCTGGTGATGTCTATTACCATTCTATTTTTGTTTACTGTCTTAGATGGAAAATCTAAAGATAAACTTTTCAGGGTTGTATATATGGATCTTTAAAACACTTTGTTGTTATTAACCATCAAGATAATTCATTGCTATCTGGTTCATTGAAGTTCAAGGCTCTTATGTTATGTCTTACCAAGTTAGTTACAGATTCTAATTAGTGAGGTCCAAAATGAGAAAAATGAGAACATTACTTCTAGTTATAAGCTACAAAACTATAATCACAAATTTGCAACAAAAATTTAATGAGAGTTGAGTCAATATTTACTGAGATATAGATGAGCTATTCATTCTTTCCTGATCGACAACACTGTGATGTATAATGAGGTCGGATTTATAGTTTTAATGCAAGAGTTTGTGTCATGGAAAAAGGGATAGTCACTAGTGTTTAAGACTATCAATCTCTCCCTTTGTTAAATGGAAAATGTCTACATTAGAAGTAGCTCAATATTTTTCCTGAAAAAGTTTGTAAAGAATCATTTAGGTTGTGCAAATAACCTCTGGTATGATATATTGGTATGATTTGTAATAGCCCAAATTGGCATAAAGACAAAATCCTATTGTGGGTGGTCAAACGCAGGTTTCAGTTTTGAAACCGGGCTCTGATACCATATGTAAAGCCTCCGTAGAGCCTAGTTATTTTCAGGACTCAAACTAATTAAAAGTTTTCCAAAATTTAGTTTAGAATTTATTTTAATCTTTTTCTTATACTTGGAATAAACCAAGAATGTACAGTAACAACATAATAATGATAACAACAAAATAATATCATCAACAACAACAGAATAATGATAAAAACAACAACAAAACAATGATAAGAACAACAACAAAATAATAATAACAACAACAACAGAATAATTATAACAACAACATCATACATACCTCCACCTATAGGTTGCTTTATCTAGTCCCTTTTATGTCTGATCCTGTTCTTTTTCTTGCCCAGACTGAATATTAACCTCCCAGCCAAGTAGGAACAATCTCTCTGGCTCCCTAGCTCCAGGAATCCTTACGGTTTCCTGGCCCCTGAGCCCAAAATTCCCAGCAACAATAGTTTCTTGTGAGATCTCCCAAAACCATTCCTCCAATTTCCTCCTCCTTGTCTCCCTTTTAGAAATTCAGAAATCATCAAATAGAAATAAGATGCATCTTCCAAGTCCTCCCCTTATTTCTTATCCTCCTCTCTCAAATCCCCCTCATTAATTCCCAACAACCTTATCCCCCCATTAATTCTCAACAACCTTATCCCCCCATTAATTACTTCACCCACCTTTTAATAATAAAATAATAAAAGACTCATTAATATATTTTAATAATTTATTAAATTTAAATTAAAACTATGATAAAATTAATCAATTTGGGTTGTTACAAAAAGGGTGATGGTAAATGTTATTTCCCTTGCAAAAAGTGTTGTACTAGATGTCCCAAACGAGTTTTAATAGCAACAACTAAAAAACATTGTAGAAAATATGGGCACATGGACGGGGGATCAAATGAATATTGTCCCATGGTAATTAGCTATATATATATATATATATATATATATAT